>ML781335.1:1668214-1761439 GCA_009831015.1 Picea engelmannii
CATTTCTGTGTATTGTGAAGATTATGCTGGATATTTTACTGTTATTCTGTCATTTCTAGCATTTCGTTTCTGTACTGCATATTTTATATATCTGGTATCTTGCAGAAGCAAATGGATAGGATCATGGAAGAGTACAAAGACATCTTCTCCTCATCCACTGGGGTACCGATGCACTACCAAGTCAAGCATCCAATTAATCTAACCCTTGGTGCACCTCTACCTAATAGAATAGTCTATCATCGCTTGCTAATGGAAAATTATGAAATCAAGCATTATATCCTAGAAATTATTCAAAAGGGGCACATCAGATCCAAATCCTCCCCTTGCGGAAGCCCAATAGTACTAGTGCAGAAGAAGGATGGGGCTTGGAAACTCTGCATTGATTACAAATCATTAAACAAAATCACAGTCAGGAACCGGTACCCAATTCTTAGGATTGATGACCTTCTTAAACAAATCAAGGGGTAAATTTATTCAACAAGATTGACCTAAAGTCTGGCTACCACTAGGTTCCCATCGAACCAACTGATGTGTGGAAGACAACTTTCAAATCTAAAGAAGGTCTCTTCGAATGGTTGATCATGCCCTTTGGATTAACAAATGCACCAACCACTTTAATGAGGTTGATGGATGATGTATTGAGATCCTTCATTAACTCTTTTGTGGTGGTATATTTGGATGACATCCTCATCTTCAACAAAACTTAGGAGGAGGACATGCGGCATATTCAATAGGTTAGCACTCGATGGTAGCAAATGCTATATGCCAACTTGGAAAAATTTCCTTTGGCATGAACATGGTCCAATACTTGGGCTACATTGTTGATGAGCATGGACTACATGTTGATCCCGCTAAGATCCAAGTCATCCGTGACTAGCCAGCCCCAACCACACTAACCTAGCTTTGAATCTTCTTGGGACTGGACAACTTCTACCGACGGTTCATGTTGGAATTCTCCCATATTGCATGGGCCCTCATCCATGTGACTAAGGGTAGTGGAAGGGAAACGTTTGTGTGGGGGAAGGAACAACAACAAGCATTTGATGATCTAAATTATTGCTTGTGCTCAACTCCAGTACTCTCCTTTCCCAATATGCAACAACCGTTCGAGGTTGATACTGATGCATCTGACTATGTTGTAGGTGCAATTATCACTCAACAAAATCATCCAGTGGCATACCATAGTGAGACACTCTCAGATACTATTCGGAAATACCCCACCTATGACAAGGAAATGTATTCCATTGTACAAGCCTATCATCAATGGAAACATTACATTCTGGGAAAGGAGACGATCATCCACATTGATCCCCAGATCTGCAATTCATATAGACACAAGGGGAAGTTGCATAATAACCACCATCACAAGTGGTTCACCTACATGCAACAGTTCCATCTCAACATCAAGTATAAGATGGGGAGCACAAATCAACATTACCTATAGGTAAAGGAAATCTTACAGTAAGGAGATGTACAACAGAAAGTGAAAGAGTATGAGATAAAGGAAGATGGACTACTTATTCATAAAAATAGAAATTATGTTCCTAGTTCTGAAGAACTTAGGAATTTGGTACTAAAAGAAATTCATAATGTTCCATATGCTGGACATCCCGGTTACCAAAAGCAATCACAACATTAAGAAGCCAAATATTTTGGTTGGGTATGAAAAAGGATGTTGTTGATTACATCACCAGATGTATGGAATGTCAAAAAGTGAATGTTGAGCATAGACACCCAACGGGTTCGCTACAAACATTACCAATTCCAGAGAAGAAATGGGAAGTGATAACCATTGAATTTATAACTAAATTTCCAAGGACAACAAGAAAACACGATTCAATCATGGTAGTGGTTGATAAATTGAAAAAGGTTGCTCATTTTGTTCCTATAAAAACAACTCATACAACAACTAACATTGCAAAAATTTATATGAAAGAAATTGCTAGGTTGCATGGGATACCGAGGACAATTGTCTCACACAGAGACACTAAGTTTACTTCAAATTTATGAAAAGGATTATTCAAAGGATTTGGTACAAATATGAACTTTAGCACAACATACTATCTGCAATCAGATCGGAAGACAAGAGGGTCAACCAAGTAATTGAAGAAATGTTAATAATGTATGTGATGGATAAGCCATCTAAGTGGGAAGATTACCTGCACTTGGTTGAGTTTGCCTATAATAATGGGTATCAAGATTCATTGAAGATGAGCCCATTTGGAGCCTTGTATGGTAGAAAGTGTAGTACTCCAGTAATCTAGGACAACCCAACAGATAGGGTGGTACTTGGGCTGGAGTTGCTCAAGGAAATGGAATACCAGATTGTTAAGATTAAGCATAATTTAAAGGAATCTCAAGATAGACAGAAGGTTTATGATGAGAATAATAGGACAACAAGAGAATTTAAAGTAGGAGAGCATGTGATTTTTAAAGTAAAGTTGAAGAAGAGATCTTTGATGTTGGGTAGTTGTACAAAGCTAGCAGCCAGATTCTGTGGTCCATTTGAGATATTGGACAGAATAGGGCCAGTTGCATACATGCTTGCATTTTCTATTTCCATGAGTGTGCATAATGTATTTCATGTCTCTTTTCTAAAGAAATATGTACATGATCATAACCATGTTATTGATTGGCATCTGATTCAGGTAGAGATAGAGGGAAACTTCCAGGTCTAGCCAGTGTGAATATTGGACAAAAAAGTCAAAATGCTCCGGAATGGAGTTATAGAGTTGGTAAACACTCCATGGACCTGCTATGGTCCTGAATATGCTACTTGGGAGCATAACGATGTCATGTGGGTAGAGTACCTACAAATTTTTGAATAAATTTTGGAATTTTTATTCCTGTTTTGTATATGCATTAAGGATAGTTCCAAAATAAGGGGGAGGGGATGTAATTGTTAGAAAAACAGGATCGCAGAGAAAACAAATAAAACAAATGTGGAAACAAAACCCAGAAGATACATAATACAATAAAGACACATATTTACGTGGTTCACCCAGTGTGGGCTACATCCACTAGAGAAATTGTCAGGTCCTTCCTTTATTATTATCCAACAAATGAAGGGATACAAAGGAAAACCCATTGTAACTTCCTCTTCTTTTTCTCACAGTCTCCTATCTCAAAACACCCTTTTTTCCATAATGCATATCCACAATACATTTCCCTCATAATAGAGGGTTTCCTTCTTGGGCAAAAACCCTAACATAATTTCTACCGTTAGATCTGCGACCTTATAATGAACAGTCCATATTTACAATGAAATTACAATATACATTTACAAGGAAAGTTTTCCTTCGGGGGTCCACTTACCCCCGAACCCCCCAACTAGGGGAATATCCCCCCCAAACCCCGCAGAGGGGGAACCCCCCTTATACACTCCCCCACGTGGAAGAGTGTACATGCTTCTGGGGTGTAAAGTCTTCATGGGGTATAAACACGGTTGAAAAACACAAGACCTCTGAATCAGGAAGATAATCAGGCTCCACAACCAACAATCTCTCACTTGGATATTGATCTCAACAAATCCAATGTTGTTGTATATGTTGGAATCCAAACCTTCTTGGACCTGGAAAATTTCTCATCTTCATCTTCATTCTTGAAGACCAATTGAAACTGAGCACGAACTCAGTTTCTCTCTGGTTACTCCCTTTGTTAACATGTCTATAGGATTCTAGCTAGTGTGTATCTCTTCCAACTTCAAATGTCCATCTTCCAAGGTGGATTGTATGAAGTGGTACCTCAAATGTATATGTTTAATCTTCAAATGGAAGGTTGAGTTCTTTGTAAGATGAATTGCACTCTCATTATCACAGTACAAGCTGTTATTCTCCTACTTCTTTCCCAATTCCTCCATAAACCTTTGTAACCAAATAATCTCTTTACTAGCTTCTGTAGTAGTAATATACTCTACCTCTATTGTTGAAATTGCAACAACCTTTTGCAGTTTTGAAATCCAACTTATTGCTGTTCCACCTATAGTAAAAACATACCCTGTGGTGCTCCTCCTACTGTCTTTATCACCTTCCATATCTGAATCAACGTATCCATGTAGAAAAGTGTCTGAACCTCCAAAACATAATGCATGAGTAACCATACCTCTCAAATACCTGAGAATCCACTTTACTACCTCCCAATGTTATTTACCTGGATTTTTCATATACCTTCTCACAACTCCCACTGCATGTGCAATACCCGATCTTGTGCAAACCATTGCATACATCAAGATGCCAATTGTTGATGAATAAGAGACCCTAGACATGTATTTTATCTCCTCCTGTGTCTTGGGATACATTTCCTTATTTAATTTTAAATGGCTGGCCAAAGGTGTACTAACTGGTTTTTCATTCTGCATTCTAAACCTCTACAACACCTTCTCTGTGTACTCACCTTGAGACAATGTCAATTTGCGATTTTTTTTGTCTCTTGTTATTCTCATGCCAAGGATTTTATTTGCAGCACCCAAATCCTTCATCACAAATGAATTGGCTAATTTATTATTGAGCACATTTATATCTTTCATATTAGACCCTGCAACAAGCATGCCATCTACATATAATAGAAAGATAATATAGCTTCCATTTTCTAGCCTTTTAAAATAAACACAGTGATCAAAATGACATCTACTATAACCCTGTTCTATCATAAACTTATCAAACTTCAAATACCACTGACTTGGAGCTTTTTTTAGGCCATACAAGCTCTTTTTCAACCTACATACCAAATTCTCCTTCCCTTTGACCTCATACCCCTGTGGTTTCTACATATAAATCTCTTCCTCCAAATCCCCATGGAGAAAAGTTATTTTCATATCTAACTATTCAAGATTCAAATCTTCTACTACCACAAGACTTAAAATAGTCCTAATTGAAGTCATTTTAACAACAGGAGAAAATATTTCATCAAAATCTATACCTTTCTTTTGTGCAAACCCCTTTACAACAGGTCTAGCCTTGTATCGTTTTATTCCTCCATCTTCTTCCTTCAACTTGTAAACCCATTTATTCTGTAATGGTCTTTTTCCTGTAGGCAACTGAACCAAGTCCCAAGTATGGTTATTTACCAAGGAATCCATTTCCTCTTTCATGCCTTTCTCCCACTTCTTTTTGGTGTCTACCTTCATTGTCTCTTCATAACATTCGGGTTCACTAGAATCAGTCAATAATAAATAATACAATGAAGGAGAGTATCGTTCATGAGGTATGCTTAACCTGGTAGATTTCCTAACAACACTTGCAGGTGTTTGAGGTAACTACTTCTCCTATTGTTGTACATTTTTATTTTCTGGTTCCTTTAGAATTTCTTTTTCAGTGATCTCATCAAGCACCATGTATTCTTGTTTTTCTTTTTCCTGTTTCTTTCCCTGCAACTGATCTCTATACATGACCTTCTCATTGAATATGACATCTATACTCCTAATTATTTTTTTATTTTCATAATCCCATAAGTGATAACCAAAATCGTTAACACCGTATCCAATAAAGGTATGCTTCTTGGATTTTGCCTCAAGCTTTGTTCTATTTTCTTTATCAATATGGACAAATTCTTCACAACCAAAAGTTTTCAAAAAAGAATAGTTTACCTTTTTTCCTATCCATTCCTCATATGGAATTCTACCATCCAAAGAGCTTGAAGGGCCTTTGTTTATTAAGTAAACAAAAGTATCTACAACATCTTCCTAGAAATGTAAGGGAAAACCAGCATGCAATCTCATACTCCTTGCACGCTCCATGATTGTCCTGTTCATACTTTCTGACAAATCATTTTCTTGTGGTGTTCTTGGAACTGTCTTCTCTCTACGAATCCCATTGTATGAACAGTAATCATGAAACTCATTGTTGAAATATTCACCTCCATTATCTGATCTGAGACACTTCAAACTTTTTCCCATATCATTCTCAACCAAAGCTTTCCATTTCTTAAAAGTATCAAAAACATCATGTTTTTGTCGAATGCAATAAACCCAAGTTTTTCTAGTTGCATCATCAATAAAAGTAACATAATAACAAGAGCCACCAAGATATGATACCTAAGCTGGTCCCCATACATCTGTATGGACAATCTCTAGCCTTTCATTCTTCTTTCATTTCCGACTCTGAGAAATCTGACTCTCTTTTGTTTTCCATAAACACAATGCTCACAGAAGTCCAAATCAATTTGTTTAATATCTGGAAACAGATTTCTTTTGTGAAGTATCTACATTCCCTTCTCACTCATGTGTCCCATCCTATGATTCCATAGTATTGTATCCACTCCTATAGAATCTAAAGATATAGAAGAGTCAGTATTACCAGTACATAAATACAATGTACCTACCTTATCTCCTTTTTCTATCACCAATGACCCTTTGATGAACTTCCACGTCTTATCTGTAAATATGAATATACAACCTTCACTTTACAACTGCCCTATTGAAATTAGATTTTCCCTTAAATCTGGAATATGTCTTACCTCTTTCAACAACCATTAGTTTCCATTGCGTTGCTTTATTTTTACCTTTCCCATTCCAACAATTTTGCATGGATCATCATCACCCAAATGAACCTGTCCAAAATCACCTTGAACATAATCTAGAAAATGTTTCCTATGGGGTGTGGCATGAAATGAAGCCCTTGAATCTACTACCCAAGACTCATAAATATTATCTACCGAAATAATCAAAGCATCTTGTAACACCTCACCTGTTACATTTGCTTCCTGATTTATATCGTGTTGTCCATCTCTTTGTTTCTTTGGAGCTCTGGAGTCTTTCTTCAGATGTCCTTTCTTTTCACAATTCCATCACTCTATCTTTCCAAGTCTGGATTTGGATCTTCCCTTCCTAGAATTCCCACGATTCCCTAAGCCCTTTCCTCTATCCTTTTTTCTTCCCATGTTCTCCATGTTCACAGCATTACCTGATGTCTCACCTGTGCTTTTCCATCGCATTTCCTCACTAAGGATAACACCAACAACATCATCAAATTTTAAAGTATTTGAACCAAAGATAGAGTTACTTACAACCATGACCAAGCCGTTCTAGCTTTCTGTAAATGAGCACAAGATTAGAAGAGCCCTGACCTCATTATCAAAGTCCACTTTTACAGAACTTAGTTGATTAGTAATCGTATTAAATTCATTTAAATGATCTGCAACAGACCCACCTTCTGACATCTTCATATTAAATAATCTCTTCATTAGAAATACCTTATTGGATGTTAAGGGTTTTTAATACAGTTTAGCCAACGCATCCATCAGATCCTTCGTTGTCTTTTCTTTCTAAATATTGAAATCCACCGACGCTGCCAAGCTCAGACGTATCGTTCCTAGAGCCTTTCGGTCAAGAATATCCCATTCTTCGTCCTTCATGGATGTCAGCTTCTTTGCTACTCCGCCCAATGGTAGGAATAGATCCTTCTGATATAAATAATATTCCATCTTCATTTTCCATAACTGGTAGTTTTGGCCGTTAAATTTCTCGACCCTAAACTTTTCATCTTCCGACATTGCTCCCACTTGAACCAGGAACCCTTTTTTCTTGCGAGTTACCTTTCCCTATGATACTAGTTATTAGAAAAATAGGATCGTGGAGCAATAAAATAAAACAAATGCAGAAACAAAACAAATAAGACACACAATACAATAGAGACATAGATTTATGTGGTTCACCTAGTGTGGGCTACGTCCAGCAGAGAAATTGCCAGTTCCTTCCTTTATTATTATCCAACAAATGAATGGATACAACCTACTGCAAAACCCATTGTAAATTCCTATTCTTTCTCTCACAATCTCCTATCTCATAATACCCTTTTTTCCATAATGCACAGCCACAATACATTTCCCTCATAATAGAGGGTTGCCTTCTAGGGAAAAAACCCTAACATAATTTCTACCATTAGATTTGCGACCTTATAATCAATGGTCCATATTTGCAATGAAATTAAAATATACATTTACAAGGAAATATTTCCTTTCGGGGCTTCACCCCCGCCGAGGGCCCGCTTGCCACAGAACCCCCCAACCGGGGGGACAGCCCCCCCCCCCTGGACCCTGCAAAGGGGGTACCCCCTCTACACTCCCCCGCGTGGAAGAGTGTACATACTTGTGGGGTGTAAATTCTTCATGGGGTATAAACATGACTGAAAAACATGAGACCTCTGAATTAGGAAGATAATCAGGCTCTATAACCAACAGTAACACCCCTGGTTTTGATCCCCCATATTAAGTAACGTATTGTTACATTATTGAGAGGATAGAGTGCCCAAAAAATTATGAAAAGGACAATATGCCTAAGAAATGTAACGTTTTGATGATTATTAATAATAAATACATCATTGGCTGCTAGACAGATAAGGAATAGAGTTATAGGGGGCTATGATTCCACAAGAGAGGGGGTTTGAGGGGCTAAGTGCTTATTTATTTTATATTACCCATTCTATGTAATGGGGGAGGGGGGATCAGTTACATGAGATGTTGGGGGAAGGCCAAGAGGTTCTTGATCCCCACAAATTACAAAAAACCATCCCTGGTCTGTGGAAGGGGTTTACCCATTGGAAAATTCTCTCATTTGTTTTTGGTCATTCACTCATTCTCATTCCTGTCCCCATTCTGGTACTATTTATGGTCACCTCATGCATTCATTCACCCGTTTTTTTCATTTTTCATCCTCTCTCGTGGAGTCTTCACTCCATTCATTCCTTCACTCAGTCATCTTTCCTTATTTTTGTGTCTTTGCTTGGGAAAGAAAGACGAAATGTTGAAGAACAACCATAGTTGTTGGATGTAGAGATTGCTGGTGTAATCCAGCCATGATTTGAGGAATTCATGTCTGAGATGCTTGGCTTATGTTCAACTTTGATCACAACTGCGAGTCCTGAGAGTCCTAGCATGGAGATTCTAGACCAGCTACACTGGATCCCTGAAAGGAGAAGGAATGTTTGAGGGACTACATGGCAGATAAGGATGGAGGTCCATTCTATTGGCTGGTACAGGATGGGTAGAAGAGAGTTATGTACATGGATTGATGTGAGTGTGGGAGAATCCTGTGAGAGCTTGACTCTTGACTAGTTTGTGAATCCAAGTAACACTTTGGAACCGTCCTTGTGGATTCATAGCCCTAGCTCAGGGGTGACATTGTTGTTGAGACTTGGAAGAACAATGTCTACGGTTGGGTGGAAAATCCTTGGTCTGCAACGAGTCAGTGTCTTATTTTATAAAAAATAAGCGCTCTTTGTTATGGTTTCCCTTGCTTGTGTATCTATTTCCACTGCGTATCAAATTATTATACTTAAGATTGTACCTATAATATGCATGCTTGCTAGATAATGTTGTGCATGGTATATTGTGCATGTCTTTTATGTTGTGGTATGAATCTTGATCATTGCATGTATGTATTTCATGCTTCTTTATTAATTAATTGTTATCAGAGTTTCCAAATTTAGCCAAGAGGTGTGTTCTTGGTGCGGCATGCCTGTCCTGTAGGAGGTTGGGTATGTTACAGTTTGGTAACAGAGAAGAATTGTAGCGGCGTTTCCCAACTTGGGTGGTTGGGGATGTTACATTATGGCTAAGATAGCTCTCACTATATCTAACCTTGCAACTAGTGAAAAGGTCTCACCATAATTGACTTTAGACTATTGTGCAAAATGTTTTGCTACCAATATAGCCTTGTACTTTTCAATTTCACCCTTTTCATTAACTTTGATTTTATAAATCCATTTCACACCAATAAAATATTTGTCTTTAGGCAAGTCTACTAAATCCCATGTATCATTCCTTTATATAGAATATATTTCTTCATCCATGGCTTGTACCCATTTTTCTTGTTTGACAACTTCTTCAAAACACATTGGTTGGCATGTAAACAATGCAAAATTTGAATGCACATCTAGATCTTCATATAGTTCTCTCAAACGTATAATATTTCTAGAACTTAAGGAAGCAATTGTTGGGTCAGTTTCACTACTTGATCGATAATTAGGAATAGACTGGCATGTTGGGTTAGATGACTCACCTTGAATATAATTGTTTGGTATACTTGTCGGAGTTGCTCTGACTAGTGATTGGGTTTGTGAACCTTGTTCGCCACCTTGTGCGATCTGCTCCTTTGCTTCATCTCCTTCTTGAGGTAGTGTTACTCCAACATATGTGGTTCTCTATATGCTTCCATCCCATGCTTCATCTTCTTTGAATTAATCATCCTTGCTGATTATAACCTTCTTTTTCACCGGATTATATAATTTGTATACCTTGGATTGATCAATGTACCCGAGAAATATGCATTTTTTTTTCTATCATCTAGCTTCCTTCTCAAATTTTTAGGTACATGAGCATATTCCACACAACCAAATACTCTAATATGTTCTACATTTCAACTCATACTTGTCCATGCATCTTGTAGAACTTTGTTCCTTACACTTTTAGTGGGAGATATGTTCAAAAAATAAACAGATCAAGCTAGTGCTTCTCTCCAAAACTCATTTGGCAAGTGTTTTGATTTCATCATGCTTTTGTCCATATTCATGATGCTTCTATTTTTCCTCTCAGCTACACCATTTTGTTGTGGTGTATACCTTGTTGTAAACTGTCTTTTTATGCGGTGCTATTTGCAGAAATCATGAAAATATTTTGAATCATATTCACCTCCTCTATCTAATATTAACACTTTAATTCTATGGCCACTTTTTTTCTCCAACATTTCCTTGAATTATCTGAACTTGTCAAAAGTTTCATATTTCTTTGCAAGAAAATACACCCATGTCTTTCTATTGTAATCATCTATGAAAGTTAGAAAGTAAAGACTTCCTCCTAGTGACCGGGTATGCATAAGACCACAAAGATCTATATGTTCCAACTCTAATGGTGTCTTTTTCCTATAGGAAACTCCCTTAGGGAAACTATCCATGTGTTTCTTTTATACAACGCAACTTTCACATGTACAAGTTGGCTCTTGAATGGGAGGAAAACCTTCAACCATCCTTTCCTGTTGCAATAACTTTAGGCCACCAAAATGTATATGACCCAATATAAAATTCCATAGCCAAGAGTCATCCAAACATGTTTCCTTTTGGGAAAATGAGGCATCCTAACTACCATAATTCATGACTAGACGGTACCTTCTATTCCTTGTCATCTTTACCCTAGAAATTAACCTCTTACTAGGAGGATTTTCATATATGAAGCAATCATATCCCTTAAAAATTACATTATACCTTTTTTGGGTAAGTTGGCCAATAGTTAGGATATTATTTTTTAATCCTAAGGAATAATACACATCTGGTATATGTTTTTTTTGTCCTTGGTTGGTCAAGATATCAACCATTCATTTTCCCATAACTTTTACAACATTTTTTGTCCCCAAATGAACTTCATTTCTTACTGAATCATCTAGATCTACAATCATACTTCTATTTCTTGTCATATAATTGCTACACCCACTATATATAAGCCAAATATTACTATAAATCTCTTGAGTAGCATTACAAGTAAGAAACAAAGACTCTTCATAGTTTACAGAGGTGTTAGAATAATTTGCATTATGTTTTCTCAGGTTAACCTTCTTCTTCCTACATTCATATGCATAATGACCTAGCTTATTGCAATAATAACACTTGGCCTTGGATTTGTCATACATATGATTTTTTTATGATATTTTTCTACTGTTATCCCTTAAGCTATGAGGATTTTGATATGATCTCATTTCTTGATCTAAATCTTCATTTCCATCTCTTTGGCCATTTCTTCTACCCTTGCCTCTTGATCTCAATTTACATTTGCCTCTTCAGATAGACACCTGAGACTTGAAAGTCTTTTCTAAATAATCATCACATTTGTTCATTCTCAATTCATGGGATAGAAAATATCCCAATAGTTCATCTATTGATAGATGTTGTAGGTCCTTTGGATATTCAATGGCTACAACCACAACATCAAATTTCTTGGGAAATGTTCTAAGAAATATCTCTACCACTTTCTGATATGAAAGTTCTTCACCATTCATCCTTAATTGATTTACTATGTTCATGAAGTGAGTCATGTACTATTCTACTGACTTAGACTCTTTCATATTCAAATTCTCAAAATTCATTCTTAAGGTCTACAACTTGACTATCTTGATCTTGGTAATACCTTGATAGTTGGTCTCTAATATGTCTCAAGCTAATTTTGAGAATATTGCTATAGAGATCTTAAGAAATATATTGTCATCCAGGCCATTTTGAATGATATAAAGTGCTTTTTCATCCTTCTCCTATTATCTCTGAGTTGATCCTATTAATCATTTTTCAAGGCTTGCTCAGATGCACGATCAACATGTTTTGCATACCCATGAGATAGAAGCTCCCAAACATCCAAAGAACGTAATAATGTTCTCATCTTGATTGCCTAAACTTCATAATTTTTTCATGTAAGGACATAAATTTGTAGTTGTACAAGGCTATTACTACTTGAAGCCATTTTTTGTTTCTTATTTTCTTTAAAAAAAAAATTGCTAAGAAAAATAAACCTTCTACTTAACTAAGATACACTTAAAAAAAAACCACCCAACTTCAAATTTCTCCCAAAACATAATTGTTTTTTCTTTTATGCATACGAACTCAAGAACCTAATTTCAACACTCTATGCCTCATGTTGCATGCAAAGAAGTGCTTCATTGTCACTCTATCTTGCCATTATTAAGAAAGTAAGAAAGTATTTTTTTAACATCCACGAGGATAAAAATAGCCTATGGGACAGATTGCTTTTCCATCTGGCTTTTGTATTCGACCCTTTTCCTGTGAAGTTTTACAATAACTACTCCCAACTTCTTGAAAAACTCTTCGCTGAATAGATTATCCCAAGAACTAGCTGCCAGAATACCTGCATAATTTTCCATGAAGTCTTTGAAGGCCTCACATTCTAAAATGAAATGTTTTTCTGTTTCCACTTTTCCGGAAGAGCACAAAATACATACTCTTTCCTCCCACATTTCTTTTCGCATTTTCCAGCACCCTTTTTCACAACGGAGTTGATGAGAATTAGTCCTTAATTGAGCAATAAGAATTTTAGATCTCCAAGAAATATTGGCCCCTATGTACGCCTTTCGCTGATGGTTATGAGTGGGGTTAAACTCTTCAATGTAATACTTCTTCTTTCTCCCTAGATCTTTCTCCCAAGTACGTTTGTGGAACTTATCCATAACAATTTTTTTTATCTCCTTACTATTTGTAGGAGACATTCTCAAGCAAATGCCCCATTTACTAAACCATTTGTTATTTTTCCGCATCCAAGTCTTCTTTCTTTTGCATAATCTGTCACTAAACACAACCTTAGGCCATCTATCCTCTTCCATTTGCTCAATTTTTTTCAAATACCTTATGACTCATGTTAGCACTCGGTAAATTTCCTAGAGGTTGAAAAAGAAGAAATTTACTAAGGTAACCTTAACCAACCACTTTTAGAGCTGGGATCTAGCCCTTCCAGCTCCAGAGAGGGATCTCTCTGTATAATTTAGCTTTGTTTTAAATTAAGATATTAGGCTAGCTATAGAAAATGTTGGTTTTGTTGTAAGGGTTTTTTGAAATTGGTTGAGGTAAACTACACGTCCATTGGGATATGGGGTCTGTATTCAAGGAATCCGAGATACAACCAGAAATGTTGAAAAAGTCTTTCACAAAGCGAGGTAATATATTCACTGGATCTTTTCGTAATTTAAATGATGAAGGGAAGAACAGATGAGGAAAATAACTTCAACTAACAAGCACTTAAGAATATCTTAATTGAAGGTATTTAGAAGACGAACACTTAAACCTCTAAAGTCGGAAACAGGGTATCAGAGATAAATCCTGTGACATAACGCTACTCGTAAAGATTAGATTCAGACAACAATATGAAATATGAAGAAAGAAAACATTAACTCAAGGAAACACATCACTAGTGAACATACGCAAGAATCCTGTAAACTTCCTCTTCTTTATTAATGGTAGATCTCCTCAAAAATGTTACAGCTTGATAGCAATAGGAGGTGCGAATCAACAACCCTCAATACATTGAAAAAAGAAGTATTTATAAGTCCAAATACAAACATTCCTGTCATAACTGATCAGGACGTGCTCATGCTATTATTAGCATAACTAACTTAACAAATCAAAACTTCTTTGATGACTCGATGTAACTATTTGCTAAACTTCTGGGTAGGTCGTTGGCGAGGTGCCTACGCAACCTCTTCTGACTGGACAGGTGACTGGATCTTGACAGCTCATCTGCTAATCTAGCAGATCGCACAGCTCCTCCCATCTGATATGACTTGGCACTGTAATTTTAAGCAATCTCCTGTACACTTCATCCATATCCGTGTATTTAGCAAATGTGGGCTTGATGACGAATACATGCTTAATTTCATGTTGGATATCAATATCCAACTGCAGGGCTTCTATGAATGCTTTTCCCGTGACACTCCCTTGTACCCCTGCAAATTTGGAATTAGAATCTTCGGTCAACTTCTTTTTATAATCAGGGAGTGTCATCAATTTATCATTGATGACCTTCATACCAGGTAGGCCTTTTCTTTGTAGAGCATCTATCTTGTGGAAAAACCTTTGCACTCCTTGATCCATAACTTGGATTTTCTCCTCAAGCTGGAGCATGAGGCCTCTTTTGGTCAGAACTCTTTTCACCTCCAGTATAGTTTCTGTTCTGTCCTCGATCTTTAATTCCTCTAGTTCCTCCCTGGTCTTTGAATTTAGGAACCTTATGATCTCATTAGCTTGGGCTGGCATGTCTCCCAGCTTTGTCCTGATTTTCTCCACCGCTTGTTTGCTCCTTTCGAGCAACTCATTTTGCTCAAACATTACTTGAAACATAGGCCATATTTCATTTATGGACTTGGAAACATCAGTCCATATCACTTCTTTGGCCTCATCCAGAGTCTTCCCTGCCACAGTCTGCTTTTGGAGCTGTTGTAGCTCCTTCCGGATTTGCTCGTTCACCTGCTTCTCTTTGGCTAGACTTGTCTGGAAAGAAGTCTTCAGCTCTTGGAGAGTTTCCACTTCTTTCTTGAGTCTACTGATTTCAGACTCCTGCAAATTCATTATTTCCATAGACTTAGCCAGGTCTATGGTGCCTTCTGGTACCTACACTCTTGTTGTAGATTGAACTGCTGCCACTGTCACTGTACTCAATCCTGCAATGGGGATAGCACTTAAGGGGATGCCTTCTGCTGTTTTTGTCTGCTCTTTATCCTTTAACAGTTTTTCCATCTCGGCCTCCATCTCCCTCAACTGAGCATTCTGCTCCATAAGTAATCTCAGCATTTCATCATTTTCCCCTTCTTTTTCGGCTATCTCCTTCGTTTGTGGATCCTCTGTTGGAGGGAGCTTTAGCTGCTTCCTTAAGGATGCGATGTCAGCGTTTTTCTTCTTAATCATTTCTTCAGCTGCTTTAACATTCGCAGGGTCATAGCCTATCTTGAGGACCAGCTCCTCCAATGTTTTGATTTTGTTGTCCTTCGCGAAGGATGATATTTTTTCCATCTTTAGTTGGGTCTGGGCGTTGCTCAAAGCTATCCGATACTTTGAAGTAGAAGATGTAGCGTGGGCTAAAGTGTGAAAAACCATCTCTCCGGTCTGTTTATGCAGATCCATCTGGTCCGCTGGGTGCACGTCCTTGGCCTAGAACTCGACTGTGACCCTTTTATAATTGGGCATTACTTTGGGATCCGGCACTTGTGCATGGAGGTAGGCCATATGCATCCTCCCTTTCTCGATATCGAATGCCGAAAGGAGCCTGTGTTAAGTTGTGGCTGACTACTTCTGAAATTGGGCATAAGCGCTGCTGGTCATGGTCTAGTTCTTCTTTTTGATTAAGTCATACTTTTCAAAAATGCCCAATTTGGGCCCGGTCCTGCTTGGTGGAGTATCTAAGGGAGAGTCTGTGGTATTCAATGCTTTTGCTATCTCCTTGAGTTGACTCGAGCTGAAAGGTAGACTCATGGGCTTGACCCCTGAGGTGGCCACTGTGGTGGTTGTGACTTCTTGCTCCACTGTCATGCCTGCCGTTGGGACAGTCCTTGGCTTTTTGGCGTACATACTAAATTCTTCCGGAGACACCTCTGTCATCGGAGAAGATGATTCTTGCCGAGGCCTCTTTTCTTTGGGATTCTGAAATGTGACAGTGGGGGGCGCGCTTGATGAGGCTATCTTCTTTTCCATCCCGACAGTTGGTCCTACGTCCACCAACGTATCAGGTTCCCATTCTATTTGATTAGCAAATCTTTAGATTTCCGGTCTGGGCTCATGAGCATAAGGGGCATTCTTATTTCTGACTCTCATCTCAGAAATGATTCCGCAAGGATCATAATGCCATGTGAAACTTGTGGGGAATTTCATTTCCCTTAACAACTTGTCTGCTTCGTCACCTGCGCCTCTGTTGTTGCAGATGAATGAACCTATCTTCCCTTTAATCTGCAACTGCTGCTTCTTTTTGAGGGAAACAAAATGAACATCATCAGAATTCATAATTTGCCTAATATATTCCAGTGCGAAAACTCTTACCGGCATATATCTAGGAAGCTTGTATGGTGCCAACTCGCACCCGTAGACTCGGATCTCGGAGTGATTCTAGTACAAGTACCAGTCTCCTGTCTTTGCATTTTCTGAGAGGTGCAGAACTCTCCGGACTTCGTCATTTACTCGTGGCTCAGGCACGCCAGTCAACATACTTACCACGGGGTGGTAAAACTGATCGATGAACGCTGCGAAGTCATATTCGACAGAATTGCGCTTTAGAAGAGACGCCCACGATGTGACCGGCTGTGGCTTCCCGTCGGCGTCTATCTTCTGCATCGAGAAACTAAATCCGTCTGCTTGGAAGTAGACGAACATGTAAGCTAGGATGGACGAGTACCTGAACATGCCTTCAATGGTGAAATTTACCAGTTGTTCATGGATGTTGTGGGCCAAGAAGGTGCTGTAATCGAATTGGGTTGTTGGTTGTTCATCGTTTGAAAAGATAGAGAGAAAACCAAGGATGGGTTCATCTACCCACTGATCGGAATAGTACCCGAGCAGGGCGCATAGTGAGGAAATAATCTGATTTCCTTTGGTGGAAAACAGAGAAGATGGGTATGGAGGATTTGTGGTCGGGAGTGGAGTGGAAGTGGGGAGGAAAAGCTCCACGATTTGAGCTCTCTGTGGGAAGGTCATTTTTTGGTAGAGCTCGGTGAGGATCTCCAGGTTGAATGGGGATGCAGACTCCGGGCGGGTTATCTGCATCATTTGGTCGATATCCTCTAGGCTAATGAAGAAAAGGACGTCCCCAGAGGAAGAGACAATGGATTTTTGTTCGGGGACGTAGTGAGCTTGGCACTTGAGTGCAAACTCTGGGAAGTGATGAATCTGTGGGAACAGATAGAGGGGCAGATTGGACTCCCAGAGCCCAATCTCATCACTCTGATCTAGGAAAACTTCCCGAAGCCATGATTGCAGGTCCGAGAAATCAAAACTGCATATGGTATCCACTATCAACTGATCTTTGTCAACCAGAGGGATTTTGTCCAGGTCGACCGGAGGCGGAACGAACGGATTCTCTTCCTCTTCAGTTGGCTTCGTTTTAGATACCATCTTCATAACTGTACTTGCAACAAACAACGTCAGTGGGGTCTACAGGGGTGGAGGAAAATGACGGGGGAGCAGTGGGAAGATGATAGATATGTTCTCTGGTGCGACGAATGTTTCTGGCGCGAGGAATGAATAACGAGTGAAAGTTGTCGCAACGGTATATTTATTCAAAACTGGGTTGGTCGGACGCGGGAAAACGGTCAGCATGACAACGGGCATATAATCCAGTTATTAATGGACAACGGGCCACTTGGGGTGATGTGGCAGGTGATGGTGACCAAAGTATACGGACGACTGACGTGGAGGTTTGTGATTGGGGGTAAAGTCGCCAAAGGGTCTGTTCATGAGTGAAGGGTGTTATGGCGCTGACACCGTGGACCGACAGCACTAACGGGATGGGAATTTGACCCGGGGGAAAGTGGGACAAGTGGGGATAGTGGAGGATGACGTCCAGGGGTGAGGGGATGTCAGGTAGCAGGCGGGGATTTGACCTCTGGACCAATAGAAAAATGCCATGTGTAACAAGGGGCCCGCCGGAAGGAATATTCATTCCGGGCCCCCCCCCCTTTGATTAAAGACAGAACACCAAGGGGGTCCGGAATGCATTAAGAACCATCGATATGCACACTTGTATGATGGTCGTCCAGATCTGCGCGCTCCTTAATATCAATTCCGGACCCCCCCCCCCTCCATTAAAAACAGAACGGAGGGGGGGGTCCAGAATCCAATGTGGACCGCCGATTCGAGCGCTGGATTAAGAGCTGTCTAGATCTGCGCCCGCTTTATAACCAATTCCGGACCCCCCCCTCCGTTAAAAGAAGAATGGGCGGGGGGGTCTGGAATCCAATATGAGTCGTGGATTCGCGCACTCCTTTATGAACCGTTCAGATCTGTGCAAGGATTATCGCCGATTCCGGACCCCCCCCTTTTTGTTAAAGGCAGAACGGGAGGGGGGGTCCGGAACGCTATATGGACCGTTGATCTTGGCGCCTTGATCTGGGCCTTTGAAAAATGAGTGAGACATAGGTAGGGGGAGGAAAATGTCACATGTAGGTAAAACTTAGGATAAGGACATTCACATGGGTTTTCGTTTGATTTTTCTCACATACACCACCAAGGGGGCATCAATTCAAGTACACTTAGGCATGGGAGTGATAAGGCAACATCTTTATCGATCTGGATTTATTTTGGCAAGGCAGGCAAAGCAATCAATCTACACCCTAACCTACTTTCACAAGGCAATTAACCCAGATTAAATAGTTGGGTTAAGCTTTTATTCTTTCTAGGGGCTATCTGATCAGGATTTGATGGTCTGATCAGATGTATTCACTAATTCTATCCTAGGGGCTATCTGATCAGGATTTGATGGTCTGATCGGATGTATTCACTAATCCTATCAACATTGAGAATTTAAAAGAACTTGGTCATGCTTGAAAGGTATGACCAAGTTGCTATTATTGCATGGGGCCTTTGTTTCAACTCTTTTAGCCCTCTTTTCTTTTTCTTTTTCTTTCATTTTTTCTTTTTTATTTCTTTTTCTTTCTTTTTTCTTTTTTCTTTTTTCTTTCTTTTCACAAATTATTTGAAGAATGCAATATCATTTGTCCACCAAATCACCAGATACAAACAATATCCAAGTCATCAATTGATTCCCATAATTTATGGGGTGATAACAGGTGGCTCCACATGGGGATGGCACTTGCCTTGTTAAGTGCCAAGAATTCAGTTTCCCTGTCATCCTGAACCAATCTGTCTGGTAATCTTCATCGGTCTGATTCTGAGAAACGTATTGAAGAAAAATGATCAGCAGCTTAGGGCCTTCTCTTCGGGCTTCAACAATCTGACCACCGTCCTCCATCCGGAAAATGCGAGTAAATACTGAAAATTAAAATGCTATGTACAATGGAGAGTGGTTTCTTCAAAACTTTTACTAGGGGGGATTATAATGCTTCAACATTCTTCCATTCACAGGTGCTCCTGGCAGATCAGACCCATCGACATTGTTTAGTAAAAAGGCATTGTTTCCTCTGAAAGCTTGGATCATGTAAGGCCCTGTCCACAGATGATCAAATTTCCCATGCTTTCCCTTGTCCTCGTTTCTGGCATCCCATCTCAACACCAGGTCCCCCAACTCAAAATCATCTTCTTTGGTTCGCTTGTCAAAGATCTTCTTAATGTTCTCTTGGATGACCTGTGTTTTGTTGAAAACGTCCTCTCTAGTCTGATGTAAATGAATCATTTGATTGATTCGTCTCTGAGAGTCATTTGGTTCATCTTTCATTTCTTGAAGTAACTTCATGACAGGGACTCCCAAGGAAGTTGGGAACACAGCTTCTGTACCGTAGACCAGTTGGTATGGTGACATACCAATTGACCTTTTGGTAGTTAATCTATCTGCCCATAGAGCAAATACCAGCTTATCATGCCATGATTTTTTATTCTCCTGCAACGTTTTCTTGATGATATTTACCAAAGTCTTGTTTGAGGATTCTGCCAACCCATTCCCCTGAGGGTAGTAGGCTGTGGAATGTCCCAAGACAATGTGGTAACGACTGCAGAAATCAATAAGTTTCTTCGACCGAAAGGTAGCTACATTGTCAGTAATGATCTTCCTAGGACAACCAAAATGGGATAAAATATTATTTTCAAGAAATTTAATAATAACAGCGTCAGTGGCTTGCCTACTTGGTACAGCTTCGATCCAAATGGTGAAGTAGTCAGTGGCAGTGAGAATCCACCTGTGTTGGCCCAAAGATGGAGGGTGTATCTCTCCAATGAAATCAAGTCCCCATTGCTGGAACAGAGCCTCAACTGAAATTGGTTTGAGAGGTAGAGGAAGGAGCTTCCTTTTACCCTCAAACAGCTGACACTCGTGACATGCTGTTACTTTCTGATGCACATCTGCAAACAGGGAGGGCCAGTAAAAACCAACTCTAAGTATTTTGTTAGCGGTAGCCTTCCAGTTCATATGGCCACCACATTCACCTGCATGGAACTCCTGCAACACTTTGTCAGCTTCATCTTTGAGAAAACAGTTTAAGAGAATACCTGCAGGGTCTTTCCAATACAAATTTCCTTCTAGAATACAGAATTTCAAAGCTTTCAACTTTAAAAATCTAGCTTTAGTTTTAGTTAAACCAGGGGGAGCTTGTAAATTTTGTAAAACAAAAATAAGGTCTGCATACCATGGAGAATTTAGAAAAACCTCTTTAATGTGTGGAGTCGCCATCTCGCCCTGTTCATCTGCCACATCTAGAAAATTAATGTCAAGAGCCTGCAAGTTAGTTTCAACCATCAGTTTGGCCAGGCCTTGGCCTTTGATCAATTTCGTGGGATTAATTTCTATGTCGTATTCTAGAATAACTGCAATCCACTTTCCCCTTCTCCCATCAGGGTTGTCCTGTGTCAAGATATCTTTCACTACCGCGTTCGGAACATATGCTATGACATGCGAATGAAGAATATAGACCCTGAAGTCCTTTATAGCCTTCACCAGAGCAAAAGCCTGTTTCTCCATGATATTGTAGTTTAGTGCAGCATCTCTCAGGGATTTGCTGAAGACAGCTATGGGTTGTTCATACCCTTCACCATTCTTCTGCAGTAATACTGCCACTATAGTATGTTCTGAGGCAAAAGAGAATAGATAGAAATCTTTTGTGAAGTCGGGACTAATCAGAACTGGAGCCTCTGTGAGAGCTCGTTTGACCTATTCGAAGGATTGTCTGGACTCTGAGTCCCATTTTATTTTATCATCCTTTTTAAGCATGTTCGTAATGTTTCGGAGGAGCTCAGCCAAATTAGGAATGAATCTTCGAAGAAAGTTAATTTGCCCTATGAATGACTGTAGTTCTTTAAGATTTATGGGGTGTTCTATCTTTAGTATGGCCTCTATCCTACTGGGATCAATCCTGATTCCTTATTTAGAGATGATATGTCCCAACAATTTACCCTCTTCTAACCCAAAAAGACATTTTTTGGGATTTAATGAAATCCTGAACCTCCTACACTTTTCGAAAACTCGTCTGAGGTGTCACAAATGTTCATCGTTAGATTGGGAAAAAACAGTCACATCATCTAAATAAACGACAATGAACTTACTTGTCTCTTCAACGAAGGCGATGTCCATCGCCCTCTGGAATTTTTCTCCTGCGTTCATCAGACCAAAAGGCATCTTCACATACATGAAAGTGCCCCATGGGGTGGTGAAAGCGGTCTTTTCCTGATCGTCTGGGTGGACTAAAACCTGGTTGTAGCCTGAGAAACCATCTAGCAGGGAAATTCGACTAGACCCCACAACACTTTGTAGGAGGTGATCCATTTTAGGCAAAGGGTAATTATCCTTCAAGGATGCTTTGTTCAGATTTCTGAAGTCTATGCAGAGTCTGATTTCACCGGTTTTCTTGCGTGTAGGGACTAAGTTAGAAACCCACTTAGAGAAACGCAGCGGAACTATGATCTTGGCATCATACATTTTCTTGATTTCCTTTTCTATCAAAGGAAGCAACTTGGGGTTTATCCTCCTAAGTTTCTGCCTAAACGGTTTCTGATCTTCTTTTATGGGAATTCTGTGTTGTATAATGCTAGTGTCATAGGCTTTCAGATCTTCATAGCCCCAGGCAAAAACACCTAAATATTCTTTGAACAGTTCGATGTACTTAAGATTTTGTTCTGGGGGTAAAGATTTTGACAGTTTAACCATCCTAGGCTTCTCGTTGGTTCCTATATTGCAGTCTTCCACTTCTTTCCCATGAGCCTCTATTTTTGGTTTCTTGGCTACATCATCACTGTCGAACAGATCTTCTAACCGGACAAGACCTCTAGGTAAAACATTGCTTTTTAGTTGTAAAACATCGGTATCCACTTCGTCGTCCCCTAACCTTCCTGAATCTACTGCGTCTTTTATATCTACAGTATTTACAGTATTAACGCTATCTATCTCAAATTCAGAGTTATTTGCTTTCTCGTTTTCATTTTCTAAATCTATGTTTGTACATTCAAAATCGTTCTTGCATTGCAGAAAGTCTTCTATCTGATCGTCATTTCCAAACACCTGCCAGTACCTAATATTATCGGGCACCGTGGGTCTGCATCTCACCTTAACGGTGTATGGGCGAGTTTGGCGGAAAGGAATCTTGCAGGACGTGGCTGACGTGGCTAACCCGTCGGCCAGAATATTCTGTCCTCTCGGCATTACCTGCAAGTCCACCTCTGCAAAACATTTTAATGCATCAATAATGGCATTTCTGTAGGCTCTAAGACGTGGATGTTTAGTAGCATATTCACCTTTAACTTGTTTGATAATTAATTCAGAATCACCCCTTACCATTATTTTCTTAGCGCCCACTTTTTTCAACAGCTTCAGACCGAGCATTAAAGCTTCATACTCAGCAACGTTGTTAGTGCAGTGGAAATTTAACTTATAAGAATGGTTTTCTAAATACCTTTTTCGATGGTTATGCAACCAGACGCCAGCCCCTGCTCCTTCTTTACTCACAGCTCCATCAAAATCCATGCTCCAGAAATCAGCAGGGAACTCTTCAGTGATTTCATCTCCCATCTTTGCTGCCTCATTGCTTTCCGGACTTTCATCTTGATTTTCTACAACTTCTGTCAGCTGAGTATCTTGTTCTTCAGTATCATCATTGTACAAGATGAATGAATCTAAATCTGAATGGGCAGAGTAACGGGGGTAATTGTGAGGTTTCTCTTGACTACTGATCATATACTTCATCAGTGTTTCTCTGTATAACCTCCTCTATTGTCCAAAAACTGGGACAGTGGCGTAAGACATATCCAGTTGTAAGGTTCCTTTGAGATTATCTCCCCAAGACCATGACAGCAACATACCATACTTTGGTGGGATCTCTGCAACCACCACATCCATTACCATGCTTTTTGAAGGGATCTGAACCAGGGTGATGCATAGATCCTTAATCAGACCAATACATTTGACTTTGCTAGAGTCAAACGAATGTAAGTCTTTGTAAGGCCTAGTGACCTCCAATCCCAGCTTTTCCATTACTGCTTTAGGCATCAGATTGTGTGAGGCACCTGAATCCAACATGGCATTATGCAATATCAAATCATGTATGTTCAAACTGATATAGAAGGGAGCTACATCACCGGTATCGTCTCGACCATCCACTGCAGGTCCGAAAAGGAGTTCGGGGCGATCGTCAGCGAGGTTCACAGTGTCTGAGTGAGTCACTGATCCGATAGTCAAGGCTTGGGTGCCTATTCCAGGCATGATGGCTAATGCCTTTAGTACCTGTGAACGATAACCGCCTCGGCTTATCAACTCTGTCAGTGGGACGGGAATTTTAATTTTGGCCAGTTCTGCCTCTAGGCTAAAAGGTGCTGGTGTTTGAGTCTGACTTGTTGATTCTGTTTGGTCCATATCCTTCCGGTCAGAAGTACTAGGTAGGTTAATAGGCGAAACTTCAGGCTGTGCCGGTCTTTTCATGATGATGATGTTTTTCTTCACAGGGGCATCAGTTTTACCTTTCTCATAAGATTTTTCAGCGGTTGTTTTCTCAGGAGTTTTTTGGGTCTCGGCTAACTTATGCATTTCGGTTGTCTTTATTGGGGAATTTCCTTCTGTCTTCTTGCTCCACAGGTTGTGCTGTTGGTGTACTTCCAGAATATCATCTTCCCAGGTTGTTTGCCCCGCATCCTCAGTCTCCCCACTCACCTTTGTTTGGTTTAGCAGAAATAGTTCATGCTCTTCTTGGGTAAGGAAAATAGCCTCATTGTCGTGTATTCCCATGAGGTTGATATGAGTGTCCTCCAATTCCTTTATTACTTCCCCTCCATCATCGGCATAGTTTTCCTGTAGGGGAGGTCTAATCGGTGGGTCTAGACCTATTTGTTCTCTTTGATCCCTAGGATCTCGCTGATCCCTTTGGTCCCTAGGATCCCTTTGTCTAATTTGAGGAGGGTTTCTACTAAAATTGGGGTTTCGGATCTGAGGAGCAGGTGTGTTGTCCCTGGGAGGGTTTCTGTTAGATAAATTCATCCTTTCCATCATGAATTCCAAGTTTCGGGACAAAGAATCTATCTTGGAATCTGTGGTCAACATGGAAGGCTCTTCTTTGATAGTGACCCTTCTTTCCGACCTTTGCCGGGCCTGTTTCGCCAATAGATTTGCCTCCACACTAATGGCACATTTCTTCATGTCTTCAAGGGTGGCAGCATTTCTTTCTCTCAATTGGTAGGACATGTCAGCATTGAACCCATCAGGAAACTTAATCAACGCCAACCCCGGGGGAGGTTTGATTTCGTTCGGGATTGTGTTATACAAATTGTTAAAACGGGTGCAATAGTCTTGGACCGTCTCTCCTTGATTTCTCTTTATGTTCTCGTACTCAGACAATATTTGAAGAGGGTTTTTCTTTACCTCCCATCTGTCGAGGAAACTTCTTTGGAACGCGACAAGGTCTGGGATTGAGGCTGCAGGTAATGCTTTGAACCACTTCTTGGCGTCCCCTGTCAGACTCTGAGCGAAAAGTCTCATTTGAACGTCGACTTCGTCAACTTCTTGTAGATCCAGGTAGTCATTCATTTTATCTACATGTTGTTGTGCGCTTAATGTTCCTTTGGCACCAAACTGTGGCAGTCTGGTCTGGTAGTCTTGGGGCATGGCATGCAGAGGTGCGACCAACACCAAAGGTTCATATCTAGCTGCCATGATGGGCGGAGGAGGCAGAACGACGACCAAGGTAATAGGAGAGGTAGCAACAGAAGACGAGGGTGACGAAGGACTAGGTGGGGCTGAGGTATTGATTCGTAGCTTAGTCGTGGGAGACAAAAATTCAGGGGTTCGAGGTTGCACCACAGTCGGTTCGAAGATGAGCTTAGACACAAAGGTTTCGGATCGAGATCTGGCCAAGTTTCGTAGCGGGAAAAGCTCAAGATCAAGGCTTTGTGAGCTACCTGGTTCTTTGGAAAAGGAAAGAGATCTGTTCTTTGGAGTACTTCTCTCTGAACCGGAAACGAAGGTCTTTCTCCTTAAAAACTGCTCGGTATTATCTATCACGGTAGAGGGTTCTGGGTCTGGATGAGATCGAGTGTGAACTTTCTTAGGAGTTGGAACTCTTTTTGGTTTTTATATATATTTTAATTTTTATTTAATTTTATGATAAAAAGAGACTATGGAAGATTTCTGCGTTGACGTCGTCTCGCTTCCAATTGTTCTTGAGCCGCTATGTCTCGTTCAATGGCTTCCCACGAACGTTCGAGCTCTTCCCGGCTATTGGCGGTTTTGAGGATTAGGTCAAAAAGATTCGACGCAATATGAGTTTGATTCGCTAGCCCGGGCTCAATATTGGGTTGTACTACTGCAGGGACAGTCATAGAGGGGCAAAAGGTTCTAAGAACAATATTGGGAATATTATGTACAGAGTTAATCAACCTCTAAACATTACTTTCTCCTCAGAGTCAAACTTTCTTCGGGGGAAAGGAGTCGTGAGATATCAGTTTCAGTTTGTCCCCCAGTGGAGTCGCCATTTATGTTAGCACTCGGTAAATTTCCTAGAGGTTGAAAAAGAAGAAATTTACTAAGGTAACCTTAACCAACCACTTTTAGAGTTGGGATCTAGCCCTTCCTGCTCTAGAGAGGGATCTCTCTGTATAATTTAGCTTTGTTTTAAATTAAGATATTAGGCTAGCTATAGAAAATGTTGGTTTTGTTGTAAGGGTTTTTTGAAATTGGTTGAGGTAAACTACACGTCCATTGGGCTATGGGGTCTGTATTCAAGGAATCCGAGATACAACCAGAAATGCTGAAAAAGTCTTTCACAAGGCAAGGTAATATATTCACTGGATCTTTTCGTAATTTAAATGATGAAGGGAAGAACAGATGAGGAAAATAACTTCAACTAACAAGCACTTAAGAATCTCTTAATTGAAGGTATTTAGAAGATGAACACTTAAACCTCTAGAGTCGGAAACAGGGTATCAGAGATAAATCCTGTGACATAACGCTACTCGTAAAGATTAGATTCAAACAACAATATGAAATACGAAGAAAGAAAACATTAACTCAAGGAAACACATCACCAGTGAACATACGCAAGAATCCTGTAAACTTCCTCTTCTTTATTAATGGTAGATCTCCTCAAAAATGTTACAGCTTGATAGCAATAGGAGGTGCGAATAAAAAACCCTCAATACATTGAAAAAAGAAGTATTTATAAGTCCAAATACAAACGTTCCTGTCATAACTCATCAGGACGTGCTCATGCTATTATTAGCATAACTAACTTAACTAATCAAAACTGCTTTGATGACTCGATGTAACTGTTTGCTGAACTTCTAGGTAGGTCGTTGGCGAGGTGCCTACGCAACCTCTTCTGACTGGACAGGTGACTGGATCTTGACAGCTCATCTGCTAATCTAGTAGATCGCACAGCTCCTCCCATCTGATATGACTTGGCACTGTAATTTTAAGCAATCTCCTGTACACTTCATCCATATCCGTGTATTTAGCAAATGTGGGCTTGATGACGAATACATGCTTAATTTCATATTGGATATCAATATCCAACTGCAGGGCTTCTATGAATGCTTTTCCCGTGACACTCCCTTGTACCCCTGCAAATTTGGAATTAGAAGCTTCGGTCAACTTCTTTTTATAATCAGGGAGTGTCATCAATTTATCATTGATGACCTTCATACCAGGTAGGCCTTTTCTTTGTAGAGCATCTATCTTGTGGAAAAACCTTTGCACTCCTTGATCCATAACTTGGATTTTCTCCTCACGCTGGAGCATGAGGCCTCTTTTGGTCAGAACTCTTTTCACCTCCAGTATAGTTTCTGTTCTATCCTCGATATTTAATTACTCTAGTTCCTCCCTGGTCTTTGAATTTAGGAACCTTATGATCTCATTAGCTTGGGCTGGCATGTCTCCCAGCTCTGTCCTGATTTTCTCGACCGCTTGTTTGCTCCTTTCGAGCAACTCGTTTTGCTCAAACATTATTTGAAACATAGGCCATATTTCATTTATGGACTTGGAAATATCAGTCCATATCACTTCTTTGGCCTCGTCCAGAGTCTTCCCTGCCACAGTCTTCTTTTGGAGCTGTTGTAGATCCTTTAGGATTTGCTCGTTCACCTGCTTCTCTTTGGCTAGACTTGTCTAGAAAGAAGTCTTCAGCTCTTGGAGAGTTTCCACTTCTTTCTTGAGTCTACTAATTTCAGACTCCTGCAAATTCATTCTTTCCATAGACTTAGCCAGGTCTATGGTGCCTTCTGGTACCTGCACTGTTGTTGTAGATTGAACTACTGCCACTGTCGCTGTACTCAATCCTGCAATGGGGATAGCACTTAAGGGGATGCCTTCCGCTGCTTTTGTCTGCTCTTTCTCCTTTAACAGTTTTTCCATCTCGGCCTCCATCTCCCTCAACTGAGCATTCTGCTCCATAAGTAATCTCAGCATTTCATCTTTTTCCCCTTCTTTTTCGGCTATCTCCTTTGTTTGTGGATCCTCTGTTAGAGGGAGCTTTAGCTGCTTCCTTAAGGATGCGATGTCAGCATTTTTCTTCTTAATCATTTCTTCAGCTGCTTTGACATTCGCAGGGTCATAGCCTATCTTGAGGACCAACTCCTCCAATGTTTTGATTTTGTTGTCCTTCACGAAGGATGATATTTTCTCCATCTTTAGTTGGGTCTGGGCGTTGCTCAAAGCTATGTGATACTTTGAAGCAGAAGCTATAGCGTGGGCTAAAGTGTGAAAAACCATCTCTCCGATCTGTTTATGCATATCCATCTGGTCCACTGGGTGCACGTCCTTGGCCTGGAACTCGACTGTGACCCTTTTATAATCGGACATTACTTTGGGATCCGACACTTGTGCATGGAGGTAGGCCATATGCATCCTCCCTTTCTCGGTATCAAATGCTGAAAGGAGCCTGTGTTGAGCTGCGGCTGACTGCTTCTGAAATTGGGCATAAGCGCTATTGGTCAGGGTCTGGTTCTTCTTTTTGATTAAGTCGTACTTTTCAAAAATGCCCAATTTGGGTCCGGTCCTGCTTGGTGGAGTATCTAAGGGAGAGTCTGTGGTCTTCAATGCTTTTGCTATCTCCTTGAGTCGACTCGAGCCGAAAGGTAGACTCATGGGCTTGACCCCTGAGGTGGCCACTGTGGTGGTTGTGACTTCTTGCTCCACTGTCATGCCTGCCATTGGGATAGTCCTTGGCTTTTTGGCATGCATACTAAATTCTTCCGGAGACACCTCTGTCACCAGAGAAGACGATTCTTCCCGAGGCCTCTTTTCCTTGGGATTCTGAGGTGTGACAGTGGGGGGCGCGCTTGATGAGGCTATCTACTTTTCCATCCCGACAGTTGGTCCTACGTCCACCAACGTATCAGGTTCCCATTCTATTTGATTAGCAAATCTTTCGATTTCGGGTCTGGGCTCATGAGCATAAGGGGCATTCTTATTTCTGACTCTCATCTCAGAAATGATTCCGCAAGGATCATAATGCCATGTGAAACTTGTGGGGAATTTCATTTCCCTCAACAGCTTATCTGCTTCGTCACCTGCACCTCTGTTGTTGCAGATGAATGAACCTATCTGCCCTTTAATCCGCAACTGCTGCTTCTTTTTGAGGGAAACAAAATGAACATCATCAGAATTCATAATTTTCCTAATATATTCTAGTGCGAAAACTCTTACCGGCATATATCTAGGAAGCTTGTATGGTGCCAACTCGCACCCATAGACTCGGATCTCAGAGTGATTCTGGTACAAGTACCAGTCTCCTGTCTTTGCATTTTCTGAGAGGTGAAGAACTCTCCGAACTTCGTCATTTACTCGTGGCTCAGGCACACCAGTCAGCATACTTACCACGGGGTGGTAAAACTGATCGATGAACGCTGTGAAGTCGTATTCGGCAGAATTGCGCTTTAGAAGAGACGTCCACGCTGTGACTGGCTGTGGCTTCCCGTCGACGTCCATCTTCTGCATCGAGAAACTGAATCTGTCTGCTTGGAAGTAGACAAACATGTAAGCTAAGATGGACGAGTACCTGAACATGCCTTCAGTGGTGAAATTTACCAGTTGTTCATGGATGTTGTGGGCCAAGAAGGTGTTGTAATCGAATTGGGTGGTTGGTTGTTCATCGTTTGAAAATATAGAGAGAAAACCAAGGATGGGTTCGTCTACCCACTGATCGGAATAGTACCCGAGCAGGGCGCACAGTGAGGAAATAATCTGATTTCCTTTGGTGGAAAACAGAGAAGATGGGTACAGAGGATTTGTGGTTGGGAGTGGAGCGGAAGTGGTGAGGAAAAGCTCCATGATTTGAGCTCTCTGTGGGAAGGTCATTTTTTGGTAGAGCTCGGTGAGGATCTCCAGGTTGAATGGGGATGCAGACTCTGGGCGGGTTATCTCCATCATTTGGTCGATATCCTCTGGGGTAACGAAGAAAAGGATGTCCCCAAAGGAAGAGACAATGGCTTTTTGTTCGGGGACGTATTGAGCTTGGCACTTGAGCGCAAACTCTGGGAAGTGATGAATCTGTGGGAACAGATAGAGGGGAAGATTGGACTCCCAGAGCCCAATCTTGTCACTCTGATCTAGGAAAACTTCCCGGAGCCATGCTTGCAGGTCCGAGAAATCAAAACTGCATATGGTGTCCGCTATCAACTGATCTTTGTCAACCAGAGGGATTTTGTCCAGGTCGACCGGAGGCGGAACGAACGGATTCTCTTCCTCTTCAGCTGGCTTCGTTTTAGATACCATCTTCGTAACTGTACCTACAACAAACAATGTCAGTGGGGTCTACAGGGGTGGAGGAAAACGATGGGGGAGCAGTGGGAAGATGATAGATATGTTCTCTAGTGCGACGGATGTTTCTGGCGCGAGGAATGAATAACGAGTGAAAGTTGTCGCCACGGTATATTTATTCAAAACTGGGTCGGTCGGACGTGGGAAAATGGTCAGCATGACAACGGGCATATAATCCAGTTATTAATGGACAACGAGCCACTTGGGGTGATGTGGCAGGTGATGGTGACCAAAGTATACGGACGATTGACGTGGAGGTTTGTGATTGGGGGTAAATTCGCCAAAGGGGTTGTTCATGAGTGAAGGGTGTTATGGCGCTGACACCGTGGACTGACAGCAGTAATGGGATGGGACTTTGACCCGGGGGCAAGTGGGACAAGTGGGGATAGTGGAGGATGACGTCCAGGGGTGAGGGGATGTCAGATAGCAGGCGGGGATTTGACCTCTGGACCAATAGAAAAATGCCATGTGTAACAAGGGGCCCGCCGAAAGGAATATTCATTCCGGACCCCCCCCCCTTTGATTAAAGACAGAACACCAAGGGGGGTCCGGAATGCGTTAAGAACCATCGATCTGTGCACTTGTATGATGGACGTCCAGATCTGCGCACTCCTTAATATCAATTCCGGACCCCCCCCCTCCATTAAAAGCAGAACGGAGGGGGGGGGTCTGGAATCCAATGTGTACTGCCGATTCGAGCACTGGATTAAGAGCCATCCAGATCTGCGCCCGCTTTATAACCAATTCCGGACCCCCCCCCTCCGTTAAAAGCAGAACAGGCGGGGGGGTCCGGAATCCAATATGAGCCGTGGATTCGCACGCTCCTTTCTGAACCATTCAGATCTGTGCAAGGATTATCGCTGATTCCGGACCCCCCCCTTTCCGTTAAAGGCAGAATGGGAGGGGGGGTCCGGAACGCTATATTGACCGTTGATATTGGCGCCTTGATCTGGGCCTTTGAAAAGTGAGTAAGACATAGGTAGGGGGCGGAAAATGTCACATGTAGGTAAAACTTAGGATAAGGACATTCACATGGGTTTTCGTTTTATTTTTCTCACATACACCACCAAGGGGGCATCAATTCAACTACACTTAGGCATGGGAGTCATAAGGCAACATCTTTATCGATCTGGCTTTATTTTGGCAAGGCAGGCAAAGCAATCAATCTATACCCTAACCTACTGTCACAAGGCAATTAACCCAGATTAAACAGTTGGGTTAAGATTTTATTCTTTCTAGGGGCTATCTGATCAGGATTTGATGGTTTGATCAGATGTGTTCACTAATTCTATCCTAGGGGCTATCTGATCAGGATTTGATGGTCTGATCGGATGTATTCACTAATCCTATTAACATTGAAAATTTAAAAGAACCTGGTCATTCTTGAAAGATATGACCAAGTTGCTATTATTGCATGGGGCCTTTGTTTCAACTCTTTTAGCCCTCTTTTCTTTTTCTTTTTCTTTCTTTTTTTCTTTTTTCTTTTTTTTTTCTTTCTTTTTTCTTTTTTCTTTTTTCTTTCTTTTCACAAATTATTTGAAGAATGCAATATCATTTGTCCACCAAATCACCAGATACAGACAATATCCAAGTCATCAATTGATTCCCATAATTTATGGGGTGATAACAACTCGCACCATAACAATTGCTTCAATAGGAGCAACCCCTATTTCACTTAACACGATAGCATAAAGAACTGCACTTTTAATTTTGAATTTTTTTGTAATCAAATGCTTCTAAATTTTCTCAATTTGTTTCCACTGCATCTCGGTTGTGCTGCTGGCCCACAGTTCACAACCGTAGAGAATCACCGGAATCACTAGAAGCACAAAAAGAGTTAGAGTGGTTTTCCAGTCCCATAGCTCTGCCTCTCTACACCTTTTTTGAAAATCATAAAATGCTTTCCAACCCTCTAAAGTTTTTTTCTTTCTACAACCATCCCAACTTAAATTTCTGTTGAATTCAATTCCGAGGTATTTGTAGTCCGCAACTTCTTCCAAAATGTTGCCTTCAAAGTATAACTTATGTTGGTTGTGCTTTCCTTTGTTAGAGAAAACCACTACTTTCATTATACTAATATTGACTTGCATCCCCACCCTTCTACAAAAATGCTCAAGGGAACATAAGTGCTCTTGCAAACCAAGAGCCGATTTAGCAATCAATGTAAGGTCATATGCGTACAAAAGAAGCCTTATAACAAACTTTCCCAAATGGATACCGTCACCCCCTTGCAAATTTAGCCACTCTTCAAGCTTGTCAATATATAACCCAAAAAGGGTAGGGGACAATGGGCAACCTTGCTTGAGCCCGATATCGCTTCTAAAACTTCCAGAAATGCCTGTTGAAGTTCTAATTTTGACTTTCACCTCTTCATACAGCCTATGCACAACTTCTCTCAAATGCTTGGGAACCCCGAGTTCCTCCATTCCACTCCAAATCTTATCCCTAGGAACCGTTTCAAAGGCTTTTCTGAAATAAACAAAGAAACAAAAAACTTCTTCCTTTTTTTCCCAAACTTTTTCAATGACGTGCCTTAAAGTTATGCAATGATCAACTGTGGAAAGTTTAGGTCTAAAACTTGCTTTCCATTTAGCACGTTTATCTCTTTCTTCTTCCCACTTGTTGATTTTTTTTTCTAACATGCTTCCAAATAACTTGGCAAACAAGGGGTTTATCAATATGGTTCTATAATTATAGGGATTATTGACGTCACCACTCTTGAAAAGAGGTATTTCCATACTAGTTGTCCAATCTGTGGGGAACCCCTGTTGAATGATGTTGTTGAAAATTTTTGTGATGTGAGGTGGAAGAATTCGTTAGCCCCACTTTAGATACTCTACTTGGAGTTCATCTAAGTCTTTTGTTTTTCCAGCGCCCAACCTGTTGATACCCATCTCTACCTCTTGCAACGTGAAGAGTTTTGTGTCTGTCTTGACCAAGGGAGGAGGGTCAACCTTGGGATCCTGCTCATAAAGTTGTCTTGCATAGTCTAACCATTTAGAAGTTGTAATGTTGTTTTCAGTTTGCACCTTTTTCGGTTGGAGCTCCTTCCAGAGTAGTTTGGGGTTATTTTTCCCAAGGAATATTAGTTCTTCTCTCCTCGAAACCATGAAATCAGCCTTTTTCTTTCTTACTATCCCCTTGTAAGATTTGAGTTTTATGTTATCCTTTTCTGATTCCTTCCACCTTCTCCTTGCCTTTTTTCATTCCTCGTAAAACCAAGCATTAACCAGAAAACAATTTGTTTCAGACTTCTTAATTTTTGTTCTTTTTCACTCAACAAGTGCGCTTTGAATTAAATGTGTTAATCCATGACTATGAAGGCCATGAAATGAGTTTTCCTCCTTCTCGAAGAGCATCTCTACCATGTTTGAGCCACCCTTGAAATTGAAAGTAAAGCTTGTGAGTTATTCTTTGCATGTCTGTCCTCCAGAAGTGACATTGTATTCCACTGCAGTCGCCCATCCATCCGATAATTCCGATTGTGTTGAGTCAGTATAGGATCTCGATTTTGTACAAAAAACCATCAGCCATGCGATAATTGGTAATGTGTGGGGTATCTGAGGAAAATAAGCATATCCCAAAGTTGTTAATGCGGTCAAAAGTTCTTTTGCAAGAGAAAGCGGTTCAAAGTTAATATTTTGTATTTAGTAATTAAATAATTAGAATTTTTCTTGAGAATGACAAGTGATATGAGTCTTGATGGCTATATAAGAAGAGAGGGTTGGACTTGTGTTACACTTGTATTTATCACCCTAGGCCTTGAAGAGAACTTAATGATAATATTTTGTCAAAATCATAGAATGTGCTTGAGAAATTGCTCCAAAACACCATTCTTTTATCTTTGTTGTGTTTTTCCTAAAGAGAAGAGCAGTTAGTGGTTGTTCATAGACAACTCCTCATCAATCGTTGATTGTCCACAATAAACCCAGAACCATGACCGTGATCTTTTAGAATTAGAGAGTTATGAGGAGATCAATGAGACATGGGTTGGCCATGATCCATTATTGGCTATGGAACTTGTGCATGACCTATTTTTTGTAGGAAATTTTCAACTTCGAGCAGTCATTCTCCACAAGAAAGTACAAGAATCACATCTATACCATTATAGAAACCCCATGAAGAAGTTGGAGACCCAGGAAGAATTCGGCCCCATAGGAAAAAGATTAAAGTAATTGAAGACCCAAAAATAAGAAGTTGGCCCCAGATTGGCGCCCGAATTAGTATAAATACAGGATTGACTCATTTCATTTGGATAGGTAGACAGTTCTCCCTTCTGCAGTGTGCACAAGGCAGTTGCAGTTATAGTTGTGTTATTTCACTATATCTTGTTTCTGGTTGTCTTGGAAAGTGTGCCACACTTGGAGAAGCTCCTTCTTGGTTTCTCTTAGTCATCTTATTGAGGCGCTAGGTCTTGGTGATGCTAGCCTTGGGGAGGATCTTCTTTGTATGGTATTTTGGCTATTGATGGTGATGTGTTGGTAATATCTTGGACTAAATTCTTCTAGAGAAAGGTTGTTGGGTTTTCTGCCAAGTTTATGGTTCCTAGGATAAACTCTCGTGTTCTTGTGTATATTGTGCATGATTAATATTTCTAGATCTTGTTATTTCCATTGCATTGTTATAGTTGAGATTTTCAGTGTATAGTTATTCTATGATAACTGTTGTATGAAAGTGAATCTTGTTATTAATCATAAGGAAATAACTATCAAGAGATGAGAATAATAAAACACCAACATGGTATCAGAGCTAGTTGAAATATTGTCACTGCAAAGTTTCTATTTTCCACTGCACAGACCTGAACTTGTCAAGATCGTTGAGAAACTTATTGGAGGATGCTGAGTTCAATTTTTCCATAGATTAGCTTTCCCTAGCCTAGCACATCTCCTGGTCATCTCAAATTACAACTTGGTGAAAGTTTAAATTTCTCATTACAGTTGCAGTTTCCAGTTACAATTCCAGTTGTAGTTATAGTTTCTACTTGCAGTTGCAGTTGCTAGTTGTAGTTGCAGTTGCTAGTCGCCAGTTGTAGTTGCCAGTTTCCAATTGTGCAAATCTTGAGATTAGAAGACAACTTGGATGGTGCTACAAATTTCAGAGGTACGCACTTGTATATAATTTATATCATGAAAGTGTTTGTGGGAGATGTACACTTGGAAAAGGGACATTTATCCAAGCAATGACAAAGGGATCCGAGATCTAGTGCACTAAGAGGAAGCTCAAGAGTTGGAGGAAACAAGTGATGATGTCTCCTACAGTATATGATGACTCAAAATCAAATGGAACAACAACAACAAGACTCTAGTTTTGCATATCAGGTTTGATATTTTGTATTGTTGCATCTTAAGTAAATGTTGTAAACTGGGACAACAATCTTTAAAGATCTAAGTGCTTTTTTGCTATCAAATGTTTTGAATATTGTTAGTACAATGATCATTGTGTAAATGCTCATTGTTTAGTACTAATGATGCACTTGTTTACAAGATGAAATTTATCTCTTCTAGGAGATGTTTTTGGTTGTTGTATTTGTCCCGGGCAGGTTACTATGGAGGTCACGACACTAGAAAAGTGTCTCTCTTGTCTTTTGTTCTTGTTTTTTTTCGAGAAAGTTACCACAGAGGAATGATTGGTAACAACACTGGAAAAGTGTTGTTCTCGTTTCCTATTTTTTTTTCTTGTTCCCATTTCCTTATCATAATAATATTGTTCTTGTCTGCTATTTTTTGTTATTGCGCTTGTTTCGGGAAGGTCACAGGCGATATCTCTGAGAGGGATTTATAGTGACAGTTGCAGGAGGAAAAAGATTAGATGGTCTCTAGTTCAAGACATTGAGCAAGCTATCGATACATGGAGTTGTATACATGACAATATACATCCATATACCAAAGGAAAATAAGACAGTTAAAACCTTCTAAAAAGAAGGATACTTGAAGTTGGATACAAAGTGTTCCACATCGAGATTGGCAGGGAGGAGTAGGTGGCTCCACCAGTGGTGAGGAAGAAGGCCCCTCCTAGTACCAATTCATAGAAATTTAGAGTTCATAGGGATTCATCCCTCAGAATCCAGTAGGGAGGAGCAAGCTCACAAGAAATTTCATTGGAGATTATACTTCAGAAGATGAATAAGGAGCAGATGGCTCTAAAGATTGTACAGACTCAGAGGCAGTCATGTTTCAGAGTGAGCATGGTAAACAAGGATCAATGAATACTTGATGATATTGGTTTTAACCAGGAATGTACATACTTAGAGTGAGCCAGACCTTAGAGAGATTCAGTTGGCTCAAGAGAGAGTCGATTATTCAGAGGGAGTTCCCCCCTAGATCCAGGTGGGAGAGAGACATCTCCTAATACTGGAAAACATGTGTCATGAGTTGAGGAGGCCAAATAGAAGCTTAAGAGGCAAGAGGATTCTAGGAGATGTGATATTGCTACAATGACAGAGGAGGAAACCAATCAGGATGACTGGGTAGGGATTTTGTCTCAGTCACAGAGGGAGAAGCTAGTGAGAGGAAGACTCGACAACAGGACTTACTCCAACGATAAAGGCACTTGGAATTAGAGTTTTAGATGGAGGATCCTAGCTGGATGTACTCTTGGGATTAGAGGTGTGACAAGATTAGATGAGATATTCCTCATTTAGGGGATACTGATGAGATTCGATAAGATGGATATCATGCCCATGACTACACCTATGATGAAAAATCTGAAGAAGTTGAGTGATTCTACTTCAGATTTAGATTTGGTGGATCCCATGATGTACATGCAGTTGATTGGATCCTTGATGTACCTGGTTAATTCCAGGCCAGATATTTTCTTTGCAGTGAGCACCCTGAGCCAGTATTTGGTTGAATCCAAGGTAATTCTAGTGGGTGTCAATGAAGCATGGCATAATTGGATATGGTTTGTCTCGGGTGATTAAGTGAGGTTGTAGAGATATACAGATTATGATTGAGAAAAGAGTGCAATAGATAGATTGAGCACCTAAGGGTGCTACTTCAACTTGGAATCAATTATGATTTATGGGATATGCTGGAAGTATGCTTCTATAGCACTCAACAGAGCAGAGACAGAGTATATCACATCTAGTGTCCCAAGTCATGAAGTGGTGCAACTTCAGAAGCTTCTTGTGGGACTTCATTCAATGCATGGTATAGAAGGGAGCAGTGAAGCTCCAATACTTATCCACATATGAGCATATTGTAGATATCCTCCTAGAGTGACCATACTAATTTGGCTAAGGAGGATGATACACATGATTATCCATTCCGATTTGGATAGTGATGAGCATTGATGTTTCAACACTGGTTAGACATTCTCCCAGATTGGTCATGCAGAGGGATATGCTAGTGCTGATATGACCAAGGGAGAATGATTCATTCACTCATGGGACTCTGCTAGTGGTGAATGGCCTAGATATGTTGATGATCTCCAGGAAATAGCATCGAACATACATTATCCTAGATTGGTCATGCATAGGGATATGTTAGTGATGATATGAACAAGGGAAAATGATTCGTTCACTTATGGGGCTCTGCTAGTAGTGAATAGCCCATAGCATTGGGCATACATTATCCTAGATTGGTCATGCATGGGGATATGATAGTGCTGATATGACCAAGGGAGAATGATTCATTCACTTACATGGCTCTGCTAGTAGTGAATGACTCATAGCAATGGGAATACATTATCCCATATTGGTCATGCACAGGGCTATGCTAGTGTTGACATGACCAAGGGAAACGATTCATTCACTCATGGGGCTTTGCTAGTGGTGAATGGCCCAGGTATAGTCCTTCTCCTGACAAGGAGTGGATGGAATTGAGATGCTATCACATGCATATTCTAGATGGAATGTATGTGCGGAGATGGCACATCAACATGGCTCGTGAAGACAACCTTTCTATGACATAAAATCCAAGTATGGAGAATGCATCCCTTGTTGAGAGGGAGTGTTGTATATTTTCAAATTCTGGCAGTCATTCTCCACACAAAAGTACAAGAAGACCCATCTATACCATTACAAAAGCCCCAGGAAGAAGTTGGAGACCTAGGAAGAGAAGTCGCACCCACAAGAAAAACAATAAAGTAATTGAAGACCCAAAAATAAGAAGTTGGCCCCAGACTGGAGCCCATATTAGTATAAATATAGGACTCACTCATTTAATTTGTACAGGAAGACAATTCTCCATTTTGCAGTGTGCACAAGGCAGTTGCAGTTGCAATTGTGATATTTTGCTATATCTTGTTTATGGTTTTCTTGGAGAGTGTGCCACACTTGGAGAAGCTCTTACTTGGTTTCTCTTGGTCATCTTATGGACATAGATGATTTTAGGGGATAAATTTCGCTCATGGGCTAATTTTCCATGGTTTTTCCAAAAATGAGATTCACTATTTTAAAAATGGTTCGCCCAAATTCTATAGGATAAAATTATTTTACCTTAAAAATCTCCAAAATTTTATAAAAACTATATAAAATCCTTATAAATTTGAATATTTTTACAAAAATATTGCCAAACATTTATAGTTGGCATATGAAGGATTAGTAAGATTCGCCAAGGTTTCTACATTCGAAAACAAATTTCCATCGTTAAAATCATCCATGCTTATTGAGGTGCTAGGCCTTGGTGATGCTAGCCTTGGGAAGGATCTTCTATGTATGGTATTCTGGCTATTTATGGTGATGTACTAGCAATATCTTGGACTAAATTCTTCTAGAGAAAGGATGCTAGGTTTTCTCCCAAGTTTGTGTTTCCCAAGATAGAATCTTGTGTTCTTGTGTCTATTGTGCATGGTTAATATTTCTAGATCTTTTTATTTCTGCTGCATTGTTATAGTTGATAATTTCAGTGTATAGTTATTCTATGATAATTGTCATATGAAAGTGAATCTTGTTATTAATCATAAGGTAATAACTATCAAGAGCCGAGAATCATAAAACACCAACAATTTATCCTAGTTCCAAGCCTTGAACCTATCTCTTAGGATTCTCTATCTTCCCATAAAGAGAGGCCATATTGGGGCATTGGGAACCTGATGAAAAACTAGAAATCAAAGCTATAGTACTTATATTATTGGAGAGAAACTAGAAATTCCTATTTCCATCTTGTGTTAGTGAGTGGGGTGTTTGGTATCAACACAAAGGATAGAATCATCCTACGTGAGATAGGAAATCCTATTCTTACTATGATATGGAAGATTGTATCAATTCTTCTCATAAAACAAGAGCGACTAAGGAGAAACTCAATGATCTTGGATCTAGGATTGCAACAAAGAAGACTCAAGGTATATCATTTGTTGTATCTCTCTTCTTAATATAATATACATCTATGTTCTTTTCCCCCTCTAATACTTTTTTTATACATCTATGTTCTTTTCCCCCTCTAATACTTTTTTTTATTAATTATTTCTTAGTTCATAATAAAGTTTTGGTAGATCTAATAATCATTGAGCATTAGATTATGCTTGATTGTTTGCAATCGTATTTTTTGTGCCTAAAGACTTGATAAATGTTTGCATGCTGCTTTGTGGAGTTGACAGGTTGAAGAGGTTGCTGGGAGCTAGATCTTGGGATCTTTGTCACAAGGATAATTATAGGAAAATTGTTATTGTTTGGTAGGTGTTATATTATTTTCATGTGTGTGGGGGGGGTGTCATATTTGATGACTACATTTTTTCTATTTTAGCATTTTTCGCTATTTTTAGCTATTTTCTAAATTAATCTCAGATTAAAGGATTAGGGTTTTGGTGGCTGTGGAATACCTAAAATATTGTGTATAGTGTATTGTGAATGGTGAAATTAAGAAAATGAATATTTGAGAGGTTTGACACCAAGGAAGGATTGATTTCTCCCAGTAAATGGTTTCCAGTGTAAATCTCTATGTACTGTGTGTATGAGCCATTGATTATTTTTTGTATTTATTAAGAATATGTATGGACATCTTTACTTAACTAATTTAAAACTTATATTTGCTATCATAGCACTTTTTTGGCTTCAGGGGGACACCTTTGTTGTTGAGGGTTTGGATCGATCTTGATAGATCAAGTTTATCTTGGGTCTGTGATAAACCTAGGTTCAGTGGGATGTTTGCAACAGTGATTCATGTGTTGAAAGAGAACGACAAGTAGTTCTATGATCGAGATTGAGAAGTTCAAAGGTAAAAAAATTAAGCTATGGAAGTGCAATATGGAGGACCTTGTTGTAGAAAACGAAAAATGGATCATTGTGGATCCTGGTACACAACCTACTGGTACACAACCTACTAGTACACAGTCTACTGGTACAAAAACTACTAGTACTCAATCTACTAGTATGCCGAAATAAGACTGGGAGAAGCTCGATAGAATAAAAAGGAGTATGATTCAACTCTGCATGGAAGATTCAATGTTACTCAATGTGTCAAGAGAATCTACAACCAAGGAACTATGGGAAAAGTTGGGGAATTTGTATCATTCAAAGTCCATGGTAAACAAGTTGTTTCTTTGAAACAAGGTGTAACATCTTAGGATGGAAGATGGATATTCAATGATAGAGAATCTAAATGCATTCAATACTCTAGTAAGTCAACTTTCGATGTTAATATTACGATTGTAGAAGAAGATAATTGTATTAATTTGTTATGTTCTTTGCCAGACTTGTGGGATAATCTGGTTGTACAAATTGGTAGTACCACTCAATATGCATTGAAGTAAGATGTAGTTTCATCCTTGTTATTAGAAGAGATGAGGTGAAAAATCATGGATAGTAATATCATAGATGCTTTATCTGTAAAAGGTAATCCCCAAGATAGGAATAAAATTAAGTCTTCCGGGGGATCTAAATCTAAAGGTAGATTTAAATCCCCAGGAAAATAATTGAGGAAATGATGGAAATGTGGTAAAAATGGGAATTATAATAAATATTGCAGGTCTAAGAATGTTGATAAAGAAAATGGATATGATGATACCTCTTCCATGGAGGTGAAAACCTCCACAAAAGAAGGAGGTGATGTTTACTTGGAATATAAAGGTACACATGCAAATCGTGATGTATGGTTGATCAACTTAGGTGCATAATTTCATATGACTCCTTATAGGTAGTGGTTTATTGAATATGAAAAGTATGATTGTGGTTACTTCTTCCTAGGAGATGACTCGACAACCAAAATCATGCGACATGGAAGGGTTAAGTTGTTGTTGAAATATGGAAGGATTAGAAATCTCCCTGGAGTTCTGCACATAACAAATCTATCCAGGAGCCTAATATCTATAATCAAGTTGGATGATGCAGGTGTGGACACTTTAATGGGAAATGGAACGTGCAAGATGGTACGAGGAGAAATGGTGTTGATGAGAACAGTTCGGTGTGGAAATCTGTACAATTTATTAGAAAGCTCTTATACTGATGGGTGTAACAGTTCTATCGTCCCTTAGCAGAGACATAAAGAATATATGATCCATACTATCCATGGAAAGAAGACCATTCCTTGGCATCAAAGACTGGGACATATTGGAGAAAAGGGCCTTCAAACACTACAAGGTAAAGGTATGGTTGAAGGTATGACTAATTTCACCCTAAATTTTGATTTCTGTGAACATTGCATATATGGTAAACAAAATAGAGTAATATTCCCATCTAATGCTACAAGAGAAAAGGGGATCTTAGATTTGATACACAATGATGTGTTTAGACCTGTGCATGTTCCATCACTAGGTAAATCTGTGTATTATGTTTCATTCATAGATGATTTCCCAAGGAACAAATGGATTTACTTTATTAGGAAGAAATCTAATGCATTTGATAAATTTAAAGAGTTGAAGTCTATGGTAGAAAATCAGATAGAGAAGACAATAAAGGTGTCGAGGATAGATAATGGTAGATAACTCTGTGGGAATGAATTTGAAGATTTATGTAAGAAGTGTGATATAGCAAGGTAGAATAATATTACATACTCACCTCAATAGAATGGGGGTGCAGAAAGGATGAACATGACATTGATGGAAAAATAAAGGAACATTCTCAATGGTGTCAGGTTAAGACATGAATTCTAGGGTAGAGGTAGTGGGTATTGCATGTTACCTGGTAAATAGATTGCCCTCATCAACATTGTTAGACAAAACTCTGCATGAGGTATAGACTGGTAAGAAACCCTTTCTTGAACATCTCAAAGTGTTTGGTTGTGATTCTTATATACATGTTTCAAGTGGTTCTTCCCTAAAAATTTCTCCAGATAGGTCTCCATGAAGAAAATAACTCTTGACATCCATCTGTTGGATTTTCCATCCAACACGAGCAACAAGGGAAAGAATCAGTCAAACAGAGTTCATATTTGTAGCAGGGGAAAATGTCTTAGTGTATTTGATACCTTCTTATTGAGAAAATAAATTCTGGAACATAATTATTTATGTCACTCAATGACACCTTCAGAGGTAAAATTGGTCTAATTGACACTTCACAATGTTCTTTCCTTATGGTCAGGGAAGTAAGTCCCAAGTGTGATTCTTCAAAAATGAATCAATTTATGTATGCATAGCATGTTCCCATTCATGTCGTCCTTGAGTATCTGATTAGGTAATTAGGTCATAATTTTTAAATACACGAGTCATTAATGCAATGCTAGCATGTTTCTTTTGACTTAATCAAGTTTGTCATATGCAGGAAATATCACCAACATAAGCTCCAGTGGCTTCAATTGTCTTAGCATCCCATCTGGGTAGAGAATAAATAGGTGAATTGTTTTTCACTGTAGCAGGTCTATCAGAAGTCAAAGCAGTGTCAATAGATGGAGATGATGGACCAGTTGAAACATATATTGACAGACTAATTGACTCAGAGGTCGACCGTCTAGTCGAAATAGCAACAAAGTTTTAATGTCCAGTCGAAGGACTGAAAAATGGAATAGGAGAACCATAGTTGGGAATGGCATCAAAGGGATCATCCTTTAGTTATCCAAAGGAGGCATGCAACAACTTGATGTCGCAAGACATATCATCAAACCATACATTATGTTTGATAATGATTTGTCGTTTGATAGGATCAAACATTCGTTAGGCTTTTGACTCTTCAAAGTAGCCCATAATGATCCAAGCATGAATATTTACATCCAACTTATTTTTGCAATCATTAGAAATATGAGCCCAAGAAACACATCCAAACACATAGAGGTGGTCTAATGAAGGCTTCTTTCCACCCCATTGTTCGACTAGAGTCACTAAAGGAACAACTAGATATGAGATGTGATTGAGAAGATAGTTTCAAAATATCTTTCTTCATCCCAAAAGTGAGAGGGAAGATCCTTTGATGGATCCCCCCTACTCTCCTTCAGGCTGTGCAACCTCCTGATCAAGGATATTTGATTCTACAAGCCAAATCAACTCTCTGAAACCTTGATGGTCTCAGTTTTTAATAGAACACGGGCTCTTTTGGCTTTTGGTGTAGGTTCTATGATACCCGCGACCTCTCCCTTCACGATGCAGAACTGTCAAGTTTTAGGTCCTAGCTCCTCCTCCCTTAGCCCCTTCTTGGATGTGATGTTGGGATATGACCTCACAAAAAATTGTGATTGCGGGCACAACCAAGAGTGGTTTGGGATCAACCCGCTTTTCTCCTCGCAATTCAATACCAGTCGCCACGTGTCCTTTTGGCGATATCGTGGTTTCAATTGCGGAACACTCTCAAATTTTTAAAGCTCGAGCACTTTTTGTCCCAGAAATTGAATGTATCCATTGATATTATGACCTCGGTGGTGTTTTTTGATCAACGACTGAGCTCTGCCTCCTTTCACACACACTCCCACATTTCCACAATCACTTGACGCATGTCCCTTTCGATCACCGATCGTGATTTTCTTCGCCAATTCGGGGTTCAGTGTTTTCAACTCTCATACCTTACTTTCTCCACAATGATTTCACCTAGAGATCATGATATATTGATGCATGTCTCCCACAGATCAACGAATGCAATTCCTTTGGGTCTTCAGACTTCGAAAAACTCAACTCGCAACTTTTACTTTTCCTCAAAGTGTGCAGATTTCTACCGCGTGTCCTCCTGAATCAGACGACTAAGATTCACTTTGGGTTTTCACCCGGAGTCCACAGATTTTCACTGTGTGTCCTCATTAATTCGATGCTATGATTTACTTCAGGTCTTTACGCGAAGTCCACAGATTTATGCCACGTGTTCTCTTGAATCAGATGGCTAAGGTTCACTTCGGATCTCTGAGATTCAAAAATCTCAATACTGCACCTTTGCTTCCTCCTGAAGCTCATGATCCATCGCCACACATCCCTTTGGATCTAATTGTCCATATTAAATTCAGACTTCGAAAGTTTCAATTCTCAACTGAAACCCAAATTATTTTATCCAAAGTTCGTGATCCGTTGCCACACGTCCCTCTAGATCTAACGGTCCAGATTTAGTTCATACTTCGGGTTTCAGGAGTTTCAACTCTCAATTGAAACTCTCGAAGTGATTTTTCCCAGATCCTCTGATCTCCTGACACGTATCTCTTGGCGACCAATGGTTGAGATCTACTTCGACTATTTCACCTCCTCCTTGTCCACAAACTTCAGGAGTTGTGGATCTTTCACCACCTCTCCCTCTTCACAATGGATAGTCCCAAATCACTTCGGGACTTCGACAATCCTCTCTCCTCTGCGCTTCAAGAGACTTAAATCTCACGCACCTTTTCCCAGATCCAATGATCTGGAACGATCCCTCTCCCTCCAAGACATATATTAACTGATGATTCATGAAACCTTTAGAGCTTCACTTCTTCTGAAGATTTCTCTCTGCTATCTCTTTTGAGCTTGAACCCCTTGAGGATTTGATCTCCCATGAAATCCTTGCGTTCTTGGAATTTCGAAAAAACTCAGATCCAAGAGTTTCTTCAAAAGAAACTCTTCGCGCACTCCTTGTGCTTCTCTCCTTTGGTTCTTTGAAACTTAGTTGCTCGTTGACTCTGTGCACTCCTTGCACTTGGCCTAAGTTCCTACCGTTCCTTCTGAACTTCTCTGAGTCAATTTAAGACTCTATCGACGCACTCCTTGTGTAAGATATGCACAACTTGCATACAAGTTCTCAGAATTAGAGTGATTGAAACTTATCCAATTCATCACAAACTCATATGATCAAACATAAACAATCATACATAAAAGAAAAGAACTAAACACATACATAATACATCATTCATTCATCAAAATGAACACTGTCCAAGGAATTTGGAACAACTTTGTCTGTTCTATTCATTCATGAAATAAAATTACATATTATTATAGTTCTTCACTATCTTTCTTCTCTACTTTGCTACTATACTCTTGTCCAATCTCTAATGCAATACAACAAAAAAACAAAACTATCTAAGGAGTAACTCCTCGATCTCTTCTTCATCCTGTCTGTAACCTATCCTATCAGGTTCTAATAGTTACCTACTTTTTCCTATTACAATAACTATAAGTTATTACCCGATAAGGGCTCCCACTCCCTATCTGCAACTCCTTACAGTTGTATGAGACTTTTACAAACAAGATATATTTAAAAATGTTTTTTCGAAAATATCTCAACAACTCGTTGTTTCTGAGTTAAATGTTGATTCGAAATTCCATCATGCTAAGATGTCATATATTTGCCTCCACGCTTGTGTCTTTGACTTTGAAGGAGATGTTCCTGCATCATACTCCTCTGGCTAAAATATTCATGGAATCTTGTCCATGAGCTCCTGTACTTTTTTTCCATGCTTCAAAATATCAAGTTCAGTGACCCAACTTGAATATTCCATCGGATGATCTTTCCACTTCACTAAGTATTGAAGATATGTCTTCCTCCTAGTCTTCTTTCCAACACTCTGTTCTATGATTTTACCCATCTGAGGTTTTTCTGCTGTGGGCAATTGTTCTTCCCAGTGAACTTCTTTCTGATTGTATGATTCTCCTGCATCACCTCTATTGTAAAGATACATGTCTGCAACATTGAATATTGGTGATATCCCAACATTGTCTTGCAATCCAATTTCATAAGCATTGGCTGCAATATTTCTGAGAATCCTGCATGGTCCAATCTTCTTCATCTTCAACTTATTATATGTTCCCCTTGGAAACCTTTATTTTCTCAAATGAGATAAGACTTCATCTCCTACTTCGAATCGAACTTCTCTCCTCTTTTGATCAACTCTATCCTTATATTTCAGGCTTTTGTCCTGTAGTTTCTCTCTAACTCTGTCATGGAGTTTCTGCATTTCTGTTGCAAAATCTTCTACACCAACACTTATGAATTCATCTTGGTTCAGATCTCTCAACTATGTAATCCCTCTTGGTTGTACACCATACACAATTTCAAATGGAAATTTTCAAGTTCTCTTATTCACTGAATTTTTAAATGCAAATTCTGTTTGTGCTAGAATCCGATCTCATTGACGACCTTTCTCAGTGACTAAACTTCTTAACAAGTTTCCCAGACTCCTGTTTACTACTTCAGTTTCTCCATCTGTCTGAGGGTGATATGTTGAACCAAAGGACAAGTTTTTCCCTAGCCTTTTCCATAGAGTTCTCCAAAAGTGTCCTACAAATTTTGTGTCTCTATTTGAGACTATGCTCCTAGGCAATCCATGTAATCTCACCACTTATTTCAAAAAAAAATTTCCATATGTGTAGCATCGTTTGTCTTTTGACATGGTATGAAATGTTCCATTTTTTAAAATATGTCCACCACAACAAATATGGAATCACTCCCCTTTTGGGTTATAGGAAATCCCAATACAAAATCCATATTGATTGCATCCCATGGCCTTTCTGGAATTGGTAATGCTTGATACAAACCAGTGTTCTGCTGTCTTCATTTTGCATACTGGAAAATTCTGCATTTGTTCACAAAATTTTTCACCTCTTCCCTCATGCTCAGCCAATAGTATGAATTTCTCAGTTGTGCAAATTTCTTATCATGACCAAAATGTCCAGCTAAAACTCCATTATGTTTCTCTTTCAGCATGTTATCTCTCATTGAGCATCTTGGTATGCACAATTGCCTCCCTTTAAACAATAATCCATCCTAGATCAAATATTTTGTCCATGGGATTATATCTCCCAACAAAGGATTCTTACATGCCTCATAAGATTCCTTAAAATATGGATCTTCTTGATATATTTCCTTGAGGTGTTCAAAACCTAAGGTCTCCACTTGAAATTCCTGTACAATTAAACTCTTCCTTCTCAAATCATCTTCAACTTTGTTAGCAGTTCCAACAATATGTTTAATAAAAAAAGTAAAATTTTGCATAAATTCTACCCATTTAGCATGTCTCTCATTCAACTTTTCTTGCCTAGTAATAAACTGCAGAGCTTGATTATCACTGTACAAGACAAATTCTTTAGGAATTAGATAGTTTCTCCACTTCTTTAAAGCTTGAATCACTGCATAAAATTCTTTGTCATAAGTGGAATAATTCTTCTTCGTGTCATTCACCTTCTCACTGAAATAAGAAACTGGCCTATTATCCTAACTCAAGACTGCTCCAATAGCTACTCCACTTGCATCACATCTCACTTGAAATGGTTTTCCAAAATATGGTAAGACCAATATTGGTTGTTCTGTGATCTTCTCCTTCAACGCTTTGAAACTTTTTTCAGATTCCTTTGTCCATTTAAAAGACTCATGTTTCTTCTTCATAGTGTCCAGCATGGGTGTACATATACCACTGAAATTTCTGATAAACTTTCTATAAAAACTTGCGAACCCATGAAAACTTCTTACTTCAAATATGCTTCTTGGAGACGACCATTATTTGATTGCTCTCACTTTTTTGGATCCATCTTCAATTCATTTGAAAAGATCACAAAACCCAAGTATACGATTTATGTCTTCATAAAAGAGATTTTCTTCATATTTATCAGTAATTTTTCTTGATGCAACCTTCTCATCACTGATTTCAAATGTTTTAAGTGTTCCCCCTTTGTCTTACTGAAGATTAGTATGTCATCCAGATACACTATGAAAAATTTGCCTATGAAGTCTTTCAATACTTCATTCATTAATCTCATAAATGTGCTTGGGGCATTTTTCAACCCAAATGGCATGACCAACCATTCAAACAAACCTTTATTTGTCTTGAATGTTGTCTTCCATTCATCTCCCTCTCTCATCCTTATTTGATGATATCCACTCTTCAATTTTATCTTGGAAAATAGCTTGATCCACTCAAATAATCCATCAAATCATCCATCCTGGGTAAAGAAAATCTATACCTAATGGTGATCTTATTGATGACTCTGGAATCTGTACACATTCTCCATCCTCCATTCTTCTTTGGACTCAACACAGTTGGTACTACACATGGGCTTAGGCTTTCCCTGACTAAACCTTTATCCAACAACGCTTTGACTTAATTTTTGACTTCCTCATTCTCTCTAGGTGCCAACCTATAAGCTTCTATGTTTGGTAAACTAGCTCTTGGAATAAGGTCAATATTATGGCTTATACTCCTAATGGGTGGCAATGAGTGAGGTAACTCATCCACTACTATGTCAGCAAATTTTTCTAACAATTCCTAAATTTCTTCAGGTAAATCCTCCACATAAGTATTTGTAAGGATAACTATTCCCTTCCTCACTATATAAAACTACATCTCCTTCTCCTTCTTGAATTCATTCAAGAGTTACTTCCCACTCATGAGAAGTATACTTGAACTGGATTCCTTCTTTTTCTCTTTCTCCTCTATTGGAAACAACATATCTGTCTTACCATTCTTTTACAGGGTATAAGTATTCTTCGTCCCATCATGAATAACTTTTCGGTCAAATTTCTATGGTCTCCCCAATAAATATGACAGACATCCATAGGAATTACATCACATAATATTTCATCCCTATAACCTCCTATTTTAAATTCAACTTGTCATTGTTTACTTACCATTACTTGATGTCCTTTCTACAACCATGATACCTTGTATGGGTTTGGATGTGTAGTTGTCTTCAGCTCCAGTTTCTCCACCATCTTTGTGGATACTAGATCGTCAGTGCTCCTGCTATCTATGATCAACTTGAAAACTTTGTCTTTTGTCTTGCAAGCAGTTTTGAACAGACTCATCCGCTAAACTGGTTCCTCTACCTCCTTCTCTGGTTTAAGAAGAACTTTCCTCATCATAAGGTTCTTTCCTCATTTTTCTGCTTCTAACATGCTTTTGTCCTTCAGAAATGTGTGCTTCTCCTCCTCTAGTGTCTTTATTCCTCTCTAAGAATTCCCAAGACATGTACCCTGTCTTTCCATAGGAATAACATCTAAATTCACCTCCTCTGGCTCTTCCTCTTCCTCTAGGAAAAGAGCTTCTTCCTCCATGTTGTCCTTCCTTAGAACGTCCACCTTTATCAGGGTGACTATGTTGTTTTCTAGCTTCATGCTTTGATTTCTGGAACTTCTCTATCTTGGTTCCCTTAACTCTTCTTGAATTTCCTCCTTTGTTTTGTTGGCTTTGTTTTCTAGCCAATTTCTCTTCATATTTGAAGGATGCTTGATAAGCATCCTCGACTTTACTAATAGGCATCATGCTGATATCATCTTGTATTTCATATCTCATTCCATTGATATACCTGGATTTTTTTTCATCTTCATTCTCTTTCTGTCCAACCCTGATGTTTAGTCTGTAAAATTCCTCAGTGTACTCCTTCACTGATAATATTTTTTGTCTCGGGTTCTGCAATATTCTGAATATATTGATTTGATAGTGCTTCGAGATAAATTTTTATTTTATCTTGGCTACCATCCTATCCCAGCTTTTGATTTTATGCTTTCCCTTGCATCTGCAATTGACTTGCAGTTAGGCCCACCATAGTGTTGCATGACCCTTTAGTCTTGTCACTACATGCTTCACCATATTCTCTTCCTCGATATATTCATAATCAAAGTACTTGTCCATAGCATGTACCCAATCCAACAATTCTTCAACTTCTAAATTGCCTTCATACATTGGTACCTCTATTTTTTCTCTAGCTCCTATTCTTGAAACAACTTTCAATAAGTGGTCTTTTGCAACATCCTCTGCTATATCTTCTTTGACCTCTATCTCTTTTCTTTCAGCTTCGTCGATATCTCTAGTGTCTAGTGCTCTCCTCTGCATTGTTTCCATGGAATCTAGTTTCATTCTGAGTCACCTCATTTCTTTTTCCATTTCTGGATTTGCTCTGCATCTTCTGGGTGGCATGATTCCACTGCGTCACCTTCAGAATCTATAAAAAAAATCAAATATTGATACCACAAATGATATCAATTTATCTCCTTTTTCCTTTATCTGTTGTATGCAAAAAAATTCAATAGCTCTGATACCACCTATGCAATGCCCCTACTCTCCTTCGGGCTATGAAACCTCCCGGTCAAGGATATTCAATTCTATGAGCCAAATCGACTCTCTGAAACCTTGATGGTCTCACTTTTTAATTGAACACATGCCCTTTCGGATTTTGGTATAGGTTCTATGATACCCACGACCTCTCCCTTCGCACTAATGAACTGTCAAGTTTTAGGCGCTAGCTCCTCCTCCCTTAGCCCCTTTCTGGATGTGACCTTGGGTTATGACCTCTCAAAAACACATGAGTGTGGGTGCGACCAAGAGTGGTTTGGAATAGACCCAATTTTCTCCTTGCAATTCACTACCAGTTTCCATACGTCCTTTTGGTGATATCGTGGTTTCAATTGCGGCTGGCTCTCAAATTTTTAAAGCTCGAGCAGTTTTTGTCCCCGCAATTAAATGTAACCGTTGATCAATGACTGAGCTCTACCTCCTTTCACATGCACTCCCAGATCTCCATGATCAGTCGACGCGTGTCCCTTTTGATCAACGATCATGATTTGCTTCACCAATTCGGGTTTCAGAGTTTTCAACTCTCAAACCTTACTTTCTCCACAAATATTTCACCCAGAGCTCATGATCTATTAGTGTGTGTCTCCCGAAAATTGACGACTGTGATTCCTTCGGGTCTTCGAACTTCAGAGAACTCAACTCTCAACTTTCACTTTTCCTCTAAGTGTGCGGATTTTTGTCGCATGTCGTCATAAATCGAAAAACTAAGATTCACTTCGGGTCTTCACCTAGATTCCATGTATTTTCACTACGTTCCCTCCTTAATCTGATAGCTATGATTTACTTCGGGTCTTTACCCAGAGCCCATAGATTTATGTTGCGTGTTATCCTAAATCAAACGGCTAAGGTTCACTTCGGATCTCTGGGATTCAGAAATCTCAATACTCCACCTTTGCTTCCTCTTGAAGCTCACGATACGTCGCCATGCGTCCCTCTGGATCTGACGGTCCAGATTCACTTCGGACATCAGATTTTGGAAGTTTCAATTCTCAACTGAAACCCAAATTCTTTTATCTAAAGCTCGCTATCCATTGCCACACATCCCTCTGGATCTGACGATCCAGATTCACTTAGGACTTTGGGTTTCAGGATTTTCAACTCTCAACTGAAACTCTCGAAGTGATTTTTCCCAGAGCCTCTGATCTACTGAGACGTATCTCCTAAAGACCAATGATCAAGATCTATGTTGTGAGGGAAATCCCCTTATGGACTAGCAAATAGGGTTATCTTATGCATGCAGAATGACCAAAATAAATCTACTTTCTACCTTCATCCCCTAACTTAAAACCCATTTCTTTTCAGCAAATACATGGTTAGACAACCATACCTTGTTCTGAATGGTCGATGTCGATCCTTCCTCCCACTTGATCACTTGTTAGCAGTCCTCCTTTCAAAGATGACCTGCATACAAAACAAGAAACAAACTACACATGCATTTTACCTACAGACTAATAGGTTAGAGATTCAAACATATATTTACTGTATAATGAAGAACTCATAAAGTGGGATGGGAAAAGAATTTCTTTATTACTTTGAATGAATCTACTTACAAATGTCAAGACCGACCACTTCTCTGTGAGCCTGATCCTGGGCTCCTCTTCAAATGTCCTCCAACTTCTTTGCTTTGTATCTCTTCTTGCACAAGGATGGCTAAAGGGTTGGGACAATGGGAATATGCAATTGGACAGAGTGTCTTTGCTATTTTTTTCCTCTTCCAAATGGGACCCCTACCCCTTATTTTATAGGCTATAAGGAGCTAGGTATTTGGACGAACCCTTGGCCATGCATGGCCGAGAGTTTCAGTTAACTCACCCAAATCTATGTGTTTCATCGGAAACTTTCTTTTTTTCATGCTTTTGTCGGTCCACGCGGGTTGTTTTAGGTAAGCTAGCATGTACACGCGTGCAGTAATGGAGTAGGGCGCTTGGGCCCTTATAAAAGAGGTTTTTTAAAGAGTTGTTATGCAGTGCTTTGGAAAAGAAGGGATCTGAGATGGCCTAATGCCAGGTAATCATGTATGGTGCAATTTAGGGTTATAATAGATGCCCCCTAATGTGTGAGGTCAGAAGAGAATCTCGTGGCCGAAATACATTATCAATCTTTACTGATGTGCTGAATGATTGAGCCCAAGGATCAAGAACTGGGAGGCACCATCTACAAAATAAAAAATGTATCACCAAGGCGGGCATACCCATGCTCTTGATAAAATAGAATCATGGCTACCAATCAAATACATTGTAGATCCATGTCATATAACTATATAAAGAGTAGCCGTGAACGATACAGAGTGGAGCTACATCTTGAAATAAAAAAGATATACATATAGATTACCATCTTCTAGAAGATGATATGGCCTGATGGTTGGAGATGAGGTCTTCATAGCTCGAGCAACGACTTCAAAATCTTCAAAACTCGGGTAGAAGTGTAATATGAGTGTACGACTGCACTACCCAGAGGTCTTTGATGGCTCGTCAGTCATGGACTTGATAATCTTGATGATCAGACCGAAGGCTTCATTGATTTCGAACAAGGACTTGATTGGACATTCAGGATGGCCGGGTATGAGGGAAAGAGACAAATTGTAGAGGGGCCGACTCAGACAGGGTGATAAACTTCCCTTGGACAATAGCACGACAAATGATGAGACTCAGGCAACATGGCATTAACATAAGTTTACGAGGCAAGAGGCAATGCAAACTCTCCATATGTTTGGAAGAATAACCAAATGGGGGAGGACACAACTCTATGTAGTGAGAAAATCTTCCTAAGGTCATATTAAATCCCAGGGTTTGATGAACAAACAAACATATGTGCTTTATCCAAGGGCGACTCATTATGCTGCCAATAAAGAAAATGATTTTACCTTCCTCTTTTTGGGGTATATTTGATTTTTTTGTCTTTTTCAATATTTTTTGGAAAAAGAATAAAAAAATGTTACGTTACAAAGGAGGAACGAGTGTTGCAAACATACAAGTTCAAGGCACAAGGACAAGACTGACGTTGAAAATAATGACACTCGGGAAAAATCCTCCAGGGGCCAAAGGTGTCAAGATGCAGAAGTAAACTATTACAAGGCTGGCGTATAAGGTATGCAAATGCAGTTAACAAAACACACAATGGTAGTGTCCTTCGATGTAAGTTTAACGAGCCCAAAGAAGGTAAGCTCGGTGGTTTTTAATATTTAGAGAGTCTGAAAAAACATAAAAGGAGACTCCATTGGGGTACCTTTTTCGAAGATAGTCTAGTCAGTTCAAAAAAGGGGTAAACTAGCACCGACAAGACATCTATTCAAAACCATTTTAACGAGTGTGGCAAGGATAAGATCACTCGGCCATTTTTTCATTTTTAAGGAGTTTGGAGAAAGCTTAACTATGGACTTCGTCAGGAATGTTCTTATGGAACAATTTAACGAGTGTGATAGAATAAGGTCACTCGACGATCTTTTCAATTTTAGGGAGTTTGAAAAGAGCTTAACTATGGACTCCATGGGGGTTCCTTTTTTGTAAGTTTAGTCGCTCAGGCCTGAAAAGGGGTAAAATTATACCTGAGAGTACTCTTCTAAAGAATAGAAGTTCCATAGAGTATACCATTGTTCGTGCAGTTGACCGTCCGGACCAAAAAAGGGGTAAACTACTGCTGGACAGACGTGACTTCAAATTTTAGTTTAACGAGCGTGAAAGGCCACAAGATCGCTCGACAATATTTTCATGTTTAGAGGGTTTGAAAAGGGCTTAAAAGAAGATCCGTTATTTTTTTAGAGTCCTGAGGGTGAGGTCAAGAGAAAAAAAGAATCATGCAAATGAGGCTCAAACTGATATTCAGGAAAAACTATAAGGAGTCTCGAGCCTACAGTGTTTTAGAGATAGCATGGATACCATAATGCAGCCAGGATCTACCTAGGGAATCCATGTTCCGGTAAGCTCTACCACCAAGTTGCGACACTTCTAAAGCAGATATGATGGTTTTGTGTCACAACCTGATGGGATCAATCCTATGGAAAACGAAAAAGACAACGAGAGACAAAAGTATGGGTAGAAATCTAACCTATATGCTCAAGTTGATCCTCAAAAAATGTTTCCGCGGACCGTCGAAAATTACTCAAAACTACAAAAAACTATCCCAATACCTGATCATATCCCTCCTATGCAACTCCTGAATTAGTCTAAATGGTTTTTGGTATAAAGAAAATGATAAGGGAGGCCAAAAAAGTGACAAAAAGAGGCAAAAAAGTCTATAAATAGAAGCTGGTAGCTCATTATCACCATTGTTGATTTGTAAATTGACTCTGGAGCCAAAAGACCCCCTTTGTCAAAAGCGGTGATTCCAGGAGCTACAGTGGACGAAACGAACTTCTGTCTGGATCAACTAAGTATAAAATCTCTTATCTTTCATTTTAAGTCTTTATTTTTTCATTGGGTTTCATTTTTTAAGGGGGCATCAACCTTTAAAAGGTCGACCCTAGGTCCATGTAGGCTGTCTTAGGACAGGCCGCATGTACATTCGGGTAGAGTAAACTCTGCACGTGTGTACACACGACTGTCACAATTACAGCACATGTGGACCCCCTTATTGAATGAAAAACGATTAAAAAGAAAGGGTTAACCTTCTTGAACCTTGGTGTTTTGCAGGATGTATGTCCACTAGAGAGAAAGAGAGCATGAAGAGGTTAGTGAGTTGGTCGGGGAAGACCCTAATGTAGTCGCTACTTTGATGCAATGTGGTTTACTCAAGTTTTTCCTATGTCCTTTTATGCAGGAACAACCTAGGCTACTGAATGCCTTGGTTGACTACTGGCATCTGGATGCAGAGGCATTCATGTTAGAGGGGCAGCCATTGGTGCCCACGGTCGAGGACATTTACTTTTTGACTGGCCTCTCTAGGAGAGGGAAACCATTCAACTTCTGGACTTTTCCTTTGGGGCTGCATAACATAGCGGAATTGATAGGTCTATACTATGCCGATGATACAGACTGCTTGAGCATGCAGGTCCCCATAAGAAAGATCACTGACTTATCGCTACAGGTGACAGTATTGCTTATTGGGCGAATTACTGGTTCTGCATCTCTACATCACACGTCCCGTGCATAGATGAATTATGCAGTCCAGTTCTTAGATGCACAAGTTTTTGATTGGAGTACCACATTGCTTGAGTGTATGAAAAGGAAGTTGATAGATTGCCATTTGCAGACACATAGTAACTTCAGGTTCGGGACCATTTTGTGTTCGTTCTTTTTTGAGAGAGTTTCGAGTTTTAGTCCTTGAGTAGTGGTATGAGGACATCAGGCCTCTCTTCCTGCTATGTGTAGATGGGCAGTATTACTGCTGCGACAGGGTGGCGGAAGGACCAATGAGTCCTTTGATGATGACTTCTTCACGTGGTTGTCACGACAGATCCCGGTTATAGAGGATTACCCCTATGCTGGGATTGATTTCTCAAGAGACCTTGAGATACCAGTACCTCTGGGTGAGGAGCGAGGGGAGATGGGTAAGTCTCCACCTTTGTATTTTTTTTTTTGTGTTTTAAACATATGTAATTTTTATGTTGTTTTGTTATATATATCATTTTTTTTTTTTTTTATGCCTAAGTATTTGACAGATATGTGTTCATTGTGTGCAGATGTGGGACGAGTGCGAACCACTGACTATGCGAGGAACAAGCGTCATCCTCGGCCAGGGGCCGCACCTACCGCTACAGGGGGACCAACAGTAGCAGGAGATCTTCCAGCTGGAGAGGCTGAGAGGGTATTGAGATGAGTCGAGCATAACTTTACTATGCTCGCTCGCACGGTCCCGATGGCAGAGATTGAGGACTTGCCACCATCTATGCAACCTCATGTAGTGGGGGCACCACGGACGTGGGTCTGGTTGTTTCAGTGTTTATCCAATGCTGTGGATCAGTACAATAGGGCCCATAGGCCCTAACTTTATCTAGACATTTTTACATGCCACGAGCACTACTTGTATATATTTTTTGAGGGAATAAGCCCTGTGACTCATTATTGGTCCTATTTTTGAGGTGCTTTCATCCATCGGTGTACTCTGATTACTTTATGATATTATATATGGTTTTTTTTTTGTCTTCTGTGTCTTATGGATCATGTGTGCAAAACATGTATTTACATGTTTATGTGAATGTTCTTTCATATGTGTGCAAGATGCCAATCTAAAATTTGATTAGCTAGAGTATATGTAACTTGGTTTAATGTCCTAGGAACATGAAAATATGTAATATAATCAAAGTTTCATTCTAAGAGGCGTACCCTAAGGAATTGCCGGTGTAAAGTTGAATCATGAACCCGATATACTCTGTTTAACTAAGACACAACCAGTTGAGCATTGAGATAGATCCGGAGATGAGAGATACCCAATGACAAAGTATCACGAAGAAACTCAATAAATGCACTATACTCGACGAAATTATTTGTGGTGTCACCTAAGCATATACCTCTGGAAGATAATAACTGGCCTTGAGGTGTAAACATTACCCAAGTTGCGGAGGCAAGCCTCCGAGTGTGCCGACTAGCACCGTCTACATACCCAACGAACACCTCGAAATCACTTGACATCTGCCAAAGTGATGAAAGATAACATCAACAACACGTCCATAACACTAAAAAAAACTAAAAAGTAATAGTACAAAGACTATACATATGTTACAAAAAGTTACCCACAATGACCTGCCTACGAGTAATACTTCTTGATGTAGAGCCCATTTCTAGACTCCACCAAAGTGTTCCCTTCAAAATCAACTAGATGATAAGAACCCTTTTTTAAAACCTTTTTTATGATGAAAGGTCTGAACGACATGGGATTGAATTTTCCTGCCCCCAGGGGGTCCTTATCTTGGTCATAGACCAGGACAAGGTCACCTTCAGAGAAAATTCGAGGACGAACAGACCTATCATACTGACACTTGAACTTATGTTTGTGAGCCTAGTTGGCCAGGGCCGCATCATGACACTGCTCATTGAGCTGCTCAAGGTATACTAACCGTTCTTCAAGTGGAGAAGTGTCTGGCAATAATTGTATGACCAATTTTAGAGACGGGATCTGACATTCGATGGGCAAGACTGCCTCCAACCCGTAAATGAGTTGAAAAGGTGAAAAATGGGTTGTAGTCTTAACAGATGTTCGGTAAGCCCATAATGCCGAGTATAGCATCAAATGCCAATTTGACTTGGCTGAGTTGATAGTTCGTTGTAGAATGGTCTTAAGAGTTTTGTTTACAGCTTCCACCTGCCCATTTGCTTGGGGGTAGTAGGGTGATGAATGTTCTTGCCGTAACCCAAGATTTTATGTTAACTCGGTCATCATCTGGTTCTGAAAGTGACTACCATGTTCAGTGAAAATCTCCCTTGGGACGCTGAACCTTGCTATTATCTGATTGAATAAAAAGAGAGCTACAATATCTCCATCATATTTAAAAGTTGGCATAGCTTCGACCCACTTTGTGAGGTAGTCTACAACTATGATGATATAGCGGTGCCCCCTTGCTGAAGGAGGGTTGCATGTGGTGTAATCAACCCCCCACTTAGTGAAGGGAAAAACTGTGATGAAAGGAAACATGGGAGCGGGATGCGCCCTCATCTTCCAAGAGAAGATCTGGCACGGGTGGCACTTCTTGACCAATTCAATACAATATTTGATTAGTGTCGGCCAGAAGTAACATTCTCGAAGAATATTTTGGTCTGTTGCCAACCCAGATAGATGACCGCCACATGCTCTGGTATGGCAATCGTTAAGCATGATAACTTCTTCCTCGTGAGTAAGACATTGGTGTAGGATGCAATCTACCCCTCTCCGATACATCGTATCATCGAGTATGAGATAATTCTAAGCCTGATGGCATATATGTCGACGCTCATCATGAGAAGAAGAGGTGGGGCACTTCAAAGTCTGGAGATAGATAAGTATATCTTCGTACTAGGGATCCGAAGATGTGATCAAAAACATATCTCCCTGGATAGGAAATTCTTCAGGCACAACGTCACCTAACTCAACCGGAAGTTCCGAAATAAGTTCTGCGAAGACCAGTGACTTTTTAGACTTTGCTAAAATGAAGTCTAAGTCAAACTCCTGGAGGATGACTATCCATCTAGTGATTTTTCTGCCTATTACCCATCGTGTCAACATGTACTGGAATGGATTCATGAAAACAATGATGGCGATCTTGCGAAATAGAACATAATGACGAACTGTTGAACAACATGAATTGCTGCCAACGCAAGTTTTTGATGTGAGAATAATTGAGTTCCGGTCCTACGAGGCCTCGTCTTAGGTAATAGATCACGTATTCTGAGAACAAGTCATCTTCCTGAACTAAAACCATGCTAATGGTTGATTTTGCTACAACCAGATATAAGAATAAATATTTGTTATAGTTAGGTGGCCGTAGCAGAGGGGAAGTTGTGGGGGCATGTTTCAATGCGTCGAAAGAGAATTGAGCAACATCATTCCAGTAAAAGGGAATGTCTTTCTTCAGTAAGCACATAAAGCCCTTGGCGATCTCGACATAGTTGGCGATGAAGCGTCAAAAAAGTGCGCCTTGCCTTGTAGACTCTGAAGTTGAAGGATTGTGCGTGGGGGGGGAAACTGAATTATTGCCTCCACCTTCAGAGGATCGACCATGATCCCTATTGTTGATATGATGAAACATAATAAACGTCCTAACGTGATGTAGAAGCTGCACTTGTTTGGATTCAAGCGAATCTAAAAGTAACGACAATGTTCAAAAACAAGTCAGAGGTGTGTGGGATGATCCATTCTCTTGCGAGATCCAGATGCTAAATCATCTAGATAGGCCTCGACTATATGCTTGAGGTCATGGAAAGAAAAAAACATGGCCCGCTGAAAGGTTTCTCTAGAATTTTTAAGACCAAAAGGCATCTTACGATATGCGAATGTAACCCAAGGACAAATGAATGTCCTTTTGTGTTGGTCCTCGGGTTTGATTTGTATTTGATTATATCCCAAAAAACTGTCCATGAAAGAAAAGGCCTCGCAACCAACACATTCATCAATGATCTGGTTGATGAATGGTGTTGGAAAATTATCTTTGGGACATGCCTTGTTCAGATCATGGAAGTCAGTACATACACAAATCGTGCCTTGTTTTTTATTGACCAACACAGGATTTGACACCCATTGGATCAAATGGATAGGATAGATAAAACCTTCCTTTAGCAATTTATCAACCTCAACCTTAATGGCTGCTGCTTTCTTAGGATTAACTGGACGAAGCTTCTGCCGAATAGTCTTGGCATCAGGATAAGTTGTGATTTCATGTTTGACTATTTTTGGATCGATGCTTGGCATTTCCTCGTAAGACCAAGCAAAAACATCGCAAAATTATTTAAAAATATCTGTATAGAGTTGAATCTCTCTGGGGGAGTAGTCAGCTCCAATGAAAAAATTCTCCATGACACTATGGTTTCGAGAGATATTGATCAGTATAGTTTTAGCAATGGTTTCCATATTTCCCTCTGCATAAATTTCGTGTGTAGCTAAGAGATTAATAGGACACGACCGATCTCCCATCATAGTCATGGTGAATTCTCCTTCTTCGATTCATCTTAACTCTGGGAGGGAATATGATCTGTGATGAAGATCCTCCCAAGGTTTTTCCGGGCTAGTCATTGCTTCGATTACTGCTTCATCAGAGGGAAATACTAAGTCTAACGAATCGGTGTCAGTGAGAGAACCCTGAGCCCAAATAGGCTCTAGAAGTGGATCTAACTCTTGTGCAGGAGTTGTATCAGTGTTAGCTAAAGATTGTTGGAGTAAAGAGTATGCTACTTCAACTGCGGACAAGGGCATGGACATACATGGGTGCCCTGTCCCATCCATCATGGCTGATGGGGAAGGAATTCTCCACGGATCATCGAAGTAAGTCATGTGGAACGACGAAACTTGAAAGATCTCAACCTTATGGTTATTGGATATAAACTGGATATCGCCTTGAGGGGGCGGGTAATTGAAGGTACCCATCAAAGATGGGCACAAACCAATCGCTATGTTGATGACACCTGGTTGAGGATTATCAATCATTAGGACCGTGGATGCCCCCAATGTAGGGTCAGGTCTAGAAAAAGACAATTGATTGATGGTCACAATCTGGCCCTTGTGTGGAAACAACAAGACCCAGAAAATTGTAGCAACCACAACTTGCATGGCATAAGTCCAACTCCTTCCTAACAAGAGATTATAGTCAAGGGGGGCGTCAACTACTTCTACCTCAACACACACGGTATTCCCTCCTAACTTCACGGGGAAAGAAGGAACAATACCATGTGGTTGGAAAGAACGACTGTCAAAAGCGGTGAGGAGAGTAGGTGATGGAGACAAAACGGGCTGGCCAATGACCTTCCAACATGCCAATGACATAACGCATGTTGAGGCGCCCTCATCAACCATCATGCAGAATATATCTCGAGTAAAATTTTTCGTGGGATAAGCCACTACTATCTGAAAGGCTACGTGGTAAGGCAGATGAGGTTTTAAGTCAGTTGTATCTAGCATGATTGTACCGGGATTACAAGTCTCGATAGATCCTAAAGCGGTTAACAAGGCTTTCCTCTGGGAAGGGTAGCTTTGGAGGACCTCCAAAACGGACATCGCACAAGGGGTTTGTGATAAATCTTCCACCACAGAGTAGTTTTGGGCAGCCCTTGTGTTTGGGTTATGAGAAGATTTTTTGAATGCACCTTTGGGAACGCGCGTCATTGTTTCACCCAACGTCTTCTTAATCTATAGAGGAAGATATGGGAGTTTAGCTTCTTTACCCTTATCAGAAGTTCTTTGTTTACTATAGTTGTGTGCTCTAGTCGATAAAAAAGCATCACTCTTCACCATATATACATTTTCAAATGTGGGGTTGTTCGAAGGAAGAGAGGGTCCTTGGCTGCCCCATTCCATTCTTATAGAGGCCTGTGTTAGATTTTTCCCATGTTGGAATGGATTGGTTAACACATCAGGTTGTTGCTGTGTCACAAACTTTTGGGCCTCTGCAAGCTGGGGGAAAAGGTGGGTTGGGTGGTATTCTGCTCATAGGTTGCAGGGATACCTCACCTTCTGTTTCTCAGTATTTCCCCCGCTAGCATTATCGGTGGGTTTCTTATCCCCCTTACCCTTCTTTCATTTTTTTTTCTTTCCTTTAGGTTGTTGGGTGGCCTTTGGATTAGTCAATTGCATAATGTGTACATTCGACGTTTTGGTCAAGGGAGTAGCCGAAGAAGTAGTTTGGCTGGCCGTTGTGTGTTGTATAGACAATTGTTGCAACTGAGTCATTAGTTGCTAAGCAGGCTTTGTTTGTGCTAAACCAACAATACTATCGGCATGTGGTCCAACTCTTTGTCTGATTTTATCAAGTATTGAGTGTGGCGCATCTGGCAAGATCTCGTATAATAAACCGGACTGAGAATATATTAGCTCAAGTTGTTGAGCTCTCATGATGGCATCTTCTTAGGAAAATACTCCTGACGTTGCGACGTCTTTGGAAAACTATGGGACCAAAGACTTAAGAAACCACTCGAGCAGGAATGATGGTGGGACTGGTACCTTAATTAAACTCTTTTGGCGTCCCCATTCTCGGATGTGATCATAGATATGGTCCGCTTTTGTCTGTGAGAAATTGGCCAACAATTCTGTACCAGCGTCGTATCTCACCAGTAATTGGAAATCGTTAAGGAAAGCCATAGCCAATTCATCGAAGGAAGAGTATCTTGAGCGGTCTAGCTCAATGTACCATTTCTCGACACTCCCAATGAGAGTGCATTGAAACAATCACAACTGTATGGAGTCATCTTTCAACAAGTTAGATGAGCACCAAAGATGGAAGGTAGTCACATGATCTCCTAGATCTTCATTAGGTTTGGCTTCGAACTTTGGGATGTCCGAAGGCAACTTCGTTGGCATAGCAGGCCAACGCAGATCATGACAGATAGGGTCATTCAACAACCTTGTCAAGTCTGGTAAATGCAAAGTTTCCAAGAAAGGTAGTTTGGGTTGTTGGTGATAACCTGGGAAAAAAGGACCTAGAGTTTGACTGGCACCAGGTTGCCAGGAAAAGTTTGGTTGATGGCCCGGATTCTAGTAGAAACCATGGCCATGGATAGTGTATGAATTTTTCATGTGAGTGGACATCATTGGTTGATTTCAAAAATAGGACATAGATGGTTGGGCATGCATTACATTCGAAGGAATTTGGGAAGGGTTGCCCCATGTCAGTCCCATTGGGATAGGCATGGTACTTTGTCTAGGGTTCCATTGATTGTGGAACGAATTACCCCAGATCGACATTCTAGATGAGGGAACGGATCCTTGCCAAGAATTCTAAGGCCTTGATGCGAAAGAATTTCCTGGGTACGCCCCTTGTGCAGGAACAGTACCCTGCATAGGAATAGATTGTCTAAAACTGGGGTTGCCCCCAGTCAGGAAAGTGGCTAATGAGAAGGCGTTGTTGCCAAACACACCGAAAAAAGAAAACAGTTTTGAACCTACCAACATATTATGTGAAGGTGGTCCTTGACTCCCCGCTCCAAATAAACTATGGTGTGCAGGTGGCCCGGCAGATTGTTGATGTGAGCCACTGAGTGAAGGGGACAAAGGAGGTATATGACCTTCCCCATAAGGGAAAGCATTAAAAAGATTAGGATTCCCCCCAATGTGATCTTGCAGAGGAGCGTTAGAGATCCCTACCCCCAGACCTGAAGTCTGTGAAGTGGATTAGGAAAGTACATGACTTGTACATGAACTAGGCATCCCGTATGAGAATGAAGGGCCTGTTGCACTTGGTGTGAAAGGGGTTGTGGCTGCCGCTAGAGATGGGATCAGACCACTATGCGATGTAGAGGCGGTCGAGACCATGGTGGCTCGGACTGGTGATGGTGGGTTAGGAGGTGGAAAGGCTCCTGTGGTGACAACTGTAGTGGGAATTGAAGAATTCCCAGAAGGAGTAACAACATTTGTTTCCATTGTTGTGTGCGAAACTGTCTGGTGCTCATAAGGATGAATCAATACGATGGTGGGTGTCGAAAGATCAGTGATGGAGGTTTCAACCAGACCAAAAGCTTTCACTCCAAGTTCTAAAACGGTCGATTCCTCTGGATGTTGATCGGGCACAATTTCTTTTGACCCAGTCGCTTCAAAAGACCCTTGTTGGTCTATCTTTCACCTTAGTGGTCGCGGGGGTGGCTCCAGTGTAACCGGTGGTAGGCCAAGAATCCTTCATGACCGGCAGAGCTCATGATCCTCCACTGTGTGAGAAGATCAAAGACACTCTAGGGTAGTCTAACCATTCAAAAGTAACACACACTAAAAATTCCCTATAAGATAAGACAGAAAAACACTAAATTAATTGGAAGAACAATTACAACAACCAACACTAGAGCAACTTACCGGTGCAAGTGCAACTCGAAAATGGAAGCACCCTATGGGTATAATCTGCAAAGCGTGGCCCAATGTTTTTCCTAGGTACCATGGTATACCCTCACAATCACCTGTATATGTCCCTAAAAAAGATAGGCAACTAGGTTTCCAGCGTGTGAACAATCACCAGGCGAGTACAGTCGAAAGTTAGGTAGACCACAATGAGCAGGGTATCGAGCCCGAAACCTATCAAGGGTATCGAAAGAAAGTGGTCTGGAAGACAACTGAGGACCTCAAATAGATTCGAGACCCATGAAGCCTCGTGGCAAATGTAATCGACAGAATCCCAAAACAAGCCCTCTATATGTGTTCTCCACTACGATTGGTCTAGCTTTGGAGGGGTTATCTCTGCTACCTTTTCGCATGCGACCTCATGTTTATCCCCTGTGTTAGAGGGGGTCCTGGATGAATTTCATGATACTAGACTTGGACACTCCCTAACTCAAACCCCAATGTTTTATTTTAATGGACTTAAAGAGTTTCCACTCCAACCTAATCCAAGACCCTAATCCTGAACTAGTTGGTTAACCCTACAGACATAAAAGTCTAATAAATTTTAGATTTAGCGTTAATTTTATGTTTGTATTACGTCAAAGGGTATGAAAGTGAAACTACTGATGTTTGAAAGACGAAATTAAAAATGAACAAAAATATGGAAACAAAAACTTTCACTTAATGCAAAATTTCAACAACTTTTCAATATTTTTTTTGTTTATTTTCTAAGATTTTTGAACAGCAAACTCAAAAGAGAATTTCGCTCGACTACGAGCTACTTATGATCTACGTAAATTGCAAAGAACTTATGAAATAAAAGACTCTTCCCTGGTTACTAATGCAAAATAATGCTTTTCAACCAAACAAGAAAAATGAAAGATTTTTTATTTTTATTTTGAATGCTCACAAAGCAAAAAGCAAAAATACCAACAAGCAAAAAACCAATAAAACAATTATGGCCTAATCGCAGATCGCAAAGAATCACTTCAAGAAATCACACACTAGCAACTTAAAAAAGGACTCTCAGACTTGTCTAAAAACCCTAAAGATTTTTTTTATTTTTTTTTATGACAACTTTTTAAATGAAAAAGAAAGATATGTCTAAGATCAACCCTAAGCTACTGACTATTAGGACAAAGATTCCAAAAACCTGAGAGGTATAACTCTTTTCAAGGGAAAAATGATTGCCTCACCCTCAAACAAAAACTATCCTGCAAAAGCACGCTACTGACAATTCAACAACAAGTATGTGCATGCGAGCTGTGTAGATCCAGAGGGCTTGTACATGCATTCTAGCCTTATACAGACCGCGTGTATCTCTAAAACTCTAAAAAAAATAAAAACAAACAATCCAAACTAGGAAGAGACCTCTGGTATTGAGAACTAGGATCTCTTGAAGGCTTAGACACTCTCTTTAACAGAAAAAAGGGAAAACAATGTAAGGAAAAAATTCGTAAAAAAAACGATCTGAGATGAGACTGCAAACAACCAAGACTTGGAAAGAGTTCCAGAAAACCCCTGAGAACGACTGATTCTGACAGGGAAGAGGATGAATGCCTCCAAAATTTTCTAGAATCTACACGCTACTTCTACTTCTTCAGCTAGCGTTCACACGCGGGCTGTAAGAAAGTAGGGCGTGGGTACATGCATGCAGACCTTATGTAGGCCACGTGTACCTCTGTGGGTCTCAAAAAAACACAGTCAAGCAAAATCAGAGATAGATGGTATGGAAGACCAAGCTCTCTGTTAGCTCAGACTTGACAGAAACTTCAAAAAACAGGACAGAAAACCAGTCTTTTAAAACTACCCAAAAAATAATAAAATTCCCAAGAACCCTAGAGACTTCCCCAGTATGGTCGCCAATTTTGTTGTGAGGGAAATCCCCTTACGGACTAGAAAATAGGTTTATCTTATGCATGCATATATGACCAAAATAAATCTACTTTCTACCTTCGTCCCCTAACTTAAACCCCATTTCTTTTTAACAAATACACAGTTAGGCCAACATACCTTGTTTCGAATGTTCAATGTCGATCCTTCCTCCCACTTGATCACTTGTTAGCAGTCCTCCTTTCAAAGTTGACCTGCATACAAAACAAGAAACAAACTACACATGCATTTTACCTACAGACTAATGGGTTAGAGATTCAAACATATATTTACTGTACTATGAAGAACTCATAAAGTGGGACAGGAAAAACATTTCTTTATTACTTTGAATGAATCAACTTACAAATGTCAAGACCGGCCACCGCTCCGCGAACCTGATCCTGGGATCCTCTTCAAATGTCCTCCAACTTCTTTTCTTTGTATCTCTTCATGCAGAAGGATGGCTAAAGGGTTTGGACAATGGGAATATGCAATAGGGCAGAGTTTCTTTGCTATTTTTTTCCTCTTCCAAATGGGACCCCTACCCCTTCTTTTATAGGCTAGAAGGAGCTAGGTATTTGGATGAACCCTCGTCCATGCATGGCCGGGAGTTTCAGTTGATTCACCCTAAGCTGTGTGTTTCATTGACAACTTTCCTTTTTTCATTCTTTTGTTGGTCCACGTAGGCTGTTTTAGGTCAGTTAGCATGTACACGCATGCAGTAATGGAGTAGGGTGTGTGGGCCCTTATAAAAGAGGTTTTTTAAAGAGTTGTTTAACAGTGCTTTGGCAAAGAAGGGATTTGAGATGGCCTGATGCCAGGTAAGCATGTATGATGGAATTTAGGGTTATAACAATCTACTTTGACTATTTCACCTCCTCCTTGTACACAAACTTCTAGGTTTGTGGATATTGTGCCACTTGTCCCTTTTGACGATGGATGGTCCCAAATCACTTCGGGACTTCGAGACTTTGGGACTTCGACAGTCCACTCTCCTCTTCTCTTTAAGAGACTTAAATCTCATGCACCTTTTCCCAGATCCAACGATATGGAACAACCCCTCCCTCCTGGATGGATCTTAATCGATGATTCATGAAACCTTCAGAGCTTCAGTCCTTCTGAATATTTCTCCCCGCTCTCTCTTCTGAGCTTGATCCCCTTGAGGATTTTGATCTCCCATGCACTCCTTGCATTCTTGGGATTTCAAAAAACTCAGATCCAAGGGTTTCTTCGAAAGAAACTCTTCCTGCACTCCTTGTGCTTCTCTGCTCTGGTTCTTTGACACTTACTCGCTCGTTGACTTTGTGCACTCCTTGCACTTGGCCTAAGTCCCTAAGGTTCCTTCTGAACTTCTCTGAGTCAATTCAAGACTCTATTGACGTACTCCTTGCATACGGTATGCACACCTTGCATACAAGTTCTTATAAGCGGAACAATTGAAACTTATACAATTCATCACAAACTCATATGAACAACCATAACCAATCATACATAAATGAAATGAACTAAACACATACAAAATACATCATTCATTCATTAAAATGAACATTGTCCAAGGAATTTGGAACAACTCTCTCTGTTCTATTCATTCATGAAATAAAATTACATAGTATTACAGTTCTTCACTGTGTCTTTCTTCTCTACTCTGCTACTCTACTCTTGTCTACTCTCTAATGCAATAAAACAATAAAACAAAACTATCTAAGGAGTGGCTCCTCGATCTCTTCTCCGTCCTGTCTGTAACCTATCCTATCAGGTTCTACAGGTTACCTACTTTGTCTTATTACAATAACTATCAGTTATTACCTGATAAGGGCTCCCACTCCCTATCTACAACTCCTTACAGTCGTATAATACTTTTACAAACAAGATATATTTAAAAATGTTGTTTCCAAAATATCTCAACAAATCGTTATGTTTCTGATTTAAATGTTGATTTAAAATTTTGTCATGATGAAATGTCATATCTTTGCCTCCATGCTTGCATCTTTGACTTTGAAGGTGATTCTCCTGCATCATCCTTAGACTACAAAAGACATCTAGAATTTTCGATTAACGTATGATTCTTTCATTCTTCAATTCCATTCTACTGTGGTGTGTGAGGAACTGACCACTGCAAGTTAATACCAGATCAAACCAAGTATTCTTCAAAAGGTATATTGCCATACTCACCCCCACTTTATGATCTCAGGAAATTGATGGGTCATCCACATTTCTTTTAAGAAAATGACCTAAACTCTTTGAACTCTTAAAACACAAGATTCTTGTACTTAATATATACCTTGCACCTACTAGGGAAGATAGATTGATGTAGAGAACATCACTTTGAACCAGCTCTAGGAGGTTTTGTGCTCACCACACTTTTCATGAGTCATAGGGTGCTTGATGATATTTTCCAAGAACACATCCTTTATAGACTCCTTCAGGGGGAAAAATTTAGGAATACCAACAACCATATTATGAGTTGCCATCAATTGCAGACTTTGAAAATTCAGGTGTTCTAGTTGGTCATTAGAAGTTCGACTTCTCTCATCAGTGTGAGAAACAAGAGCATTCAGTTCAATTTCGGGTCGAGTCATGTCACATAATTTATACATACTATCCTTTGAGTTGAGAAACCATTTGGAAAAAATTGAATAACCTTTTTTCAAATATCAAACAAAGAACCAATCTAGAAAAAATTCTACAATATTACATGTCTATGTCAACTAAGAAACAAACAACTGATTGATACTGAGATTTGGAAAATGATAAACATCGAAAATCCTCCCATGTTGACAGGTAACATCACCATGACCAACAATATCCAAAGAAAAATCATCAGTAACATAGATTTTCCTCTCTTCGGCTTCACTCAAGGATGTGAACAAGGAAGCATCCTTAACCATATGATGAGTGCACCTTGAGTCAAATACCCATGCATTCTATGAAGAATGAGACATTAAGGCTTGATAAGTTGTGACTTGGAAGGTGAAATTATTAGTTGGTTGGTGAAGAAATGACACATCCCCTTCAAGGCGTTTAACCTTCTCCTCTAAATTGTTTCCCTTCTTTTGGAAGACCTTCTCTACATGTCTCGTCTTTCCATAGTACTGACATGTCTTCTTATTTTGAATTTGAAATGGTGCATCTATTTTCTCTTTAGGTTTCTGGTCGAGTGTTGTTAGCAGGCCAAAGTGGAAAGAAGGATGATCATGGGGAAATAAAGCGTGCAGAAACTGAAGTAACAACTAGAAGGAAACACGACATGCGCACATGCAAGAAAACGTGCACAAGGAAAGCGACAACTGGGAGGAAGAAAAACACGCGCAGATGGGAGGAAGACCTAACGTCGGTAGGGTTAGGGTTTTGGTAATGTATTGTAAATGACTGAAGAGCCCAAAATGTATAAATATAGATATGTAGGTATCATAGAGGGTTGTTGGTTTTTGCATTATTGTTCCATCATCGATATGTACGAGTTGATGAGATATGTAATGTTTTTATGAACTATTTTGTAAGTTGTTGAGCTAGAGGAGAGGAGGGAAGGTAGATCTTGAGGATTAGATCGCAGGTTGAGAATCCTGGTGTGATCTAGTTCACCTCATATATATCTTACCCATCTAAGGAGAATTGTAAGCGCGCAACGTTGTAGATGCAGAACTACCATAATAAAAGAGCCAAGAGACAAATCTTTGTGGACGTATCCCAGGAGGGGGTGAACCACGATAATACCCATGTGATGTGATGAATGCATGCATATATTTATCTTCTCTCAACAATTAATTGTTGTTCTTAATGAATGAATGAGCTATTATATTAATATGAAATATGATTGTGTTGTTAAGGGAATAAACTGTTGAAGGTAATGCATAGTCACAAATACAGTAGATTGCAATCAAAAGCTATAGTAGATGGCTCTGAATACATATATCATATATCATACTCAATCTTGGGCTGTAAAAACCTGAGTCTTATAGCCACCCATTAAAGTTATCTCGGGTCATACTACACAGTGCATCTGTGTGCTGTTTTGCCTTCTAGTTTACTAAGAGGGACGATAGTTTTAGAGGCTTTGTTGGAAACCCGAAAGACATGAACCCTGGGTCAATAAATCAGACGATAAATAAGTAAGAGTAACCAACAAATGGTTCCATTTCCATTGGTAGGTACAAAGGCATATTTAGTAGCTGAGATAGGTACACACCCCACCATCTTAGACCCAAACCAAGATACATAATTTTTACTTAGATAGGTATCAATGTAAGTAGTTACTACACATAAAGTTTGGCACCGAACAAGAAAACAATGAACAACAGAGGTATGAAGGACAAGGGACACCGACAAAAAACTTGGAGAAGTGCAAAGAATTGTGGAAAATGACACCCCTAAAGGAATGGCCTCATTACTTCATACACACTCTAGAGGGCATACCAGTGAATTGGTATACAGACCAAGAATTGCGCAAAGGCACTATGACCTGGACGAAATTGCAACAAAATTTTTCAATCACTTTTTCATTTGAACATGAGAACCCCAACATAGACGCAACCCTTAAATGGATCAGAGGAGTAATATTCATCAATGAACCAGAAATAGAACTTATCACAGAAGAGAAACAACGAAATAAATAGATAGTAAAGGAACTATTGTCATGTTACCATGTACAGGAGGAAGCACTGGATGAAGATGATCCAAGTGATATTTAGATTGAAGAAGCAGAAGGTGAAAGCGATGTGGAAGGACCACCCATAGAATTAGAAGTCATTTTCGTGCCAATCAAGGTAAAGAAAGTTAACATTGGGACAACTGAGCAGCCCAAAATGGCCAGCATTAGAGATTACTAGGATGAGAAAATAGTAGAAAGCATCACAGAGTTGTTGCATGAATACAGTGACCTCTTTCCCACAACATTTATAGAGATGAAGGGTATATCCAGAGAACTAGGATAAATGAAGATACCACTTAGACCTGACGTGAGACCTATTATACAACTACCCTACAAATTGAACCCAATATACAAACATAATGTTAAAGCTGAGATTGAGAGGAGGCTCGAAGACGACATCATAGAACCAGTTGAGGAGTCAAAGTGGATAAGTCCGATGGTAGTACATGACAAGAAACAAGGAGGGATCAGGATATGCATTGACTTGAGGAAGTTGAATGATGCATGCCTACACGACCCATTCCCTACACTGTTCACAGATGAAGTGTTAGAGAATGTGGGAGGACATGAAGCTTACTCATTCACTGATGGATTCTCAGTCTACCATCAGATTAAGATAGCACAGGAGGACAGACACAAGACCACGTTTGCGATAGAATGGAGATCTTATCATTACACAATCATGCCATTTGGACTGAAGAATGCACCCACAATATTTTTCAGAGTAGTCATCGCAGTATTTAAGGAATTCATCCATCAGTTTCTTAAAGTATACCTGGATGATTGGACAGTCTATAGCCTGTTGAAAAACCATGTGGAAGTTTTACGGTTGATGCTAGAAAGATGGAGACAATGCTAGATATCACTAAATATAAAGAAATGTATATTTGGAACACCGTTTGGGATACTATTAGGCCATATAGTATGAAAACAAGGGTTATTAGTAGATCCAAAAAACATCGCAACCATTGTTAACTTGCCAGCACCAAAAATAGTCTGTCAGCTAAGAGAAACGTTAGGACACACAATATACTATAGGAAATTCATCAAAGGATATGTACAAATCACAACATGGATGGAAAATATTTTAAGGAAGGATACAAAGTTTCAGTGGAATGATGAGTGTCAACACGGTCTAGATACTTTGAAGGAAAATATGGTTATCACATCGATATTAGTATTTCTAGACTGGGAAAAGACATTCCATGTGCATGTAGATGCATCAACAATAACACTTGGATCTATCTTGGTGAAGCCAGGAGTGGGAGACTTGGATCACCCTATAGCATTTGCAAGAAGAAATTTATCAGACTCAGAACATAACTATAACATGACAGAAAGAGAAGGCCTATCCATGGTCTACGAACTGCAAAAGTTCATGCATTACTTATTGGGAAAACACTTTAAAACGTTCACATATCAATCAAACCTGAAATACCTAGTCAACAAGCCAGTGTTGGGGGGGATAATCTGTTGATGGTTACTGTTATTTCAAGAATTTGACTTTGAAGTAATAGTTAAACTAGGAAAATTGAATGCAGGACCTGACCACTTGTCAAGGGTCACAAATGGAGAAGAACCTACGAATTTAGAAGACAACTTTCTAGATGCACAATTTTCCTCAGTACAGATTTTCGATGAATACTTCACAGATATCATTCAACACTTGAGTATAGGTATTGTGCCACAAGAATATATCACCGCGCAGAAGAAGAACCTCGTAATTCATGTGATTGACTACCAACTAATTGCAGGACACCTATACAAAATGGGCGTAGATAGTATTTTGTGAAGATATGTGTTAGAGCATGAAAGACCAAGAGTTTTAGCAGAAGTCTACGAGGGAATAACAGGAGGGAACTATGCAGGTAAAGTTATCACACAGAAGGTATTGCGCACAAGACTATGATGGCCAATGATTCACAGAGACTCGAAGGAGTACTGTCAAAGATGTGATGTCTGTCAAATGGTAGGCAAACCCAACAGAAGAGACGAGATGCCACTATGACCACAAGTAACATTACAAGCATTTGAAAAATGGGTAATAGAATTTATGGGACCAATTGGCCCACCAGTCAAAAGAACATGGGAAAGGTACACCATCACCATGACGAAATATTTAACAAGATGGACGGATGTCGCACTAGTAAAAGATTGCAGCACAGAAACAACAACATACTTTTTGTTTGAACACGTAATCACTAGATTTGTGTGCCCAAGAGTTTTGATGAGCGACCAAGGCACGCACTTCATAAACAACACCATCCATGCGATGACTGAAGAATTTGAAGTCAATCATCAGAAGAGCACACCGTATCATCCACAGGAAAATGGCACAGTGGAAGCCTTCAAAACATTTTTGGAGAACGCACTAACAAAGATCTAGAATGTCAACATGGACGAATGAGACCTCAAAGTATCAACAATATTATGGGCATATAGGACTACATGAAAAAAGTTGACAGTGCACACGCCATTTAAGCTGGTCTATGGCAAAGAAGCAGTAGTGCCATTAGAATTCTTAGTACCAAGCTTACGCATAGCAGCTATCAAACAAATGACAGAACGAGGCGTAATACAGGAGAGACTGAATTAGTTATTGACCATGGAGGAAGACCGAATCTTGGCAGGATTCCATCAACAAGTGAAAAAAGAAAGAGATAAAACTTGGCACGATAGACACATCAAGAAGAAAACATTGAAGGAAGGAGATCTGGTATTGATGTATAACAGTAAATCGTTTCAGCACCCAGGAAAGCTTAGAATTCATTGGTTAGGACCACACAAAGTAAAATATGTCACAGATGGAGGAGTTGTATAGTAAAGAGATTTAGCAGGCACAAAAATTAGAGGAATGATCAATGGGAGGTGACTGAAGCTATATAAGAAAAATCGACCACCCACCGTGCAGTAAAAAAAAAAAAAATCGAAAAGAGAACAAAAGGAAACAAAAATAAAGATGGCGTAGTACGCTAGAGGTAGAAAGGCCACACGAAACTGGAAACACAAATTTGGCGAGGAGATGGACAATGGATACATACAAAGGGAAACAAGCCGGAAAAGGAAAGCCGACAAAATAATGATGCGCTGGACCTAGGCACAGAGTTCCACTACTCATGAATGATTAATTTAATAGCCTGCATGGGATGGCAAGAGCCAAGATACGTAATGTTTTGCACCGAACCCAAACCAAACCAAGGAAATAGGTACTCACTACTAAAGGCGACGACAAGTTCTAGTCACAAAAGGATGAATGGATCCATCTTCGAGGGGTACCTACGTGACCTACAAGAAGCTATCTCCAAGACGCAGAGAATTACACTAGAATTTGTCATGCGATATGTGGACATTTCCAACTTCTAGGAACACGACAAATAATGTGGATACAGGAAAATAATGATCCGGTGAAACAATGGCTACAGATATGCTACTACATCACAGAGGGTGATATTGACATGATCATCAGTGAATGGACCAATGAATGGAGGATCCCATCCATTACCCAGGAAGTGCAAGAAAGAACAATAGAGGAAGAGGCAGAGCAGATAGCAACGCAGCCTCCATAAATCCAAGTGCCCAAGAGAGAAAGAACAAGACAAGTCAATCCAACATAGATAGACGAAGGGCCAAATAAGACAGGGTCCTAGAAGGGGAAGAAGGAGAATACACAGCTGACCAAGGAACAACATAAACAAGTTGGGGGAGCGCAGGAGACCACCTCAAATCCCAACACACAGGAACCAAGGGGAAATAAGATACCAACCATGTAGGAAGGAGGCACAGGAAAGAAATCAAAGGCACAACGAGCATTGCCAGAATATATGAGCACAAAGGACGATGGGGAAATGATCACCATAATGGTCTAGGATTGTCTAGCTGAGGACTTCGACCATTCAACACATCACAGAAACAAACTACAAAAAAAGCTGGCAGAAATGGGGTAGTTCCTTAAGAAATTTAGGGAAGTACAGATAACAAGCAGTAGCAGGGGCATAGATCCATTAGCACCACAGACTGAGGAAAGAATGGAGGTAGAAGAATGATATCCATTCCACTCATTAGCACACACAAACAGAACGTTCTACATCACATCTAGTATGTTTCTCATGGACGAAATCGTGGGATAGACACCCTTAAAGGATTTAAGCCACATCCAATTGGTCTTGATGCGGATGGCATCCAGGGCACTACACAAGTTACAGGTTAGCGTCGACCACGAGGTACGGTCTCGTGCACACAAAGACTTAGTCGAATTACAGTGAGCAACAAAAAAGCGGGAGGCATTGGAAAAAGTCTGTGAGCAGGCCAAGTCTGAAACTCAGGAAGAAAGAGAACACAGGAACGAACTAGAATGAAGAGTAGGAGGAATTTTTGAGAATCTTCCAAACACCGCACATGGGAATGAAATTGAAGTAGCGGAAAAGATTGATTAGATTGCGCAGGAAATCAAGCAATACCAGAAGGAGATTGAGAATCTCTGAGAATAGCTAATACCAACCATGCCACCAGCAATAAAGGAGAAAAGGAAGTAGGAAGAAACAACACAGCTATAGGAGATAGATAAGTAGGTCAACAAAGCTGTTGACTTGTTCAATAAAGCGACGCAAATTTGGAAAAGGTTGGAAGAGGATCCACAGGTCCAATGGTGGGAAAAGGAAGAGGAATGGATCAATGCAATGATCCAAGAGCTCAAGAAGAAGAAGAAGACCATACCAATCCCATAATGAGTCAAAGGGATGTAGGACATGAAGAAGCTGCAGGCAGAACTCATCATTGTGAAAATGTAGAAACATGAGCATCAGGATCAAATGGAGCCATTACAGGAGTGGGTAGCAGAAGTACTGGCATAGGAAGAGGTAGTTAAGACACAAGAACAAAATCACGCAGAATGTGAAGGATTGATCAACGACTAAGTTGCAGTCCAGGTAGTGGATACAATCAAGGAGAAGACCGCGCAGGCGCTGACACAAGAAGCAGAGCTCAAGGAAAAGTTCCAAATGATCACCAAGGAGATAAAGGAAGCTCAGAAGGATTAGGTAGCTCAGAACAAGCCACATGTCAGTGTTGGGGGCCTATCGGTAGCAGGCCGAAGTGGAAAGAAGGATGATCATGGGGAAAGAAAGCGTGCAGAAACTGAAGTAACAGCTGGAAGGAAACATAGCACGCGTGCATGCAAGAAAACATGCACAAGGAAAGCGATAGCTGGGAGGAAGAACAACACACACACATGGGAGGAAGACCTAACATCGGTAGGCTTAGGGTTTTGGTAATGTATTGTAAACTATTGAAGATCTTGAAATGTATAAATATAGATATGTTGATTTTTGCATTATTGTTCCATCATAGATATGTGCGAGTTGATGCGATATGTAATGTTGTTATTAACTATTTTGTAAGCCGTTGAGCTAGAGGAGAGGAGATAATGTAGATCTTGAGGATTAGATCAAAGACTGAGGATCCTGGTGTGATCTAGTTCGCCTCATATAGATCTTACCCATATGAGGAGAATTGTAAGTGTGCAACATTGTAGATGCAGAACTACAATAATAAAAGAGCCAAGAGCCAAATACTTGTGGACGTAGCCTAGGAGGGGGTGAACCACGGTAGTACCTATGTGATGTTATGAATGCATGCATATCTTTATTTTATTTCAACAGTTAATTGTTGTGCTTAATCAAGGAATGAGTTATTATATTACTATGAAATATGATTGTGTTGTTAAGGGAATAAACCGTTGAAGGTAATGCATAGTTGCGAATACAATAGATTGAAATCACAATTTATATTAGATGGCTCTGAATACAGATCTCATATCTCATACTCAATCCTGGTTTGTAAACACCTGAGTCTTACAACCACCCATTAAAGCTATCTCGGGTGAGACTGTGCAACGCATCTGTGTGTTATGTTGCCTTCTAGTTTATCAGGAGGGCTGATAGTTTTAGAGGCTTTGTTGGAAACTCGAAATACATGAACCCTGGGTCAATAAATCAGACGGTAAAGAAGGAAGAGTAACCAACATCGAGGTATCCAAGTCTCTATGTAGGGGAATCAAATCATCGTCTTTCCATGTGATTCAACTTTCCCTTTACCTTGAGCAAGTGGGATTTTGCTTACCACCAAACTTGCCTTCTTCAAGAAATCTATGTTTATTAATAATATAAAGGCCACAAGAACCTTCAAAGGTGTATTCATTACCATATTCCTTGTGTGCTTTCTAGTTGGTGTAGAAAGTTGACAAAAACATATTGAATGGTGTTCTCAAATTCATCAAGACCATCTCGATGAGTTGTTTGTCTTTCTTTTGATAATTATTTTCACATTCACCCAATTTCAACTGGAGTTCCTTCACAAACACCAAATTGTCCTCTATTATGTCAAAAGAGTGAGGATTAAGAGAGATAAACTCTTTCTCCAACTGAATGATATGGATTTCAGAAACTCTATCAAATAACAACTTCATCTTCTTCTAGACTTGATGAGGGAAGTCGATTCCACTAATGTGAAAAAAATCTCCCATGAGACATAGGTCATGATGATCCCCACAACCTCATCCTCCTCGCTGTCAACAATGAATTTCTCATGATCATCTATTGGATCTAGAATCCCTTTCTTCATATACTGCCACAATTCTTTACTCTTCAACAAGTTTTCCATGTCTAGTGCCCATATAGTGTAATTCAATCCGTTCATAACAACATGATCAATATTCAAAGATATCTTTGATATCTATACATAAATTGTTCTGTTTCAACAAGTTCCAATCCACAAACTATCGACCCAAAGTCTATCACATAAAAGATCCAAATTAGTAAGGTTTGCAGATAACAGGTTAGGTTTCAAACCATTAGCTCTGAAACCATGTTTGGGAATTGGATGGAACCTTATATGAAATAGAAAGACAATATTGCAGATAATTGAAGAGGGAATACAATTTTGAGACAAAGGTGGTGTCTAAAGACACCGCTACAACACTTAAGCAGAACACATTATGATCAGAACATCACAATGCATATTGGATATCTTATACACAACAATGATATCACTTGATCCCTTGATGATAATGACCCATGAGGTCTACAATTTATAGCTCCAAGATCTAACCAATTTCCTTGTAATTGGGGATATCTTGTCCACATATAACCATTGGTTATTAGAATTGACTCCATGAAATACGCGATGTTTAGTCAGATCGAAAAGGATTCTTGACCCAAACATTCATGTGTCAAACTCAAATTTTATTTCTTGGTTGGTCGATCCACCGACCGAATATCTTCGACTGTTGTTCGACTTTCTAGCTAACAATATTTCCAACTACTTGATCGAATGATGTAGAGACCTATTCAATCGCTCGATCGACTATTTCTAGATGTAGTTCGACCACTCTACCGACTAATTTCAGGATAAGTGTGATGAACCATCAATGCTTGATGTTCCAACAAACCTTACAACATACACATATGCATAGGAATCATTCTATGATATTTGAAACAATTTAATCATAAATTCTGTACATTCAATTTTACAGTCTTAAAAAATGTCTCAATTCAATATAATCAACACAATATTCCAAAGTTCTATTCAATATACTTAAATACATGATTAAAAAATATGATTTATAGTCCAAAATGACTCATCCTATATTGGTCATTCACTTTCCCCTTTGTTCTTCTCTATGGAAGTATCACAATATTCTCAACAATAATAAAAATACAACAATCTTACTAAAGCTCAACCAAGCATATAGCTGGATATATTTTTCCATATACCTTTAAAGATACAAATTATACACTAGAAATAGTGGACATGATACTATAGGATATGTGTGTGGGTCCTGTTATCATAATATTTGTACTTGTGTAAATCCCCCCACAAAATCCCAAATGCTATGTAACTATGGAAGAATCTACCAATGTCACCTAAGTAGAGACTTCCATTGTTTTAGTGATGAAAGAGGTCCACCACAAGGGAGGATTCCCTGGTGAACTCAAGGGATCAAATAACAAGATTATCCAAGCCTACAACCCCCTATCTTGGTCACTTGTTAGTTAGGTCTAGGACTAGGAGACAAAAAGAAATGCGATGAGGTAATTGTTGTCCCTGTAAGAGACAATCAACAATTTACAACATAATATAGATAATTTCCAAGCTAGAGAGTGAAATTATGAACTCTTAGACACTATTTGATTAGAAAATTCGATGGTTGTTGCAAATTACAACAATAACCTAATTGTATAACAATAATTATGTAGTGTCCCCACTTTGGGACATCATTACATTACGAAGGGTTATGATTACCAAAGCAACCAGATGGAGGTTATAGCGACCACATAGATTATTGAGAGGTATTTTGGGGTCTGACTTGCATATATCATCCTATTTCATCATTATGATCCATTCTGCATAGATTTTCTTTGGTTTCGTTGCATTCCGACGATTTCCATGATTTTGAGTATTTTGAGCTATAGGTTAATGAAATTCATTCAAGAGGTCATTTTGGGGACAATAATTGGAGGAACCCCTCAGTGTAATAGCTCATTGGGATTGGAAGAAGAAACACTACATGATAGGATGGTGAGAAGTGACTTTCAATGGCCAGGGAATCCACAAGGAGAGATAAGGCATTTTTCATAGGTAAAAAGGTTAATTAATTAATTAAAGTGATTTAATTAATTAGTTAAATATTAATAAAATGAAAGTCACTTTGGAGGGACAAGGTGAGAAGGAAGTATAAAGGAGAGGAAAGGGCCTCTATTCTATCATCCATGTATGATTATCATTTTGGATATCTGGCTTCTAGCTAGAGAGCCCATACCTTGGGGGTTTTGAGGGTTTTGACTTAACAAACCCTAGAGGACAATTCGGTGGTGAAAGATTCCACCTAGCTTGTCCTAAGATTCATCTTGGGGATGTAATACTCCCCCACGCCATTGTAGTTCAGATCTATGTCAGTGCAGGAGGGTTCTACACTAGCCACATGCACAGGAAGAGAGAGGGTGCACCAATGGAAGATTCCAGCAAAGGGGGCGCACTTGTGGAGATAGGATCATCATTTTGGTTGAGGAAAAGAGCTTCCTGGAATTCCAAGTATTGGGTTTTCCTTGTAAGTGAAATAGTGCCATTCTTGGTTGCTTCCAGAGGTATTTTGATGGAGGATTGATTTGTATTGAGAGTGGTTCAATTTCCCCAAGAGGAGGGTGAATCATTCTTTGGAGGGTGGCTAGATCCAAGGGTCTAGCAGGTCCTTTGACAATTTGAGCACTTGGGATTTCATTTCCATGACTTGATCTATCATTCTAGTGGTTTTGTGGGTTTTTTGGAGGTCTCTAGGATGGAGACCAAATTATCTAGGGTTTCGAGCATCTAGGGTGGCGCACCATTCCTTGGAGGAGAGGGAGATCCATGAGTTTGAGAGGGATCTTGTATATTTGAGCACTTGGGTTGTTCTTGAATTTACTCGATCTACTATTTTTCATATTTACTGAAGGGTTTGGACATCTTTGGCAGCAGGGCCGAATTGTTGAGGCTATTCAGTGTTCCAGCAGGGCGTGGCATCATTCAGGTTAGGGAAGTGGCACTTCATACCACCCAGATCTATTCTTGCATTGGTATTCATTGAGTATTTAGCCTTTGGAGGCTTGTAGTATTCTACTGGAGCATTTTGTAGGAGCTCGTATTATGTTTATGGGAGCCATCTGTTGAGAATTCAAGATCGACCTCCTCATTGTAGTAGGTTCTTATTATCATGAATAAAAAGTAGATTTGAATCATTGTTGGGTTGTCTATTACATTGTTGGTCTTGCATATGGTTGAGGTATGTTTCATTTCTTATCTTCTTATATTTTTATGCAAACAAACATATAAATCATCAATATAACCCTAAGTGCAACCTAAAGGATCACAACAAACCAAGTATTTGACAAACTGCAACAACCAGTAAAATTTTTAAAAAGACACCCAAACCATGATGTTCCTGGCATATTAGCTTGGGAAAATTACAGTTCTATCAGAGCTTAGACTCTTTACAACCTAAGGGGTCTTCCACAAGAAGAAATGGATATATTTTACTTTGCTAGAGAGATGGTATTCTGTGAGGAGGGATATTACGCCCTTAGTGAGGGAACTAGGGCTCAAATAACCTTCCAACAATTTGTAGCCTTAAAAAATCCTATTTGGAGCAAAGACGAGGTTACATATTGGGTCAACATAAAAGAAAAAAAAAATAGAGCAGTAGAATATAGATGGAGGGAAGAACAGAGTAACCCCACACCCAGTAGGAGCACATAGCTTTGCTATAGTTTCCAGGTGCCTTGGGAGCCATATCATAGGTGTAGGGGTAAGGGTAAGAAGCATATTATTGAGGTGCACTATGACAGTGATGATGAGGCATGTGAGGATGGATCGATAGATGCTTATATGGAAAAGTCCGATGATGATAGTGACTCTTTCACAGAGGCTAGTGATAGTGACTCTTGCACAGAGGCTGGTGATTCTAGCATGCTTGAGGAGGATAATGACCCTTTCACATTGGAGGAGAAATGGGATGGAAAGGATGATAGGAATTATGCTTAAACAGTCATATCCCATAATGTTGATGACCTTACACCTAAACAGAGTGTGATACTAGTGAGGACTCACATGTGTTATCACCTACAGATGACCATCTTCCTTTGTTAACCATGGCACATATGTCATCTTTCTAGACACCTATGACAGCCACATCAGATGCGGATAGAAATAGAATAGAGGAGACATATGTGAGAGATGCACACCATGGGTATGTAGGTCCACAGATCCAAGAGGGGATATATGACGTGAAGACAGTTGATCCTACAGTCACATATCAACATGAGGAGTTTGAGCCATGGTTTTTGGAGACTCCATTTGTTGAGAAGATTGTGGATGCTGATAGGTTGATGGGGAACTTACTTCCAGGATCGGTCTGCATTGATGAGGATGCACTCTTTAGTAGTCAGGATGACCATAGCACGTGTCTGGACACATCTATATGGGATCCAAGCGCAAATGATAGTAGCAGGGTGAGTGCACAAGAGGATACAACTGCTCACGCCAGATACAATATGATTCAGAGAGAGATAATAGTTGATGATGATATACAATCGCATATAGGAGGACTCAATGGCACAATAGATAGTGAGAAGTTCAACACTTTATCTTCTGTAGAGAGTGTTGTTGGGGATTCCAGTGTTGGCACTAGCAGTGAGAGGCATGAGGTGGTATCTTAGCATGACTATGATCAAGAGTCACACCACTTAGCAGGACAATTGAGAGTTATTAAGGCTATGATCATGGAAGCCACCGGACATTTTGACGATACACATACATGGGTCACCGATTATTGTTGGAGGGAATTGGTGGCACATGGTAGTGAAAATGAGGGATTTTCCATGGATGGAATTCATACCCTTAGGGAGAGAGTGTTTATGATGAGGATTGACTACCAACAGTTGTTTACAGACATGGACTACCTACTGGGGATTGGCGAGATGTATCACAGGGCCTTGAGGGAGCAGGAGTTGGAGGTGGACCAATTCACTCAGGAGTTGGAGAGCACTCAAGGATTCTTTATATGCAAACAGACAACCCTTCAGGAGTCAGAGTCCAAATCAAAGGAGCTTCTTAAGGAGATCCATTAGATATCCATTTCATCTATCCTAGTGGACAATCAGATATATCCTTCGATCACATGGCTAGAGGATGTTGGTGGTCTAGCAGAGGAGCACCAGTTGATGGAGGACACTTCCATTTGTGTTCCAAGAGTGGTTGACCTTCAGGTAGAGGTTGATCTAGTAGTACACCTAAGATTTCCGATGAAGTAGGAGTATACAGGAGATGACAAGAGTATGTCAGAGAATATAGTGGTGAGTGATAGCTCACTAAGACGTGTCGAGATGTATGATGGGATTTAGAGGGGTGTATTTCCTTGAAGAGAGGAGATACACTTAGGAGAGCATGCAGATGTCAATCCTTTACAGCAACACCTAGTTGTGAGAGATCACCTTCACAGTTTCAACAGTTGCGTGAGAGATAAGAGATGGAGGTGGGTTGACTAGAAGTTGGAGGAGTTACTTCTAGTTGTACTGGATGGCTTGGATTCAGTGATGAACTCAGGAGAGTATTTATCATGGATACCAATGGATGAGATTCTGGTTGAATCCTTGGGATTGACCCAAGCATCATATATTCCAGTCCTATAGTCAGCTACAGATATTTATGTTATCCCTTCCTGACACTTTTATCATAGAAAACAACATGAGGAGGGATAGGTAGTGGCTGAGGACATGGGTAGTGGCTAGGCCAAGACCACCTGACATGAGTATTTTTACGACATCCATCCAGATAGAGGTGGATCGTCATAGTAGACTTGGTGCGTGATGGTGAGAATCATAGGCCAAGTGATAGTAGATGATCAAAGACGAATTCTGACAGTGATTAGTCCCACATAGAAGTAGTTAGAGGAGATTGGAAGTGATAAACTTCCAAGTTTTCCATGGGATCCGGGAGGGATAGGTCCCGAGGGAAACAATGAAAGAAAAGAACCCTTCAAGAGTAAGTGTGATAGTGGAATGTGTTGAGCTTACTTCATGGCTTATGGTGTCAATAAATCCATTTCTATGAGATCATTTGTAGAGGGATCACTTGCTACTTGAGGTACCTTTTCCTAGGTACTTTTTGCATTATGAACCCCTTAATTTCCTTTTGATTCCCATTCATTATTTTGTAAGTCCCCTTTATAGGTTTCAATCTTTATTATTTCATGTTTTAACTGGGCTAAATTCATGTTATAGATGTGCATTATGTGCATTAGGACAAGGGGTGATTACCATTAGAGGGGGTAGAGCTCAATCTGGCCTTTGTCTTTTATAGATGGTCTTTATCATTTTTTATATATAGCAACAACATCAACCTCTAGGCCGTTATCCCCTTCTTCTCATGAGAGAATGAACCATGAACCATTACTGAAGTTTGGTGCATTGTGAAAGGATCAAGAATGGAAAGTCTTAAGTATGATAGGGAATGAAACATTACCCTCGTGAGGCCCCCACAATAGTACAACTTTCCCCTGGGTTGTGACAACATGAGACTAGGAAACATAAGTTGACCACCAAGGTGAAACAAGGCAACAAACATAACTTCATGAGCCAATGATCCATTATCCAACTTCAACCAATGATCCTCATCCACATGCCTACTAAATTAAGAACAACACTTTGCATGAAAGAAGGACTAGCATACCTCATGGTGACGCTGGCTTACCATCTCCCATACATTGAATAGTCTGGATGTAATGAACTTGGCCAACCTATAGCTGCAAGAGGAAATTTGATAGGGGATTCTTGGTTGTTATTTGTGGACATCTTGATCATCGTGATGGTTAGGATCATTTTCTCCATTATGGGCCATGAGACATGATCTCCTCTAGTTACCCCTAGGCATGGGGACGTCAGGGAGGTTGGTAATAGGTCTTGTTAAGGAAAAATGTAAATTCCTATGGGTTTACTTAAGGAAAGTTGTGAGTACTCATGATTATTTTTATTTAACACTATGAGTGCCCCTATGTGCATACAAAAAACTCACAAATTTATTTTTCCATAAAATTCAATAATTACATGAATGAATTAGGTTTTTTTTACAAATGTTTGAACTAGATGAGAGACCATAAAATAGGTTTTGACTTTCATAAAAAGACAACTATTTGTATGCAAATGTAGAAACTTAGACTCTCAAGGAAAAACATTAAATGTTAATACATAAACATACACTTAACGAAATGTCCAAACTATTATACATCTTCCCTAGATGGTTGTAGATGTCCTTCATGTCAAATATTTATCTCTAATATTTAATTAAAATAATTATTTAGAATCTTTACTCCAAGATCCAAAAATTATCAATTGCAAGAAGCTTATTAGTTGACCACCCTACCATATCCTTAAGGTACCTAGAAAGAAGAGTGTGCATCTCCTCTAGAGCATATGAGATATCCCACCTCCAACACAATGACTTAATTTTTGAGACCAAACTCACAACCAGATCACCACCAAAAATTCAAAAATTAGGACAACCATCGTACATTAGGGTGCAAAAAGATGAGCTCTGAATCCCAACCCTCTCTTCTTATATATCCTTTGAGACTCATGCCACTTTCCATTCTCAGGAATTATTTTGAGTTGTAGAAAATGTTTTTACATGTAAAAATATTTTCTATTTAATATGGATATTAAAATGTTTTTAAATGATTTACATTGAGTTATTATTTTTATTATTAATATTTTTTAAATGTATGTATCAAATTTATTTATCTTGAATAAAAAAAGAAATTACATATTTAGGCTAATTTAAATATAAGTTTACCCCCGGATGTGGTGATAGTGCGGGATACATGGCATGCTGAGGAGGCGCGCACAGGCTAACATGGCGAAGGCGATGTGACGGATCCGTGCCAAGCACAACCGCCACTCCCATGCATTTAAAACCCCCTATGACGTCCGAGGCACCATCAATCCTGGTGCATTTGCCTCCTCTTGTTATCCTCTCCGTGGCTTCTCTCATTGAAAGCACCATTACTCTTCGCATGCGGCTTGACCTTCTTCTCCTCCAATCGCACAGAAATGGCTCATTCCAGTTTCCCTCCTCCTTGGTGCTCTCCTACAATAGGTTCCTCTCCATCCCCTCTCTGTTCACCTGGGGCTTTCCCCGCAGCCCAACCTTTTCCCCTAAGCTTCCAGAATGTCGAGGCAAAGAGGCGGGCCAAGGAGAGGCTCTCCCTAGAATCCACTTCGGCCTCATGCACCTGCACCTCCCCTTGGCTCGTCCCCCTCACACTCTTCACTTTCCTCGCACTCCTCGCAGCCTGAACCACTCGCCACCTCTTCCTCGCCTGCCTCCTGGCTCGAATGCTTGGTTCTCACGTATAGCTCGCTGGGCTTACTCTTAGGACACTTCCTAGATAGGTCCTCCACTTCTTGGGCACCTCCTGAAGTACCTCCAAATTCCCCAGCTAGCGTAACTTCATTTGCAACAAAAGACTCGCCCACCATCCCACCCTTGGAGGCGCTACCTTTTCTACGGGAAACCCAGCATAGGCCGCACTCTTTCTCCGAATCCATCCCAGACTCGCAGCTGCAGGACAGCTTGGCCATTCTCTACAGGATGGTCTTCAAGCTCCAACAAGGATTGGAGGACCTACAATTTCGGCCGCAAATACTGGACAGGAAGACCCCTGCACTCCTCCATATCCTCTCCACCTTCTGGGGGACCTTCCACTCCACACCAAATTCAACAGGAGCAGCAGAGCATGTTCATGTAGAGACTTTCGGGAGGAGAAAATAGGTGCTTCCAGCAGAAGGTGACGGCTTTGGGCAAGCCATGCACATGGATAGGGAGGGTGCAAAAGCAGTGGGCTTACATGTGCCCAGTCCAGGGGGGAGACACATTTTCGGATGCCAGATTGGACCGGGGTAATTTGGATGCCGACATGCAAATGGAATGGAGAGGAACACCTGTTGAAGAGGAGCCCTGGGAAGAGGCAACCCACGCCACCTGGCCTGGTTATAAGCCAAATGTATGACCACTATTGGGATTCTACTCATGTTTTTAGTTTATTTCTCTCAGCTATGTGCACTGGTTTTACTAGACTTGTAGGCATTTAGACCACAAATTCTGGTTGGATGAATTGGTTTCCCCTTGGGGTAGTTCAGTTATTACAGCACGACAATATTGAACAATATGTAACTCTGGTTTTTCTTTTGAAGGCTCTTTATATATAAAAACTCTTACTTACAAAAAAAAATAAAAATTTAAATATAAGTTTTTAAAAATATTTTTAATTTTATTTTTTAATTTATTAAAAGTGGAAAATATTAAATTAGAATATGCAAGTTGTCACACTTTTTAATAATGTTGTTTTCAATTTCTGGATGTAAATTGTGTAGGTACGAAATCTAAAATAAATAAAATTTCTATTGTCGGTGACGACTTCACCAACCCCTAAATTGCCTCTGGTTGAAGTCGTTGAGCTTGATGCATTCCACCACTAGTAAGTTGCAACATTTATCTGTTGTTTTCATTTATCTTAGTAATTTCTCCATTAACTTTATTATTTAAATAATTTATTTTGTATCCACTTTGACTTATAGCAGACCTGCAAGACCGTTGTCTTCACTCACCAGACCTGCAAGACACTTCGTTGATTCATAGTTTATGGATTTACTTGAACAAGACACTCCATTGATTCTATCGATATACAATTTATGGATTTACTTGAACCATGTATTTTTCATGATCTATCAAACAGTTTGGTAATACAAATCATCCGTTTAAGAAAATATTGAATAAGTATTTTTACTTGGATCTTATCCTAGTGACAGATAAATTTCACCTTCTTATTTTTATGCAAATCTCGAAAAACGGTTATGATCTGGAATTTCCATAGTTCCATAGTTGTATGATAACATCCCAGTATTTCCATATTTCCAGCAGTTCCAAAACTCTTTCTTGAAACTTTGGGAGCTTGGGAACTAGTAGTAGAAAAAGTCTCCAATTGGTTTTGATAAATTGGTAGTTTTTGGGAACTTCAAGGAAATAAGAGCTTTAGAACTGGTTTTCAAAATAGAGAGCTTTAAATTAAAATGTAAATAATTTTATTTCATTATTACAAATAAATAATTTATTACTAATATTTTCATTTCATTTATTTAAAATATCACGATAAAATAAAGTCTAAACTACACTAAATATTTTCTTAAAAATTATTTAAGTAAAAAACTTAATACTAACTTTATAGTTGTGGATATGGAAAACTTTTAATGAATGTATGTTTTCCTATATGAAAAACTTTTAATGTATGTATGTTTTCCTTCAAGCCCATACTAAACATGAATGCCAATAAATCAATACCCTATCCATGGCAAGCATTTGTTATAAAATAGTGCTTCAAATTTACAAAGATGTTTGAAGTTTATATATGTAAAGTTTAATTTTAAAATGATGTTAAATTTTAATATATGAATTTTCAATTTTGTTTCTCATTTTCCAATCAAATCTTTATGGATATTAAAGTTTCAATATTGTGTTAAATATATTCATATAATTATTAGTACAAATTAAATTAGTAATTTAGATATTGTAGTTGTTATAGTAGGAGCAATCTTGTCCTAGATTATCATTATCTAGATACATTGTAATTTAAAACATTTCAGACACTAATATAGATATTCCCAAAATTCTGATGTTCCAGAAACTCATGAAAGATAGGAAATTTCACCTTTTCATTTTTATTTTTATGCAAAGCTCCCACTAAAGTATGGCTTTCATTTGCACATATAAATACAAAAATAGTTATGTGAAGCATACCCCCTAAGCATAAAATGAATAAATATAATACTAGCATACCCCCTAAGCAGGCTAATGGGAATGCCGAAGTAATTTGAGAATAAATTTCATATTAATATTGTTAATTGGATTCAGAAAGATATTACAATTAAAATGATTATATTTAATTTTTGTTCATTATCTCGATGAAAACCTCTTACTATAACTCTCAAATTGATGAAAAAATTATATGTTTTGAAAAGAGAGAGTGTCAATCTAGACTCAAGAACTTGATATATATTCTAGGTTAAATTCTATAAGTAAATGTATGATCTTTAAGCTATGAATTTACTTTAAAAATGATGATGAAGATGTGGATAATGATAATAATGGTGTTTAAAAATCCCTAGTTTAAATTTTCTATGTGTTGGCCATTTTTCCGGGTTCCCTAAAATCCGGCTAGAAATTGTTGGATTTGCATATTTGAGTTGCTAAGTCTATATAATATGAGTGCCCCATGGGTAACACTGAATCCATTTATGCATTTAGAAATGCAATTTAAGCTACAAAAAATTGTGATCTCGTCTAGATTTATGATGTTTCCCTGATTCAGGTGAAAATGAAGGACCAAAACTCAAAACATTTAAACCATCTCATTTAAAAATAATATTTTTTGGTTGTGGATAAAAAATTTAATAATAATATTTGCATTCATAAACTAAAAAATTATAAAATAATATTAGGTTGTTCTCAAATTTTATGGTCAAATGTAATATTGTTAATAGAAGATGATCTAGAAATCAATTTGGTTTATCAAATTTTATGAAAGGTAAGAAAATACTTAGTTAATTTTGAACTTTTATTTCTATATAAAAAAAACTTTAAAAAATGTTTTTTTAATTAGCATACTTTTTATTAACTAACACACACACACACACATATATATATAACATTGATATATTAATAAATTGAATATATGTAAATATTAAAATATTTAACTCATGATAAATTTGAAAATAAAGATATTTAATTTTAACACAAATTACAAATATGGATATTCATTTCCAACTCAAATTACAAATTTTAAATTAAAGATGTATACTTCATTCATTGCCATTTTATTTAATCTTAACATTTTCCTTTAAACCACATTTGTTCCAAATAGTGGAGGGTTCATGCCTAGACTCTCTAAAATTGTGTCTTACATATAGACTATATGCCTCATGGTAAATGTTTCTTAATAATAATGATAATGAGAAGTGCCAAACATATAAACTATATGTCTGTTTTTCCACATGAGGAGAGGTTTGCAATTTATAAAAAAATCATTCTCAAAACTCTTGATATTTACTATAACTTCTTGCAAATATAAGTATCATTACTAACAAATGTTTTTTTTTTGTTTTTTTGTTTTTAATAAAGGAATGTCACTCCTACTTCAAGACAATAATGTACTAAGAAAAAATAATGGCTTCTTTCTTTATTTTTTAATTAATTTCAATTATATCACACCAAACTCTTATTGAAATTTTCAATGCTCTCGAGGTTTAATAGTTATAATTCTAATGGAGTAATAATAATTCTAAAAAATGTTTGTATTTTGTAATTAGTATAGATTAGACTTTTAATCACTAAATTTATTTTTTTTGGAATATAATTGATTAAATGTTATTATAAATAAATTAAAATATGTTTAATACATGGGTGTTTATTTTCTTATTTCATAATTACAATTTCCAATATAAATTTAAGTATTTAAATTACACTTTTAATCAATAAATTTAACTTCTTTGAATTATAAATATATATGAGTGAAGTAAAAGATGTTTAATAAGAAGATGTAATTATTAACTTCTATATAATTTACTATCATGTGTTTTTTTAATTATAAATAATTTGCATATGGTTAATTTTATATTTATTTATTTATTATTAAAACAAAAAATAATAATATTCAATTTTATATAATTAGTTTAAATTATTTCATATATCAAATGAAGATATTATTTGTATAAATACAACACAAATCTAAACATAAAAAAAATTGAAATGTTGATTTCTTGTGTTGAGTATTCTTATCTTTTAAATGTATCATGATGAGATAATAATAAATAATAATAAAGTTCTTACACTAAACATATATCCTTACTTTATGATCCATAAAAACAGTGACATGCTAAGCCAACCACCCATTATGATTCAATTCCCCTGGAAACATGAATAAACTGTCAAGGCCAAATGCAAGTCATAATGATTTTGATGAAAAAATACAACCTCTATGCAACTTAACTAAAAAAAATATTTATATTCAATAATTCACCCCTTAAAAACCATTTATAGTTCACCCTTGAAAGCAAACTACTTATGTGGCCAACCACTTGCAATGCTTTTCATAAGTTTAAAGGAAGGACTTTCTAGGGAAAAGAACAACAAATGCATTACATTGAAGGAAACATTTTTGTTTTTTGTGACCAGGGGAATCGGTAACGATGGGCAGCAGTATTTGATGGCAGTATTCAAATCGTGTCGGCTTCCTTATAACCCCTAGGGAGAATCGCATCGCCCGCAAGCACGCCTCTGGATAAATCGAGGTGAGAATCGACCTTGTTTACATATTTCCTTCCATTTACACGACACTTGCCAATAGGTATACCCCCCTGCGGTCCATTCAAAGAAACATATTAAAGAGACTAAAAATTTTCTATAAATTTTCCATAATTCAAAACATATTAAAAAAAATAATTTTTTTACATAAATTTGTAATCTTTAAAAAATAGTTATATACCCTCAATCAATAGCACCACAACCAAGTTAGTCCCCGAGGTGTAGGACAGTTGGTGACAGAGTGTGTTGTTAAGCCACTCCGTGATGTTAAAGTCACCGGTTCGAAACCTGCGGGGACAAAAAATCCAACCATGTTAAGGGTTGGTGTGGCTCAGACCGGGTGCGATCCCCGGGTGATTTTGACGGCTTAGATGCCCCTGAGTCACGGTTTCTCAAGCCACAGGTTAATCGCAGGTCCTGTACAAATTAACAAACAAAACAAAAATAGCACCACAACCAAGTTGATCAATCAACAGCACACCACAATCAAGTTTATCGCTCAAACCGTGAACTATTTAGACTTTAGAGTACTAATAAAAATAAATTCCATATGCTTCTCTTGAGTTTAAAATATCCACAACCAAGTTTATCGCTCATGAAACCGTGAACTACTGTTTAGACTTTATAGTACTAATAAAAATAAATTCCATATGCTTATCTTGAGTTTAAAAGAAGGACTTTTAAGAGAAAACAAAAATCAAATAATATATTAAAATTGACGCTAAATAATTTCTATAAAATTCCAGTTTGCTTGGAAATAATATATTTCTTCAGTCAATAACACCACAACTAAGTTCTCAATAACACCACACAACTAAGTTGATGGTCTCATAAACACTGTTTATAGTTCTGATAAATTTTCAAATTTATTTGGAAATAACTACAATTCTAAAATTCTTCAATCAATAACACCCCAACCAAATTGATGGTCTCATAAACAGTTTGATAATTTTTCCCATATTTCTTTAGAAATAACTACAATTCTAATATTCTTCAACCAATAACACCCCAACCAAATTGATGGTCTCATAAACACTCTTTATAATTATGATAATTTTTTCCATATTTCTATCCAATTATTAATAAGAATTTGAAAATATGTTAAACAGTTAAATAATTATAATAAATGTTAAAGACTGCAAAGACTAGTGGTAGAGTCAATCTGCCCTCTATTCAAGGCAGGGAGACCATTCACCCCCCTCTCTTTACAAAAATCCTAAATTATAGTTTCTAAAGCTAGGCGTCCTGCCCTCTATTCATGGTAGACAGAGGTAGACTATAGAGCTTTTACTACTCATCCCTATGCTATCATCTTTTTTTTCAACTCCGTTGGATTTGTAACCTTGATGTTTAATAAATATGAATTTATTTAAATCCTTAATTTAATTAATTAAAAACCAAAATCAAATAAAATTTATAATGAAAACCAAACAAAGTTTATAATACCAAACAAAGTTTATAATAGATTGTGAAAAAAATGACATTGAAAAGACCAAGGTTCTCAACGCTACTGTTTTAGTAAAGCCTTGCAGCTTCACTTCCCCATGAGGATAGATGCTTGTTCAATTAATGTTTTACTAAATCCTTGCAAACTCACATATCCATTCTCGTATGATTATTCAATCGAACTCAAGTCCATCATTAAAGACCCGAGTTTGGTATCAAACTTATGTTTAAAGTACAAAGATAAATTTGAATCTTTTTGGAGCCTCTCGTGTGTATACCCTTGCAATTTTTTTTTTTTTAATAGAAAAGTCACATTTTAGAAGAGATATTCCAGATTAAAAACCACATTAAAGAAGTGATATTCTAGATTAAAAACATATGGGTTTGCATCTATTGAATGCACAGAAGTAATAGGATTTTAATAAATTACAGTTAAGGTGATATGATTTTAATAAATTACAATTATGATAAGCAAAGCCCAGTTACCATTTATGGGCATCTTGTTTTCTGATTTGAATATGTTTGTGAAGGTATACAAATGTTGTCATTTCTTATATTACTTTGAGTCTCCTCTTAACCCGTATCACAAACTTTTCAAAAATTGACCTAGACTTCGAAATTGTTATAATAAATTATTTAAATCTTAACAAATGTCACAATCTTTGTAGGAATTACCCTCAACCTCAAAATTATTGTAATAAAATATTTTCAAACTTTTGTTACTCACCCCAAGGTCACTATTAGATACATGTTTGAATTAAAAATATTATGATCCCCTAAATAGAAATGTCAATAAAAAAAAAAAAGAATTAAATTTAAATAAATTAATATTCATAAAAATATTTAAGATTAAAATAAATTAAAATTTTTTATTGTGCCAAATTTCTTGTTCAACTACGATTAGGTAATAACAAGCTCACTAGAAGTCTTCCTATTGAGCTTACAAAACATGCAAATTTGTCTTCTATTGAACTCTACCAGAATCAATTTACCATGCCAATTGCACAAGTATGAAGAGGCTTGACTTATCCAATAATTATTTTGTAGGATTCCTTCCTCAAGAGATAGGATGTAACGAACCGCCTCGTTACGACAACTATTCTAGAATACAGGTGCAAAATTTTTTTTTCCTTTTTTTTTTTTTTTTTTGTGGTTACGGTGTGTGCGCGCGTGTAGAAGTAAAAACATACTTGACTCTATGTCGCCCCTTGACATCCAACAAGACGC
>ML781335.1:1795288-1813204 GCA_009831015.1 Picea engelmannii
CCTGTGTGAACGTTAGTTGAACTTCGGTTCTACGTCTAACTAGTAATACTCAAAGCCCTCCCTTTCTGTGTTAAAAAGGAAATAGTCCAAATGGATCTTTGTCCGTCAGGTCTGTAAACCTTGGTGAATGTTATCTTGAATATTGTTATGTCATATGTTTGAGTAATAAGTATGGCGGCCTGTCCTGGACTTACGTAATCCTACTTACCCAAGTTAGCATTATAGGGTGGTTTCTCATGTGATTAATGTTGAAATTGTGTTCTGTTGTCGGAGTCCTCTCGTCACGCATCCTCCGTAAGGAGCGCAGTTGCTCTTCTTATGTATGTTGTACTTGACCGTGGTCAGTCAGTCGCTTTTAGCAGTCAGTTTGGCTTGTCGTATGATCATCATTCATGCCTGTGGTTACGTATCGTGCGTCTTGGTCATATTCTTATGTTCATCCTAGTTGCGTCGCATCGTCGTCAGGTGGCGGCGCAGAGTCAAGTAGACGGTAGTTGTCTCCTTGTACATACACACACACACGCTTCAAAATAAAAAAATTTCACCTATCTCTAGAATGGTTTTCATAACGAGGCAGTTCGTTACACTATCTCCACTTCGAAGGGCTTCTAAAAGTTTGGTAGTGTGATCATTGGTGGTTGATTTATCTCTCTTTTAATCTCATCAAATGCTTTATGCTAATTCTTCCCTCGCTATAAACTCTTACCACTGGCTGTTATGATGTGGAGTGGTGCAACTACCACTGAAAATGAATATATGAACTTCCGCAAGTATTGTGTTGCCCCAAAAAAATTCCTAACTTTAGTGAAATTTGTAGGAATTGGCCATTTCATGATGGCCTCCATCTTTGTGGGATCTATCTTGATCTCCCCTCCACCGATCACATACCCAAAATACACCAAAGTCTGCTGAGAAAACTCACATTTCTTGAGATTGGCTAGAAGCTAGTGCTTTTTCATAGTCTCTAAATCCTGCATCATATGTGAGATGTGCTCCTCTCGCATAGCACTATAAACCAGTATATCATCCAAATAAACAATAACGAATGAATCTAGATAAGGGAGTAAAACATCATTCATTAGTATAATAAATGTAGTTAGTGCATTGCATAAACCAATTAGCATAACCATACACTCATACAATCCTTTCCCTATCTTAAAGGAAGTCTTCCAGGTATATTTTTCTTTGAATCGTACCCGGTGATATCCCGATTTCAAATCCAACTTAGTGAAGAACTTGGCATACTATAACTAGTCCAATCAATCATCTATCCTTATCAAAAGGTACCAATTCTTCATTGTAATATTGTTCAATTCCCTATAATCGATACACATTCTCCAAGTCCCATCCTTCTTGGGAAAAATTATCATGGGTGACCCACAAGGTGAGGTACTTGGTCTAATTACACCCTGCTCCAACAAATGTTGAAATTGCTTATTCACTTCATTTGATTCCAGGATGGACTGTCTATAAATCCAAATATTCAACAATGGGGAGTCTGGAAACAATTGTATTTCATGCTCCACTTCCCTCTTATGTGGTAGTCATTTGGGATTCTGGAACACTCTTATGTATGCTTGTCTAAACTACTCTAATTGATTTTTCTTCTCTTTAGTACACCCCTCTAGGGATTCCTTCACTCTCATTGACTCATCATCAGACTGCTTTTCTCTTAAGAAGAGTAAAACATATTTCTTACTAGAACTAATCAACTTCTTGGATTGGTTAGCACTTATCAGTGAAATATTTGACTTGCCTTTATTTGCATTGATGATGTAGGACTTCCCATCCTTGATTAGTATATATCGGTTGGATCTCCGCATGAATATTTCATCCCTCATAAACATGTATGGGCTTCCAAGAAATACTCAACATACATCAAGTGGTACCATATCTAATTCCACTTCATCAATAAAATCAACACTTATAGAAAATTTAATCTTACACTATTTCGTTACCTTTATCTCTAGATCCTTGTTTACCCAACATAATGGATAGGGGCTAGGATGATCTTGAACCTCCAATTCAAGCTTTCTGGCCATATTTTCTACTATGAGATTATCTTGTGAACCAAAGTCGAACATAACATCTATCTTTTTCTTCTTGACTTAAATCTTGATGTGGAAGAGATTGGTCATCTCCTTCTCTTCCAAGTGATGAAGGCTAGTCAAATTCACCTCCTTCTGCATAGCTATGAAAAAAACATTTTCATCCACATATGAGCTACTTTCAACATGATTTCTTGAATCTGTAGCTAAAAGGTTCTTTTTCTTTCTGTCCTTCTTGAAGTTCTTTGGGTTCAGCTCTAGATGCAATTTCCATCCTGTTTGCTTAGTGTGGCCATCAATGTTGCAATGTTGTTGTGATATATTCTCTACTATGCACTGGTTGATGTCTTCTTATATTTTCCCCCTTTCCACTTCTTCTTTCCCTTCTTGGATGATTCTTGGTTCTCTTTCTACTTCGAAACACTTGGATGCCCCTTCTTTTGGCCTATGTTTTCTAAGTATTTTACCTATATACATGCCTCATACATTGTCCTTGGCTTGAAGAGCATCACCTCCTTTCATAGATGACTATGTAAACCCCCTAGATACTTGAGGAGTACATCTGGGTTCTCTGGAGAGATACCCAACATGATGGTCATTTTTATTAACTTAGTGGCGTACTCATGTACACTCTTCCCTTGCCTCTTCTTGAAGTAGTGCCATCGGATCCATCGGTCCTCTACATACCCAATAGTGTAGAATTAAGACTTGATGAGGGTTTTGAAGTCCTCCCACCCAATTAACGGAAGATCAAAATCCATCCTAATTGTTTCCATGTGGATTTCCCACCAGGTTAAAGCATGTCCCTCTAACTTCAATCTAGCAAATGAAATCTTCTACCCTTCATCTATATGGTGAATGCTAAAATAAACTTATAATTATTGCAAACAATGATTCAATTTTAATGCATTGATCTCACCTTGGTATGGATTTATGTCCACTTTCTCTTTCATATTGAATAGGGAATGTGAATGATACATGGAACTCGAACTTGGATGCTCTTAACTGGATTCTTTTTGCGACTCCTTTCCCGATTCTTCCCAAGATTCTGATTTCCTCTTTGATATATTCTCTTATTTAGAGCCTCCATCATCTTCGAACGGTCTGATATTGCTTCCTAAAGCTACCTTGAGTAGGTTCATATTGTGACTAATGTCGAAAACTTATGCTTCCACCTGCTCAAATATCTCTTCTACTAGATCTTTAGGGTTGTTATGAACATACTTATCCGCCATGGCTAGGGTTTCTGTGACTTCTCTTTACGCTGATTCTTAGATCCTTCAACTTCCCATAAATGCCCAAAAGGAAAACATGCTTTGATACCAATATGATATGTAAATTGTTGCGAATATTTCACTAGAACAGTTCATCACAACAAATCTAATAAAATACTAAAATCTTTGTTATTAAGGTTATTTTTTCCTTTAGATCTAAGAATATTTAGTCATTGATTTTCTGTTTATGCATGAAATAGATAAAATGTGGAAAATGGAGCACAGTAAAATAAAATCACACCATCCACAAATAAACAAAAGATATGACTTGAGGAACTCAATACGGGAGAAAACACAACTAGAAGGTGAGGATTCTCTACTCTCTTTTATTTGGTATAGAAATGATGCAAGTACAAAGAAAGAGGTACTCTTTGTGGATTTTCCTTTGACTCGTGGCTTGTATGGCCGCTACAAAAAATATGCTCCTTTGTTATGCTCATAGAATACCACTCTTCGATGTTTTTCTGAGCTATGGAACAATATACAATGAAAAATAATGGAACCCCTTCTCCTCCTAGCATCCTGGTATTTAAGATATCCTGATAGCCATCTAGGGGTAGGTTTTTGACTTCCTCAACCCTCAACTGTGATAGGGTTTTGTACCTTTTGTAATATTTTTGAAACTACATATGTGGCTAGCCCCATATGCATGAGTAACATGGGATGACGTGGCATCCTCTCATAACATGGTAGGTCGACCTGGGGGAGGCATAAGGTTTTCATACAAGCTCTGATTGACATGATTTTTGCACAGTTGGAAATGTCTCTTTGTGTAGAATAGATCCACGGTTTTTGTGCTACAATGGGAAATTTTTAACCCCCAAAAATGGTTTTTATGCCTCAAAATGGCCCAGAAGGTTCCAAACCCCAATTTTCCAAACTGGGACCTACCACTAAAATGGCCCTACAAGCTCATTCCTCCAATTTTTTCTACTCTAAAAGGATCAATATGTATGAAAAAAAATATAATGATCCAATCTGGATCAATCCTTGATATGGATACATGGTTCAAATACTATCAAATTCCTGATGAAGACAAGGTTCCATTTTCCAAGTTGAAGATAATGGGGCTTGCTAAAATTGTTGGTTATAGAATGAGATATAGATCAAAACCTCGTCACTACATGGCCCAATCTTGTAGAATCCATTACTTTAGCAGACTAAGTGGCTCTGACTATGTAAAGTGGTCAACATGTCTGTAGAAGAATACATCCATCATTTTAACATGTTAAGCATCCTCCTTGGCGTCTTCGATTTAGGTGAGAAGCTCATTCTTAAATTTAAAAGTGGATTGCATGAACAATTATATCGATATCTTTATTTCATTGAAATCACCACTCTTGATGTTTCTTTTAATCTCACTCAGTTGGATAAAGAAAATATTTATGATAAGCATAAATTTCAGCAACACCCATCCTCTTTCAATAAAAACTGAAGAATTCTTCACTCATGCTCACATTACTCATGATTTTTTGGTGGATTATATAATCGATAATGACTTGCAGAAAAATTTGATTGCAAACATTATTGTTAAAAATATTCATTTACCTATGGACCCTCATCCTCATTGATATGCACTTAGATTAAAGGACAATGGGTTATCTGCATAGATCATGCATACATGCATGGTGTTATTTCATTTTGGATCTCAGTTTGTGGATAAGGTCACCTATAATGTGATTGAAATGAATTGTTATGGGTTGTTTCTTGTAAATCCATATGAGTATTATAAGAAATATTATTTTGATGCATATAGAAATACATATACACTGCAAAAAGACAAAACAATGTGCCTCATCATAAGCACACCTAAATCAACTAATTTGGTACTAAGTTGCAATAATACACATAAAGAAATTAATGAAGAAACAACATTCTACTAGTATTCATCATAGTTATTTTGTTCTACTTTGCATAATACATTTGGTACCTTACAAGTGGTATTAGAGAACTTTTCTCTGCAAAAATTTTAGGAATTGTTTTTTCAAGGTAGATATGTGTACTATTGGCGTCTCTAAAGCACATATCTATCATTCGGTGAGTAAAACTATGGTTGGGGAAGACTACACACAATAAATATAGATAGTTTCACAAGTTACTTGAAACAAACATTTCACCTTCAAGTTGGAAACTTCTCTAACCCCTGTTAGTACCCCTTCGAGTAGTACCACATCAGACAACACATGTATACAACCATCAATCTCACGTACCTTCACGTATATAGGGAGTCCCTTAGGTCTCCTAAAACCAAATTTAGATCATCCTTTTGAATTCCTATATGATATAGTGGCATCAAGAACAACACTCAGGAAGACTACTCTATCGTACCTGGGTAATTAGGTAGTATGACTAAGGGTACAGTCGAGCCTCCTTAGTTGATTCCCTGAGATATTGGTTCAAGTACTACTATTTGTCTTGACGCATATATCAGAGAGCTATAGCATAGGGCATACCCTTTTCTATAGGAACCTTGAAAACCCTAACCCTTGGGAACGAAACATAGGGGAACGTTTTCCGCACAACCCTACCTCCTACATCCAAGTTGATAAATTCCTACACAATTTTCCCTATTAACAATTTGAGCATTTTGTCACTGCAATATTCTTCAGGCTAGAGTATAAATCCACCTGAGTAAAAAAAACAGTTGTCACACAAACACCTTTATTTGGGACCTATCCCATTGGATTCCCCTATTTTCCCTAATTGTCATGGTACCTATCACTTACAAGAATTTTTTCCCATGGACCCACCCACCCTTCATGGAACACTTATTTTCCACATATTCCATTGGATTCTTCTCTTCACCCTAATCAACATGGTACCCCTCACCTATAACGATTTTATTTATTTATTTTTTTTGTGCAGACCCACCTACCCACTTTCTGTTTGTTCACAAATAGCTCTCACCCACAACCAAGAAATCACTTCCTTGATCACCGACAACAACCATATCAAGTGTGACATCCAATACATCAATTCCAATATCTTTACCCTCAACTCTGATATGAAATGTATGAAACGATCCATAGAGACTCTTTCTATAGATATGAATAACTTCATAATTCAATTATGGGGCCCTACCTCCTTTGAACAACCTTCCAATCCCAATGATGCTGACTACTCCCATTCCACAACCTTTCATTCCAACCCCTTTCATCATGAACTACATCTTCCTAGAGTTGAAGTGAACAAATTTAATGGCTCAGATCCCACTAGATGGGTCACTCAAATGGAACATTATTTTCCTTACAAAAAATTATCGATGAGTTAACCGAACTCTGTTACAGTATCCTTTATATGGATCTAGAATGCTAGCAATGACGTAAAAATTAATGCAAAGGGTATGTTTCTTGCACACAGTTTGTTGCAGATATTTATGAACACTTTGACATCAACAAACACCATTTTGTCCATTTGACCAAGCTTAAACAATCTGGCATGGTGGAAGACTATATCACCACCTTTGAGCATTTTTCTTTCAGAACGGAGGACATGTCTGACACCTTCTTTAGGGAATGATTTATCAGTGGCCTGAAGGATGACATCTGATCCCAGGTCCTATTGGCTCACCTCCATAATTAGATATAAGCTACTAAATGCATCAAGGAAGCACAACATGTAGTTTCTTCCCAAAACATGAAACCCCCCTTTATTCCTCTCCCTAGATCCATAAATTAACCCAGGAAGAAATAGTTTAATTCCAAATTAAGGGTCTTTGCTATAATTGTGATGACAAATATTTTCTGGGGCACAAGTGTAAGGAAAAAAATATTTTTATGGCATTGTATAAGGATGTTTCTAACAAGGATGTTGATGTTCCCCATGTTGAAGAGATACCCCCAGTAGATGCTCCTACCTTGACCTTTGATCCAACATAAGTTGAACCATTGATTTTTTTGAACTCCCTCACTCGTTTTTTTGCTCCCCAAACCCTCAATCTAATTATCTACATTAAGAATATGAAATTGATTATCCTAATTGATAGTGGAAACACCCATAATTGTATTCATCATCACATTTCTCAAGAGACCATGTGTTTACAATCGACATGGGAGGTTGTGACATTGTTCTTAGTGATGAATAGTTATGAACACTCGACCCCATAACCATGGATTTTAAGGACTTAACCATGTGATTCCAACAGGAGGCACAATAGTATAAGTTCCAAGACATCATGGAAGGATCCCCTAAGATCATTAGTTCCCATAGAATGGAAATGCTTCTCAAAAAAGGTCATTACAATATTATTTCCCAACTCCTTTCCATTCAAGAACTTGAGACCTCCTAACCTAATGTGCATCCTGGCCCCCAATCTCTACTATCCCACAACCAATATGTTTTTAACACTCCCCAAGGACTTCCCCCTTCCCACAGATCCGATGATCATTCTATTCCCCTGGTCCCTAGCAGTGTTCCTCCCAATGTTTGTCCTTATCATCATCCCTTTGACCCCAAAAAATAAAATTAAGAAAACTATTCAAGAATTTCTAGAGGTGGGTGTTATTCATCTCAGTAATATCCCTTATTTTTCTCTTGTATTCATGGTATTCAAAAAATAGGGCACCTATTGCATGTTCCTTGATTTTCGCACCCTCAACAAAATCACAATCAAAGACAAATTTCTTATTCCTTTCATTGATGACCTTTTAGATGAATTTATTGGTGCCCAGTACTTTTCCAAACATGATCTTCATTCTGGCTACCACTAAATATGTATGAGAGAGGAATATATTCCCAAAACTACCTTCTTCACTCATGAGGGTCACTATGAATTATTAATCATGCCCTTTTGCCTCTGTAATGAACCTTCCACTTTTCAAAGTCTCATGAATCATGTCTTCCATCCTCCTATCTGTCATTTTGTCAGAGTATTCTTTGATGATATCCTCATCTATAGTAAAACTTGGCAATCACATCTCTTCCATGTGGACCAATTCATACACTTACTGTCTAAGAACAAAAGTTTTCTCAAACAGTATAAATGTGATTTTGGAGCCTCTAAAGTTATGTACCTGGGTCATATTGTTGACAAGGATGGTGTATGTGTGGATCCTAAGAAAATTGAAGCTATTAAGGATTGTTCTCTCCCTAAAACTCTTAAAATTTTCTGTGGCTTCTTGGGTTTAACGAGCTATTATCACAAGTTTGTTCAAAATTATGGAAACATTGTAGCTCCTCTCACCACTCTCTTTAAAAAGAATGATTTTAGTTGGAATATCAGACTTGATCACTCCTTCCAAGCCTTGTAATAGGCTACGTGCATGACTCATGTTATGGAACTGCCTGACTTCACCAAGATTTTTGTATTGTATTGTGATAATTTAGGGAAAGGGAATGGGGTAGTCCTCATGCAATTATTTTTTGGAACATAGAATTTAATCCTCAGAGCAACAAAAATGGGTAACCAAGATGTTTGGTTATGATTATGAGATAATTTACAATAAGGGAAAATAAAATGTGGTTTTTGATGCTCTTTCAAGGAAATATGAAGAAGAAGGGTCCATATTTTCTCTCTCTTTCATTGTACCAGATTGGCTACAAGTTGCTCTCTAGGAATGGTTGCAATATCCCAATATGGGGTTAAATAAATGGAATATTTGAGTCATATTGTATCTCATGAAGGTGTCAAAGTGGATACTAACAAAATTAAAGATATGATGGAATGTCCAATTCTGAAAAAAATGAAGAATCTTAGAGGATTCTTAGGATTCATAGGGTATTACCACAATTCTGTTAAGAATTATTGTCAAATAGCATCACCTCTAACAATGTTATTAAAACGGAGGTGTTTTCTTAGACTCAAGAAGAAACAAAATATTTTGAAAATCTAAAGGAGGCTATGTGTATGACTCTTGTCCTAGCCATACCTAACTTCACATTTTTTTTTATTATGGAATGTGATGCCTCAGGACATGGCATTGGTACAATTTTAATGCAAGAAGGAAGGCCCCTTGCCTTTGAGAGTAGCCATCTTAAATTAAAGAACTTAATCAAACCCATTTATGAAAAGGAAAAATTTTCTATTTTACATAGAATTAATAAATGACATCATTACCTAAAAGGAAGACATTTCAAGGTAAAATAGATTATGATAGTTTAAAGTACTTCTTGGAAAAATGATTATCTTTAGAAGAGAAACAAAAATGGATTACAAAGATGATTTTTAATGAATTTGAAATTATCTACAAAATATGGTAGCAGATGCACTTTTAAGGAAACAATAAGACACAGAGGGTTTATTGTGTGTTATTTCCATTCCAAAATCTAATTAGGTGGAAGAAGCAATGATATAATGTAAACAATATCAAAAGGTATGCAAGACCATTCAACAAATACAAGAGGACCCAAGTTCACTAGATAATTTTGTGTGGAATAATGATTTACTATGGTATCAAGATCACTTATATTTATGTAAGAATTCCCAACTCAAATAGAAGGTCCTTTTGGAATTAAATTCTTCTCCTATAGGAGGACATTTAGGGTTCTTGAAAAAATACCACATGATCAAAAAGGACATTTTCTAGGAAGGTCTTAAAAATGATGTTCAAAAGTTTGTGGATGAATGTGTGGTTTATCAATAGAACAAGGGAGAGACAATCAATTCCTCGTGTCTCCTACAACTATTAGCTATACCAAGTCAACATTGGGAATAAGTTTCAATGTACTTTATTACAGGTCTACCCAAGTCTGAAGGAAAGAATGTCATCATGGTAGTAGAGGATGAACTCACAAAGTATGCTCATTTTCCCCTCTTTCTCGTCCTTTTATAAAAAATTATAGTAGACACAACATTCATGGAAATAATTCAAAAGATACATAGAATCCACAAGATCAATGTAAGTGCAAGAGATCCAACTTTCACTAGAAATTTTTGGACTAGATTATTTTCTTGTTTGGGTACTCAATTGGCTCATATCTCCTCTTACCATCCTCAATCTTATGGGAAAACTTCTATGGTGAACAAATGTCCAGAAGGGTATCTCATTACTTTTCATATGATAAACAAACAAAATGGGTCAACTGGTTTCCCTTGGTAAAATGGTGGTAGAACACATCCTTCCATACTTCCTAAAAAATGTCCCCATTTATGGCACTATGGATATCATTCTTCATCCATCACATCACCCTTGAAAATTCAAGAAAAGGTTAATGCAATGGAGGACCACATAGAGCACCAAAAAGAGGTTGTAAAACTATTTAAGGACAACTTGGTTACAACACAAAATATGATGAAACAACAAGCATATCAAAATTGCAACAAAAGGGAATTTGAAGTGGGGTATTGAGTATTACAGAGGCTACAACCATACAAATAGATGTCCCTCGAAAAACAAAAAAAGGAAAATAAATTAGAACCCAATTATTATGATCCCTATAAGGTGTTGAAGAGGGTTGGAAATATGTCTTACAAATTGGAGTTACCTCCATCTTCACATGTACATCCAATGTTCCATGTTTATTACTTAAATAAGGTAATCAGTGATAAGATACCAATTCAAACTATTTGACCATAGATCAATGAAGTAGTAAAAATCATATTGGAGCCATAAAAAATCATTGAAACAAGGGTTAAGCAACTGCAAAATTGACAAATTACTGATTACGTCATTAAGTGGAAGAACCTACCAATAGAAGAAGTGACATGGGAAGATAATTTCTTCATGCTGAAATATCCATGGCTAATCAAGTGTTGAGAGAAACACTTGTTTGAAGGAGAGAGACATGTTAATTCCCTATACAAAGCCCCATATTAATCGTAAAACCTCGTGTAACTCCATATATATTGAGTTTTTATATTTCTATTGTCGGATAGACCTTTTAGTTGTAATTGTATCCTTGGTATCCTATATATATACCAAGGAGACCTATTTTTATGATCATCCGATATTGTCTTGTGCATTGCACATATTGTAAACAGAGGTTTCCCCCTTGAAGTGGATTATTCATTGACTATTTTTTGAATTTTATTTCATAATGCATCTATTCATTATAAAACAATCTAATAATGGTATACACTATATCGCTACATATTGCTACATATTTTATGTTAGGATTTAGTTCTCAATACTTTGTTGACAATGTTTGCTTACCTCAATTACTTCTTAGAGTGGTAGATTAAGCAATATGAGGTTAGGGATATTAACTTGTTGCAAGTTCATTTGAACCTAAAATATTCCTTATTGATGAATTTGGATGCATGAGAGTAGTGAAGTTAAAATTTAATTTGATTGTTTTGTAAACTATTCTAAAGTTCAGCCCTTTTGTATTTAGAGCATAGTCATATGTACAAGTTATATGTATGGACAACATGTTTTAAATCCTACCCATTTTTTATTTAGAAATTTTTTTGTACAAGTCATATGTGCTTATGGTATGATATACAAGTAAAAATGGTTACTTTGAAATAAACAATCTTAGTGCCAACACGTATGGGAGGCATGCACTGTTGGGTGACATGTCAATTGGAAAGATCAATATTTTAAAATTCCAATCTTTATACTGCAAGATGCAAAGGTCATGGAAGATCCATATAGTTTTTATGTTTTGTTACATTTGCATGAGATTGAAAATTCATTTTCAATGTTAAAAACAATTTTCAATGTTCTAACAATGTGCTTGTACTCCTGACAATATATACATATAGTGTTATTGATAAATGTATAGATGTTGTGATCTATATGAATACATTTATATAAATTCCACTATTCTTCTTTCCATTTCCATCAACGACCTAGAGAATAAATGTCAATGACGTAAATTGTCCATATCCTTCACATATCAATAGAGAAAAAACATTCGAGCAACTATCGTGACAATATAAAAATATAACTAGCTTAGGAAAAACTTCCATTGATTCATCACTTCCATGTTGGTCTTGACATACATCATAGCCTCGATGATTCATCCCTTACAAGGTATGCCATGAATTATCTAATTTTTATGTCTGAATACAAGGAGGCTCTCATGAACATAATGGTAGATGCACCATTGATAAAATGCACCATTGATATAACCCATTTATTTCTTGATGACCTTGTGGGAATTTTTGGGAACTTGATGGGCATGATGATGAATTGGGTAGCATGATCTATGCTCTGTCTGTCAGAGTGGGATGGATTATTGTCATTTTTGCAGTGTAAGATATGAAATCTATCTCTACAAGAATGTTGTCCAATTATACTATTTCTCATGAACAATCTCCATTACCTTATCAAGTTATCAAGAAGGTGACAAAGGGTTCAAAGCTTTTAGAAATATTTAGGTATGACTCATTGAGGAAGAATGAGGGCGAGGTGAGGAAATATGTAGAAAATTATTAGAGTCTATCATGGATGAAGGCCCACAATTGTTTGAGGGATGAGGGAATTATTCTAAATGGAGGTTTTTCTAGTTGGGTGTCGTAGTAGGCGCTCTGACCTTGTTTGAATTGATAGAGTGAATTATTAATGTTTAAGGCCCACAATTTTTTAAAGGATGAGGGGATTCTTTTGAATGAGGAGGTGTCTAGTGAGACGTCATAGCAAGCCCTTTGGTCGTGTGTGATGAATCACTTAGTGTTTAATACATATAGATGGAACATTCAATAAAATGTTCCATATTTCATAAACAAAGAGATATTTTCACAAAACCAAACAACCAAAAATAAAGAATTGTAGATCAAAGCATAACAAAAAGAAGCACACCTATAGGTAACCTATAACTTAAACTATTAAGTGGAACCATAGGACTAAACAATGAACATAGTCAACTAAGAATACAAGTTACACATGTACATTAAACCTGAATTCCAAAACATATTGTGATTATAAAAACTTGAAAAAGAAAAAGCGAGATCGATCAACAAAAAAATAACTAAATAAATTAATTGTTTAAAAAAATCACTAAACAAGATATCACATCATATCAATGATCACGTCAAGGAAGACTAATTAAGTGACATCGGTAATCACGTCAAGGCAAACTAATTAAGTGATCAAAATGACTTTTTTATATAATAATTTCTTGCAAAACCACATGAAATTAGTCAAGCCACATGCATCCTTATTTTTTAATTTTGCCACAAAAAGAGATTGATAAATCTTTATTAATTCTTTTTTTAAAATTCACAAATTGCAAATTAATGAAATGTCAAATTAGTTTGACTATCAATCAAGTATTAAAAGTGAATTTATCTAACTAAACGGAATACCGTTCGCTTGAAAATACATGTTTATTTTTATGAAATTTATTGGATTTTTATTAAAATAAAACAAATATGTTTATTTAAGTAAATTTAGTTTGTTTTTATACAAATAAAATAAAATAAAGTGTGGTTTATTTTTATTTTCTATTGAAAATATTATTATAATTAGATACTTAATGTAGAAGAACAATAAAAGTAATATGGAAAATAAGAGGCTTCCTAAAATTGCTTTAAATTCTAACCAAAACTATTTAAGGTTTATTGGGGATGGCATAAAGATGCAAGTTTTGGTTAAATCATTGGGGAATAAAAGAAGAAATGGTTTTGCAGAATATGTGTAAAAGAATTAGAGGAAAAAATAAAATTTAAATATCATCTTAACCATCATCATCATCATAATCAATGGAGGTTAACCATCATCATCATAACAAATGGAGGTCAACCATCATCATTATAATCAATGAACGTTAATCATCATCATCATAATCAATAGAGGTTAACCATCATCATCATAACCAATGGAAGTTAACCACCACCATCATCATAACCAATCATTATTATAATCAATGACAATTAATCATTTTATCATCATGATAAAAGACATCATCAATGATCAATTAGTGTCGGGACATGCTCTCGTTCTTACTGCTCTGACCATTCAAATTAAGACCTTCGTCGAAAACCAGAGCAATCGGACTTTACTCAGTTCTCAAACAATATGAAATACAATAAAAATATTGTATTTCATATTTTATTCTTTAAAAGTGAATAATCTATATTTATAGAATTCAGAAGTTTTGATATTTTTATTCTATTGAGGCGGAAAATAAAAATATTTTATTTTATTTTTTAAAGGTGTGTAATCAAAATTTATACAATTTTTTAATGTGAAGTTTGATTTTTTTTGGTTTAGACTCTTTTAAGCATTTTTGTCATGTTAATAAATATGATTATTTTTAAATTATGAATTATATTGAGTTGTAGAAAATGTTTTTTCATGTAAAAATATATTTATTTAATATAGATATTAAAATATTTTTAAATGATTGATATTGAGTTATTATTTTTATAATTAATATTTTTTAAAATCTTACTTATCAAATTATAAGAAAGGAATTACATATTTAGGTATAATTTAAGTATAAGTTTTTAAAAATAATTTTAATTTACATTTTTGAATTTATTGAAAGTGGAAAATATTAAATTAGAATATGCAAGTTCTCACACTTTTTAATAATGTTGTTTTAAATTTCTGGATGTAAATTGTGTATGGGTGAAATCTAAAATAAATAAAATTTCTGAATTTACATCTAGAAATCTAAAGGTTTTCAGGATTTATAACTGTGTAAGGAGTTTGAAACATCCAACATTTCTAGTGGACACTCCACTTATCCTTCATCAAGGACAATTTACATCCACAAATCTAAAACAACAAAATTAAATTAAATTTCTTAAAGTGTAAATTTCCTTAAAAGTAAAAAAATTGATTTGTTAACCTGTAAATAAAAAATTTGAGGCTCCATGAATTTTTCAGCATGTTGAATCCATTTCTAAATTCAGAAATTGATTTTAAATAATAAAAAATAGTGATTTCTTGCAAATTTATATCACTAGATTTCAACAAAAAACCATTTAGTAGAACAGTTACACAATGCCTATAGGTTAATGTTGTTTATAGGTTAATGTTGTTTATTTAATTGGTGCTAAGTTTGCATTTGGATAACATAATCGACATTCCTGCTTAATTTACTTGCACGGTGGAGAGGACGTTCTTAGAAGCCCTGTAGTTAACAAAGAAATTAGATCTGTTGTTGTAAAGACCCACGCCATGTTTCTTGTACTATTCAATATATTTGTTTCAAAGGCATGATTACTCTGTTTGGAAAATTTATTTGACTATTTTGTCAACAAGTTGGCCATGGATCTCTTCATGCCTGAATTGCGAGTGCATATTAAGAGCTTTTGTCGTGAGTTCGAGGGATGACCACCCAAAATTCTCACACTGGCCATGACACTGACTTTGACTCAGTTTATGTTGATTGCTTGAGAATAAGAATGGGATATTGGTGTTGTGAACCCATTGGTACCGACCTATTGTTGTGTAGGTTTTGCTGAGTATGTTGACCTTTCTTATGTAATCAACATATCATTTTTTGTTGATTGCTTTTTATTTCCAGTAAGTGCAATTTGTTGTTAGTTGTGGCTACGCCAACTAAGATTAGATCTGTTGTGGAGGAGATCCAGGAATACCTAGACTAGAATACCAAATCAAGTCATTGATAGAGTTGTTTGGGATTCTCTAGAATTCACGAACGACAAAAGATCCCCTGTCAGAAATGTTGTTTTGTTGGATGGATGGTAGTTTTGATTGAATTCCATCAATGTATTTCCAAGTTTAAATTGTAGCCAGGGCGAGGAGTTAATGGTTGTCAATGGTGTTTCTTCTACGTGTAGAGGTGCAACATTTTGTTTGGACATGTCTTGTTAATTGGTGTACATTTTGTTTTGGCTCAATTGTTGCACGTGGGATCGTACAGAGGATTGATATCTCTGTTGAAGGACTAAAGCTAAGAGTGGGGATATTATGTGATAAACTTGTTTTTATTTTGTCGGTGATCAAAGGAAAGGAAGCGTGCAAAATCATAGTTGCTCTGGACTCCAAATTTATGCATGTCAACTTAATATGTGATGTGACGCGATGTTTGTTACAATTGACTCCTCTAACAATTACTAATTACTAGTGTGAAGTATGGGAGATTCAAGACAAAGTTTAGACAATGATGTTGACGTTGTAGATGTCGAAGATGTAAGCTATCAAATATGTTTATTACTCAAAATTATGTGTATGACTCAAGATAAATAAGTAGCAAGAAACATTTGATCATACATATTAATATTACTATTGTGGATATTTTGTAGCCTTGGGTAGCAACTTTGAAATGTATATAAGGGTTCGATAATGGTTTAAAAATTCACAATGGGTTGTCCAAGAATACTCTCACACATGAACATGCCCGGGTTCTTAGAAACATGGATGCCTTGGTTAGTGTGTAGCCCGAACCATCATAGAGGCTACTAACTCAATGCCAATTAGTTGTTCTTAACAAAAAAGTTCTCATTACTAAGAATATGTGCACGCTCTAGAAATGACCATACATTAGTGTAATATTAATTTGGGAAAAGGGCCACCACTAGTTCATTGTTACCAAGAGACCACACTTGGTGTTTTAGGATTTATTGAGCAAATTGAGGAGCAAGATTTTTCTTATTAAAATTATAAAAATAAAAAAATGATTTTCTCTTATTAAAATGCAACATAATTAATTAACATGGAGGGTACACCTCTAGAAAACTCAAACCCAACATACACACATGAAGACAAACCAAACCACATCCTAGAACCAGAAAATATAAACATTGACCCAACATAAACACATGAAAACAAACCAAACCCCATCCTAGAAGAAGGAAATATAAACATTGAAATTGCTACATAGTTGAGGCCATTATGAACCCTTATACAAGACTTAATAAATACCAGATAACCCTCATGACTTTCACTAGCCACATCCATAAATAACATTGTTACTTCTATTGCAAATGCCAAGGCCACTTTGCACACATTTTTAATTACAAGGATAGAATGTTTGACTATTTAAGAATGGGTCTAGATAAAAACCAAGTCAAAGTCCTCAACATTTCAAAACAAGACTTGATCACATTGTTTATTGACCCGAGAACCAGAACGCAACCTCTAGTCATAAATAAACAAATTTCCTCTAGTCATAAATAAACAAATTTGTATGGATTGGTGCACCTACCAACTATTTTTAAACAATTAGATGGATAGATGATTCATGGTATTTGACAAATGTCCCTGCAATAATAAGGAGGTCCCTTTGTATTTCCTTAGGAAATTCTAGGATGGGTTTGTTTTCAGTCACCATGTCAACTACTTCAACATTAGTGAATTGTAGAGAGTGGGTCAAGGGTATACAAAAGATCAACAAAATGTTAGGCATGACTCATTTCTATGTTCTTATCCTACTAGGCGAAGGCCTAACCTTCTTACCCAAAATCCTTCCATAGTAGAGACCATTAGACAAACCCAATCATCCATAACCACTTTTCTTTGTAGCCTAGTGAAACATAGCACATTCAGAGCATTATCCCACTAGGAAGGATATTCATGTGATGTTTGCGGGGGAGGGGGGGAAGGAGCCTTCAGATGCTGCAACATATTTTGGCCAAGAAATGTGACATGGAAATACTAGGCATTCCTATCCTCATTCATGTGACCCTTACAGATGCTTGGGCAACAAACAAACTTGTTATGGGTCGATGGAGACCACTAGACATGAAATTTTCATGGAGGAGGTTAGTATCTTGATCATCTCTCTATTTTTCCTTG
>ML781335.1:1813854-1831501 GCA_009831015.1 Picea engelmannii
TGTGTGTTGTAATATCCCCAATATAATCCCCAATTTAATTAATGCATAATGTAGATGTGAATGTGGTTATGGGCAAGTAATATCATATGCAAAATATATTTTCTAAATTTTAATAAATAAAATGTGATTCCACTTGTTGTGGGATATGGATAGAGATGGGGGGTTGAGTTTTCCATAAGAGAAGAGAGTGTCTAAGAGGGGTCCAAGGGAGAAATAATTTATCTTTATTAATTCAACCTATTTTTCTAAATTTTATTATCATTGTGGATAACTTATTTTTTCTGGTGAGTGTATGAGAGCCCAATCAATAAACTCATGTAAAAGGGTGGGTGTGAGAGTCATGTCCCATAGTTATTAGGGAGAATGGGGATGAAGTAAAATAAACATTAGGCAGAGTGTGTAGTCAAATATCTTAGGAAAATAGAGCAAATTCATATGGGGAGAACATGCAGTTTTTCACATTCATGTTTTTGGAGGAACAAAAAGAAGAGAGAGGAAAATAAGTGAAATTGAGCTAGAGAAAGAGGGATGGGAGAATTATGGAGCATGCTGGATGGTCTTGGAGAATTTGGAGTTGAAGACTGAAGAGCCAAGTTGTCAAACCTAAGGAATGAACTCTTATGGGAGTTTCACTGTAACAACAAGTGTTTGTTGTTCTTTGCTGGTATTTTTCGTAGTAGTGAGTTCCCTTGAGTTCCCAGTAGATATATTATTGGTTAACTATGCTAGAGAGACCCTGATAAATGAATGTGATGCTTGATGGACTAAGAGAAATGAAGGGACCTACATTTCTTGGGTTGGGTATGTCAATAGGAAGAGAGCTGGAAGAAATCCAAGATAATTGTAGGAGAATTCCAATGGGTTGTGGGATATTGAGTTGTGAGTGGATTGTGGGAGGCACCCTTATTTTCCATATTCCTAGCCCATCTTAGGGGTGATGTTGGGCCATTTAATGCTTTCTTGCATACTTATTAACGTTGGGGTTTTAAGACCCAGGTTTCATCCAAAGTTGACCAACAAAAAACCCAAACATGGAAATATCAATCTTCAAACAAGGTTGAAGAAGGTCTCACCCGAGACACTCTGAGGATCACATAGACCATCTGGTTTTGTGTCTAGGATAAAGGGATAAACATTCAAATATACATTTGGGTTTACATGTATACATTCCATACTTGAAAACTTATTATTATTAATATGCAAAAATAATACACACACGTATTCAAATGCCGCATAAATAACACATGATAGATCAAAATTGTCACAACTTTATTATCTTACTTACTCCATCAAACACATGCATACATTAAGAAAACCCTACATTGACAACAACAAAGTATCATATTCCCTAAAATAATTTCCATAATTACAATACATTGCGACATGCACATCCTTTCAGACATTTCCCATGTCACAGACTCAAACTTACAATAAGAAGCATTGCAATATTACCATACTATAGAGGCTCGTAGCAAGCTCTTCAACAATAGAAACAAAAATGACCCAGTGAATCGACTCAAACACCCTTTCTTTCTCACCCTTGCTTCATTTTATATCCTTTTCAGCTCTAGAGCTCTACCTTTGTCAATTCTGCTCCACTTGCTCTATTGAATAACAGTCTTCCATGCTTCTGTCACTTTCCTGCATTCCATGTATCCTTTCTGGAATTAGGCAAATATTAACCTCCATCTCATCACCATCTCATCTTTTGTCTTCTCCACATCCCTTGTGTAGTCAACATTAACCGTTCAGGGATATTTCCCGACAATTCTTTTCTTGATTCTAACATGCCTCTTCTTGATTTCTGGTGTGCATCCCAAAACTCAAACTGAGATGCATTTGGTAGTCCTTAGAATTGGCACACAATATCAAAAATAAGTCCAATGCATGCTTCTTATCAATCCTCGCACATTCACTTGTGCACACACAAAACCAGAATGGACGTGAACAACTTTGTTTGTGTGCATGAACGATATTAACCCAAAATTTTGGTTGTTAATAGGTCCCCACCATTATTACTTGGCTCGTCCTCGATCTAATTACTTCATGGAATGACCACTGCAATGGACGAAACTATGTTTCTGAGTTCCTGCATGAACTCCTTAAAATGGCGCTTGGGATCATTGAGGTATCCTTGAAGATCATGGGTAATGTGAATAGCCACACTAGCCTCGACTGCTATGACTTGAGGATAAGTTAGGTCCATTGTGTTGATTTTCTCAATTAGGGGGTCGACAACAACCTGCGCGTCAGAGCGTTGTGTGGAAAAGATCAAGGCCTTATCAATCGTATAAGTGATGGTCTGTAATATACTCTGTTTCTTAGCCCGAGCTATAGTGGTCTATTTTTTCTTGTTGCAATATCTAACATCGCAGTGACGTGCTACCCAGGAGGCAAAGAATCCAGGTCACTCTTTTGTTGTGTGACCTCAACCTCAATTGCACGAACTCTATCTTCGATTGTATATACCTCAGGAGGATTTTGGAGATGGGTCCATAGGGAGAAGCCACAATCGACCATGCTTGAAAATTATTCCACCCTTTGTTGGCCATCTTGGACAACTACTTGAGCCAACTTAATCATTCCTTGGAAATGAGTTGTTATTGGACTCATTTGGTGGACTGGTGGATGGAGAGTTGGGAGCTGTGAATCCATATTTTGTAGGTAGCACTTCACGGCTGAGAGATTAAAAATGGGGGGAATATCATTCCCTTCTGTGGAAGTAGATGGAATTTGTGCATATAGGCTGTCCACTACCCTGAGCAACTTATTGAGCACTATACTTATCTCGGTGAATTGGGCCTGGGAATTTGCATGAGCTACAACTTCTTCTTAATACTTATTCCATAATACTTGGTGATCCTAAACTTCCATTTTATAATTCTCATGCATTTGATTATGCATCATAATGTCCACTTGGTGTTGGAGTTGTAACTATGCATGAGAACGATCAAGTACCTAGTGTCACTCACACAACTTGGAGAGTAAGGTGGAAACACAATCATGTACTATTGGAGTTTGGATTAGTGCCAGTGGGATTCTCCCATTGTTTCTATCCATTGTAATTGGTATTGAAGGGTCAAATCTAAGGACCCAAGCTAGGATACTGGAGCTTCTTTCAACATTATGCACCCGCAGTAAAGTGTCTGATACTAATGTTGTGCCACCGCATTGTCAACAAAGATGGTTGACATTATCGATAGCCTCTGTGGATTTGTTGTTGTAGAAACAATTGTCTTTTGAGCACATTGATCAACGTGGTGATTCCTAGTTTCACCTGAATGAAGCCTTGTTGTGCTGAGGGGTTGGTAGTGTGGATTGTTGGATCGGTCCTTTGTTTTTTTACACCAATTGGGGTGGACTATGTTTGTTGTTGTGTGGAGTGTGGGTCTCATGGGTTCTTGGATGATAGGTCATCTTTGGGTCCCTCATCAGGGAGAATCGTGCAATACGCCTACAACCACACAACCTTAGATTGCTTTCTTTCTTGGCTGCATTTAGTGCACGTTTTGAGAGTGTCCATTTCTTCAGTTGGTATTGGTTGTAGATGTGCAGTCCATTCAACCATGCCATGTTGGATGCCTTCTTCATTTATGTAGAAAAACAATAACACCATCGCAACCCCCTCGTCATCAATGGGATATATGAAGACATTATGAAATGTACATTTAAATAGAAGGTATCCAACATACCTATCCATAATGGTGCATGGGATGTGCACTTGTGAAGCAGTTTCCTGAATTAGTTATTGGTACTAGCCCTGGAAAAGCTCATCATGGGACTTTTGGGTGGCAGGAATCCTACTCTTATGCAATTGAAGAAAGCAGGGGGCATCAAATGCATATCTACTCCTAGCAGGTCGTTCAAAACCCCGAGGAGGTCTCCAGATCACCTTGGCAAGGAGAAGTAGTATCTAGCTATAATGAAAATCCTTCCTAGAGTCCTAGGCATATAGACAGTTGTCAATGCACTGATTAGTACATACTGGGCCCAGTTTTTCTGAATGTCTTCTACACACCACTCAACTGCAATGACTACCCTGAATGGACGCTTCTCCTTTATATAATTGGATATGATCTTACAAGCCATCAACTGAGTAGTAAATCTAATTGACCAAGCATTGATATTCTAAATCATCATCCCTCACACCTCATGATGTGTACTGCTGATCCAAGAGGATCTAAGGAAGTCTCACAGAGGTCTAGGAGGATTCATAATGCTCATAGAGGTCCCAGGGGATTCATAAAAGATCAAAATTTCTCCATCTCAAAATTTCATGAAAAGGTCATTATTGCATAGAGCTCATTGTCATATTTTCAACGACACAAATCACATCTCAAACAGAGTTCGTATGCAAAAGTTATAAGCGGCCAAAGTTCCAACCAAACAGGGAAAGTCAAAGTCAAAGGGGTAAAAGGGTGACACGTGGCATGACTGTACAAGTGACATGGCCACACCACAAGGTGCCATGTGGAATGATTGTATAATGAGTTGGAAACTAACTGGTAAAAACATAGGTGGATCAATCATTGGTTGACAAGTGGTAGATAATTGGTGCAATCTGAATTTGACATGTGGCAATAGAAGAGACAATGAGAGGTTTCCATGTGGCAACCCGTCATTGCCAATATTGGCTAGTGAATATCAATAGTTATGGACTCAACAGGGTTTGACCCCATGACCTCCATAGCCACCAAAGTCTTCACATAACTCTCCACACCAACGCACACCACATGACACTTGATAACTATATGGAAAGAAATATATAAAAAGTTGTATAAAGGTTCATTTGGGTGGCTAAAGGGTCTAGGGCCTAAGCCATCAACCCTTGGCCCTTGGTATTTAACTAAACCATGTAACCACCATACAACACAGAGGGGGATCACTAGATACTTTGCGCGAGAGTTTCTTTAACCATATATTATATTGTTTAAACAAAATATATTTGTTCCAACATTTGCACAGAGCTTATAACAAATGGGATGGATTGTAACAATAATATATAAAGTATGGTTGGTGGGGCTTAAAACCCTGACCTACTATTAATAACACCAATGTCTTAACAAATCCGCCTATAGTTCAGATTTGGTTAAAACAACCCAAAAACTTGTATTTAATACTTGCCAACTGATTTAGGATTTTCTTAGAAGGGGCGTCCTATTTAATGGTGTGCACCCCAAGGAAGAAACACACAAAATTTTATGTATATTTTTTCCTCATAATGCATGCCGAGGGTACAAGGAACTTGAGGTAACACAGTAAAGCGTGTCGAATTAACATGTTTATTTGTTTATGTAGATGAGCACACCGCCAGAGATGGATGATGTGGGTGATGAAATATTTGATTCCATCAACCCAATGGAAACAATTCGAAATTCCTTGAGAAAGGAAAATAGGGAACTCATTGAATTCGCTAGGTGTAAGACAACTATAGAGGATACCAAAGAAAGAATGGAAATTTTAATGCGAGATATAGAACAATATGGGTAAGCACAATTTTAAAAAAATATTATTTCTAACATATATTAATTTATGAAGTTTTGTTTAATACCTTTATATAACCAATACTCAAACATTTTATTTCTATAGGAATTTTTGGATTTTATGGGACAAACTGGTCATGGGGACATTCTTGGTAGCAATGATGCACCAATCCCACACCATCCTAACCTGAGCGACATACTCGTGAGGTGATTTTCCTCTCTGTTTATGGCTCATAGAACTAAAACTCCTAGGGTCCATGAGACATCACCACCATGCATGCTAGACAGTTCATTTGATGATCTACAGGGAGAATCTGATGAGGATATTGATTCCACACAACATTTTTATCGTGGAGCATCACGTGCTCAAATCTCAGGAACAATCTCCATCAAATTTTTGGTGGATAATAACTTGGTTCCCTTGAAGATACAACAAATTGCAAGTATTTATGAATATCTTGATTAATTCCTACAATTTGATTGAAACCTACATATTTCATATTATTTTAATCTAATTATCAATATTGTTTTGTAGGAAACAATGTTTTTTATAGGACCTTACAAAACAAGACTTTATATATTTTTGGGTCTGCCATTCACACACGGTGGAACGCCCAGAATAAAGATTTGAAAAATAATAATATGAACCATATGGTCAACATGTTTGGTGATACATTCAACAAGTCCGAAATCACTTCAAGGGTCGGTGCATATTAGAAATATGTCATAGATCAATATAGGTTTCAATTGAAAAAGAACCCTAAATATGATCATCCTCTAGACAACAGAAATGGGAGTGCATTGAGACACAAACAAAAGACACCACCTGGACCTGCAACGTAATATATGATATTTTGAATTGAATATGCTAAATTTTCTTTAGTTCTACAAAAAATATTGTGATATCTAGCATACTTTAAACTTTTCGTAGGCTCCCAGACACATCAAAAGAAACCAAGGAAAGACTAGAAAAAAACAAGCATCAAAAACTTGGCCAAGGTGGTTACTTGAGATTAAAATACCAAATTGTAAGTACCAAATAATTTAACCATATTATTCATATCATCATGCAAATTTTACATAATTGTAGCCAATAAGCAAAACATTTGATATGCGATGTAGGGGAATACGTTCAAAACTGCTACCACCAAAGAAGACTTGAGGCTTGGCTTCAAGTTTGTCTTTAAAGAAGTGGTGAAACATCGACAGAAGATGGGGTAGAAAAAATATTACCCTTCAAACGAGATGGTAAATTAAATGACAAGATTGTAGTTGTTGATTACTTGTCAAATATATTGACGATTGATTTTAAGAAGCCAAACAATGTTAGTTCATTCGACGATGGTGGAAAACAACCCCATTATTCTAGTGGTGTGAAAACCCATCACGACATGTGTGTCTTTAAAATCAAATGTACAATATGATGATTAGTAATATTTACTTGCAAATGGTGTACTTATAAATTTTCTTGTTTCGATGGAAGAGCATGTATATGAGGGTTCTCGGAGAGGGAGAAGTAAAGAGAGAGAGAGATAGGGGAGAGTAAGGGAGAGAGAGATATGGAAACAAGGAGAGAGGGAGAGAGGGATGGGGGGATCTATTGAGGGGGATATTTTCTCATGTGTAAATATACTGAGATTAAATGGCCAAATCACTTCAAAGTAATAGTTAACTTTTGAGGGACACATCTCACACACGAGAGATAGGGGAAGAGAGGGAAGGAGAAGGATAGGGAAAGAGAGGGAAAGAATGAATGCATTAGAGATAGGGGGCAGAGAAAAAGAGAGATGAGGGAACAAATGAAATCTTAGGCATAAGAGTGTGCATTCCTACAACGGGTGCTTTCATTTCAATTTTTTTGGGGTGATAATGACAACTCAAACATACCATTTAGGTTAGGGATGAAAAACTTAGTGCTTTGGTCTACAAATACATTAAAACCTTCATTTTTATGAATGCCTCTCATTATATCTATTTTTATGTTATTTTCTATAGGCTACATAAATCCATTTTTTGAATTAATATTGTTTACTATTTTTTAACCCAGGGATCACACCCACCATGAGCCACACCAACCCTTAACATGACTAGATTTGTTTTGTCCCCATATGTTTCGAACTGGTGACTTAACATCATAGAGTGCCTTAACAACACACTCCGTCACCGACTATCATACACCTTGGGAACACTTTAAAAATAACATACTAGAGAGACCTATACCTTATATTTTGATTGAAAAATAACATACCATTGTTATAGAAACTTTATTTCACATAGATATTCACAATTTCTATAAATAAAAAATATATATTCATAAAACTAATTCAATTTCCTATATTTCATCTTTTTACATCATATACAAATTCGTTGTAAAAATATCTTAAATAATCACTAGTATTGACCATCCAATATTTCATATTTTTACACCATATTTAAATTTAAATTCATTGTACACCATATTCAAAGTCATTATAAAAATATCTTGAATAATTTCTCCAATTGATCAAATTGCTCCAAAGACCATCCTTAACTTGTAACCACCCTAAATCTTCTTAAGTATTAAACAATCTACAATCTAAGTTAGATTGAGAAAATAGACAATAAATATTCAAATCGAAGGAATCTTAGTGTTAGGTTTTCTAAAACCATATTTGTCTAGCTGCAAAACTCCCTCCACATCAAAGAGAACGCAGAGCCAAAAATACAAACTCAAAATCCGTCAAATCGATCGTACCATTCTGCTAACCTATGAATAAATGAAATGAGCCTGAGTCCTGATCCAAAATAGCTAGATTGATTTCAATAATAAATGAAATTTATTGCTTTTAGCAATGATAAATCAAATAGCTAGATTGATTTCAACAATGATATATTGCATAACCATAAAGTGTACTGATTTAAGTGATGATACAATAAAAAATGATTTAAAGTAGTCACTTAGTTGCAATGATTTCAACAATGATATAAATTAATAGAAAATGATATATTTATTTTAGTGATAATATAATGAAAAATGATTTAAAGAAAATCAATAGTTGCATTGGTTTCATTGATGACCTAATGCAAAACAATAAGGTGCATTGATTTTAGTGATGATATAATGAAAAATCCCTTAGAGCAATCAATTTTTTGAAATGATTTTACCAATGATATAATGCTAAATATTAGGGTGTATTGATTTCAGTTATAATACAATGAAAAATGATTAAGTGTAGTAGAAATATCATTCCCTCAAACAATTCCTTTTACAACTATTGAAAGAGCCAATAAAAAACAACATTCTTTGAAATTTTCTTGGCGCTTAACAATCGATAAGTCACAATCATTGACATTGGAGAAAGCTAATATTAATATTCCCAAACAAGATACTAAAGGTATGATGTTTACTGCAATATCCTGAATTAAATATTTGAATGGTCTACCATTTCAACCTCCTTTTTCGTTTGATATCAAAAGATGACAAAAATAACAAGTGTGACTCTAAGAAAAACAAAAGAAGATAGATTGTGATTCATCACAATGCAAGCTATTTTTAATTGATAACATTCTTATTGTTCACATTTTTCATCATTCAACAATGTTACTTTATTTCTATTCAACTTATTCCTCATGTAACTCTTGAATTATACTTCTGAATAATATTCTTTATTTTCTCAATAAACTCAAGAAACCGAGTATACATATACATAGTTTTGATCATATACAAATTGTGTCACAATACAAAAAATTGAAGAAGATATATCGACATGGAATCTTCTCTATAATAATCTCTATACTTTCCACCAAGTGAGGAGAGTGACTTTCCCGATAATACTCTTTATACTTTCAACCTTCTGGATAACACTCTCTATACTTTCAACCAACTGAGGAAAAAGAGTAAATTTGAAATGATTAGATTAATCTTATATATATATATATATATATATATATATATATATATATATATATATATATATATATATATATATATATATATATATATATATATATATATATATNATATTGATCACCTACAAATTGTGTCACTTTGGCATTGATCCTTATGATAATGATCAGATTAATTTTAGACATATACATATATGTAATGTCATTCATGTACAAATTTTGTGTGATCCTTATGAATGAAACCAACCTAGTCCATCTTAATCGTGAATCTATCAAGCATTGAGAGGGATTAAAATCTCTAGAGATGCAAATCTTTCCTCAAGTCTTTTACTCTAACAGATTTTTGCATCTAAGACACATTTGATCTCTTGGTGTTTGATAAATCTCGAGTTAAGATGGATCTAATATATACAAGTTTTTTACTCATACAAAAATATTTTAATTTGTTTTTGAAATCATTAAAAGTATAAAAGATTAAATTAAATTAAATTTATTAAAGTGAAATATTAAAAATGGATTAAATATGTGCATGCTTATAAATATGATTGTGATGGTTAATGGCCATTGCTTTAAATGAGGTACATACTGGCTCCATTCGTCATAATGAAAGGCAACACGAAATATGTATAGGTTGAGGTTGTTTAGTTAATTCATGCTAAGTAAGAAATTGGCTACCTTGATGGCATCGCTGCTTAATTTACTTGCACGGTGGAGAGGGTATTCTTAGAAACCCTCCAGTTAACAGAGAAACATGATCTCCTATTGTGAAGACCTAGATCTCCTGTTCTGAAGACCCATGTGGTGTTTCTTGTACCATTGAATATATTTGTTTCAAAGGCATGATTAATCTGTTTGGCGAATCTATTTGACTATTTTTCCAACAACTTGGAGATGGATTTGTTCATGCCTAAATTGCAAGTGCATATTAAGAGCTTCTGTCATGATTTCGAGGATAACTACCAAGGATTGTCGCACTGGCCATGCCACTTCCTTTGACTCAGTGTATGTTGATTGCTTGAGAATAAGAATGGTATATTGGTGCTATGAACCCGTTGGTACCGATGTATTGTTGTGCAGGTTTTTCTGAGTATGTTGACCTTTCTTACGCAATCAACGGGTCATTTTTTGTTCATTGTTTTTTTATTGCCAGTAAGTGCGATTGGTTGCTAGTTGTGGTTGTGCCAATTAAGATTAGATCTATTTTGGAGGAGATCTAGGAATACCTAGAGTAGAATACCAGATCAGATCCAGGAATACCTAGAGTAGAAGACCAGATCAAGCTGCTGATAGATTTGTTTGGGATTCACTGGACGTCAAAAGAGCCCCTGTCAGAAATGTTGTTTTGTTGGATGGATGGTGGTTTTGATTGGATTCCATCAATGTATTCCTAAGGTTAAATTGTAGCCAGGGCAAGGAGTTAATGGCTTCCAATGGTGTATATTCTACGTGTAGAACTGCACATTTTGTTTGGACATGTCTTGCTAATTGGTGTACCATTGTTTTTTAGAGTTGTTTAAACGTTCTATGTTGTTGTTGAGTGTTTTTTTTTTCTCAAAATTCAAAATTTTGTGAGGAATGATTGGATGTGTAAATTTAAGTGGTTAAGTTTGTATAATCTAAATGCTTCATGTGTTTTTTAGCATACTGAAATAATTTATACATTAAAAGCTGCAATTTAAACAACAACAACAACAAAAAACTATTTTGTAAAGATTCAAACAAATAAAAACCTAAACGTACAATGTTTAGCCTCAATGGTTGCACGTGGGATCGTACGGATATCTGGTATATGTTTCTTTCATATAAGGTGACTACTAATAGACATTTTTCTTTGGATGCTACTATAATAATTATGCAAGCCTGGTGCTTTCGACGAAGATTGCCTGCAATCTACTCATGTGGAAAAGTTGTTAAGGGGAAACAATGAAAGTTGCTTGTTATGTGTGAGGGTGATTTCCTGTAGACCCAACATGTAGTAGATTATATCAAAGTGAAGTGTAATGTGGAAGGTGCGGCTTTATTTTCTACATTGGTGATGCGTAACCAACAAAGAGAAAAACAAGTACAATTGTTATTGATTAATAGAAGTGCCAATTAGGCAGAAGAAACGTATTTAATTGGTCAAAATTAAGTTCGATGAGAGATATTGAGCTAGATATTTTTAACCTACTAAAGAAAGTTCAAATTCCATTCTTTTCCATGAGTTGCTGGCTAAAAATGGAGTATACACTGCTCGTAGAAGTTGGGAAAAACATATGCAGTGGTGGAGGTTTTCTGTGTGTCATAGACGTAGAAATACCAACAATGAGCAGGTTGATATACCGGTGTAGCGTTGCATGGTGAAATTCTTGGCATCACAACAGTTGGTGTGGTGATTATGGTAGGGACGGCTTGCTTGTGTGCATAATTTGAGTTGAAAGTTCATATTAGTTGGGAGACAAAGTGCTTATGCTTGATTGATGTGCCTATCGATAATTGTGTTTTTTAGATTTTGACAACGTGGACCTCTTCATGAGGATTGATATATTTGTTGAAGGACTAAGGTAAGAATGGGGATATTATGTGATAAACCTGTTTTTATTTTGTCGGTGATCCAAAGAAAGGAAATTATAGTACCTTGGAGGCCAAATTTATGCATGTCAAAATATGTGATGCAATGTTTATTACAATTCACTCCTCTAACAATTACTAATTCTTCTAACAATTAATAATTACTACTGTGAAGTATAGGAGATTCTAGACAAAGATTATAGAATGATGTTGAAAGATGTAGATGTCGAAGAACTTAATATGTGATGCAATGTTTGTTACAATTCACTCTCTAACAATTACTACTTTCTTACAATTCACTCCTCTAACAATTACTAATTACTACTGTGAAGTATATGAGATTCAAGACAAATATTATACACTAAAGTTGAAACATGTAGATGTCAAAGATGTAACTCATCAAGTATGTTTATTACTCAAGATAAATAAGGGAAGCTGCAAAGCAACAAGTTCATTCCTTCAAAAAAAAAATATTACTCAAAAGTAAGTGTATGACTCAAGATAAATAAAGGAAGTTGCAAATCAACAAGTCCCTACCTTAAGTTTGTAAGGCATGAGCCAAACATGTGGAAAAGAAACTTAAGACATGAGCCAAACACGTGGAAAATAAGTTTAGTGTGTTACAGGGAGGATGTGACTCGCCCATGGGATCGTGTGACCATAATCATGAAGGATAGCATGTAGATGGAGCCCACTATACTATATTCGTAGTATATTCGAAGTGGTTTGTTTCAAGGTATATGTGACATGCATAACACACAACATGAGAATCGAAAAATGTGTGGCAGAGGATGCAGAGCAGAGACAAAGATCATAGTAGATCCAAATCCGGAGAAATCAAGTTTTAGTTGGACCATTTAGTGGTACATATTTCATAGTCTAGTTCAAAGGAGGAATATGCAGGGTTTATTTTATTCTACCAGAGTCAAATAAGGTTCTTGAGAGAGCTTCCAGCTGGTGAGTCTCTCTACTTGAAATAAAATAAAAAACACCATATTTTTTGGAACCAATAAGGCTTAGCCAACTATCGTGTAAATAAATAATTCAGTGGGTAGTAAAAGAAAACAAAATGAATGGCATGAAAAATCATTTCCTAAAGTGCATAGCAAATTATATAGATTGTCGACCATTGACTATAATTCCCACCAATTTTGTATACCTCGCATCTGTACTCGTGAAGCCGCAGGGAACTTTTTATGCATTGGCTTCCCCATACATGTTCCGGGGAAGGGAGATGGGCAGCCCACCGGACATAAAAACCAGTCAAGGAGCATGGTCAACGTCTCTCTGGTAAGAGATCTTACAGTTACCACCTTCTCCATTTACCATTAATCTATAAATAACCTTCTTCATTTACCATTAATCTATAAAGATGTACAACTAATCACTCTATTGATTGATTTCAATTCAATTTGAACTCTATGTACTCTTAGAAATATAATGACATATAGTACATAACTTGTATATAAAGTTTGGTACTTCTCTCTTGCATTATGTCCTATTTGTGCATGTATTCTCATTGTAGTTTATTTGTACATAGATTTCCCTATGAATTATATTGGCAAAGGTCAAAAGGATTTTTAGTCTAAACACAGATTTGTCTTCATTCTACCCTTAAATTTGAGTCCGCAAACCCTAAAAAAGTATTATTTATTTTATATCGCTCACTCATTTACGATGTTTTGCTGCTCATATGTGTACCATCCCTCTCAATTAAGATAGTCAGGCTTGAGATGCTACCATTAACAGATGGCATAATAACTCTTGACACTCTCCCAATTGCTGTGAAAGAGAGAGGTATGTGACATGTCATATGTAAATTCAAAATACTAAAGGGGTATGCCACCAGTTCTAGTTACAATGTCCTTTTGGCATTCATCACTAAAAATATGTTGAAACGATTGTGTAACTAATTTAAGATAATGGATCCTAGAAAGCTTGGGGACAGTAGGATGTAAATGTATAGTGTCATGGTTTTGTTAGTCATGTTGGATTGATGTGACAGATTTCAGTAGCATTCATATTAAATATGGCACTCTAGTCTCTTGGTTTACTCTATATCAGGTTATTGATTCAACGTGATCGGTTTGACATGTTTTCCTTCTGATATGTAGGTGTAATATATGTCCGAGAGAAGGATTTGGAAATCTATTCAAAAATGAATGGTAGTTCGTGTTTCCTTTGACTTCCTAAAAATATCCCATGTATTCCATGTGAGTTAGAAACATTATAATTGTTTGTGATTTCCTGCAATAAAACTTTATGCACAAGAAGTCAATAAAAAAATGAAAAATAAAAATTGTTGGAAAAAAAGAGCATAGGTTTGGAATACCACTATTTGTCTTTCAGAAACCTGCAATTTATCTTCATTGTCTTTTAAAAACCTGCAATTCATCTTCATTGTCTTGTTGACAACAAGAATTGTGGAGAAGAAGCTTGGAATTTATTTTCATTGTCTTGTTCAAATTTAGGAAATTTGTCAAGAGCAGAGACACAATCTAAGAAATTCTTGAAAAAACAATGAATCACACGGACCCTTTCACACACAGAGATTAGTTAATATGATTTCACAGTCAAAGTGCACAGAATTCTGTTAAGGTGATGCAGGAGCATCGCTCACTCATCAAGCGAGCCAACACATTGAGAGAAAAGACAGCTAGATGAGCCAACACACATTTTGAAATACCTTGGAAGTTGTTGCGCCGCTCTATATTTAAGTCATTTATAAAGAAGCGCACTTGTATTGTAAATGGGACCTTGAGCCTTTAAGCTCTCATCCTTAGTAGATAGGAAGGCATTTAATAGATTTAATGCTGTTAGATAGAAATTTAATTGTAGATTTGATAGTCTAGAATCCGAGAGGGAAAACGGATATAGACACCCTCCTTTGTACATAGTAAAATGAGCTAGAACAGGGATGCAGAAGAGGAGAGCATGCAGAGAAGTGTAGGAAGAACCTCCATGTACAAACATTGAATTAATAGAAATATTTGATTCAATTTCATGGTTGTGTTAGTCTCTGTGTATTGATGATATTATGCTCATGAGTATCTGCTTCCTGTCATACAATTGCTTTTATATGCTGTGTATGTGTTTTCATGGTTGATTTGAAATCTGAGAGAATGAGTGAATGAGTTTCAATTGTTTCTCTAAGTGAGCTAGAGAATTCCTGCAAGGAGTGCAGTTGAATTTGTTTGCAAGGAGTGCGTGACTGCAGGGTTCAATTAGGGTAAGCTTGTGTTCCCATTCATCTCAGAAGTGAAGATTTGGCACTGGAGCCGTGCAAAGCATGCGCAGGCTGGACGAAGACTCAAAGTTGCGATTCTGAGTAAAAGGGAATTAGGACTGCTGCTACAGGTGAGCGCGCAGAATCGAGGAAGCTTCAACACTTAGTCGTGTTCGAAGATCTGCCACAAGGAGTGCGTGCAACAAGTCCTCATAAAGACTTGTGAAGCGAGGACAAGCTCAGGAGGAATAGGCCTATAGTTCACTGAAGGAGAATTGCAGGGGTACTGAGGAAAGCTTGAGTGAAACACCTCAGTATGGCGAGTGATTGATCAGGTCTTCATGGAGGAAGCGTTTGATTCATCTCGCCGGAAATATCAAAGGAAGGACAGACGGTTGAAATATCCTGGAGAGATTCCATTAGAACCCGAGGACCATCAGATCTTGCAAAGGTGCACGGAGATTACAGCATGAGCATTTAGAATTTCGAAGCTCAGGAGGAGGTAGCGCCGCCGATCTAGGTTCACAGGAACTATTAGATTCGCACGTGCCATCGCATATCGGCATATCGCGAGTTGAAGCATCAAGCTGTTGGAATGGGAGTGGCGATATCGCGATCCGCGATATCTCGATAGGATCACGATCGTTGATCGTGGGGACGTGTGTCACGGAATCCCATCTAATCGGGGTTCATAGAATCGGGGTTCTCGAGGAGAGAGAACACTTGCATGTTGAATTCGCGATTCGCGATATCTCGACGGTGATGTGGCAGTGTGGGACCCCGAAAGCTAGCGGAGTACAAGTGGCGTTGTATCGGAGGGTTGGTACATCGAAACTTGGAGTTTGGAAACTCAGAGTGTCGACATCGTGAGTAGCGATATCCCGATAGGGAGAACTCCGATAGTCAAAGAGGAGAAATTCAGCGATTGACCCATATCAGGGTTTGGGGAATCGTGAGGCATAAGGCACGCGAGCATAGAATTCACGATATCACAAATTCTGATTTTTCGACTGTTAAGGGAGATCATTGGAGAGTGTTGTGGGTGAAGAATTCCCGACGAGGAATTAAAGGAGCATTCACTCTCTTCGGGCCAAAGTTAGAGAAGGTCCTGGTGATCGCGATCGTTCTCCGAGGAGTGGGGAAGGTTACGTCAGAGTGGTATCAAAGCCCGAGTATCTTTGCTTTCTGTAGCAGAGAAGAGGATTCATCATGCCGCCCAGAAGAGAGAGGCAATTGCCTGGTCTAGAGGACAAGGATGCATGTGTTAAGCCCTAATATTAGCCCATTACCCCTTAATTGGGGCATATTATATTAGTAATGTTATTTTATTTATGTCGTCTTTAGGCCATTAGTTGTAATTATACCTCCTAGTCTCCTATATATACCAAGGAGACATTTTCATTTTGAATCATCTTGTACTTGAACATTTAAGTGGGGTAAAAGGAGGTTTCCCCCTCGAAGAGGCTTATTATCTGAAATTATCTCTCTTTCAAGGCTTTGAGTACTTTTCCTGAGGTTTTTCTATGCTATATTGATGTTTGGTTCTTAACATATGGTATCAGAGCTCAAGGTCTTGGGGTTTCACTGCTACATCTGAGACACCATGGAATTTGCGCTATAACTTGTTTTCTACAATGTTTCAAAAGGAACGGCTTGGAGGGTTTTTAGCAGACGGATCAAGGTACGTTGGGTTCAAAATTTAGCTCCTGAGGCCTTAAACTTTCGGAGATATAGCCTGTACAAGATAGGGTTATGGAATCATCCTGAAATGAGTCTTTGCAGAATGTTCGCTATAAAAACGTTTCTGTAACGTTTCAGACCCGAAAATCCGGAATACATTTACAAAAATTAGTGATTTATCTATGGTAAAAATTTCATCTTCTGGGTCATCTTAAATTTGTAGATACACCCTGTGTAAGATAGGGTATCTAACTAGTCCTATTGGCTAGTCTCAAGAAGGTGTTCCAGGTAAAACAATCATAACGTCTTCCTAGAGTATCCAAATTGTGTGGGACTGGTTGCATTGGATCGTGGACAGTCTGTAGTAGTTTGGGTGTGAGTTTCAAAATTTTATATCAATTATTTTGTGCATGGAACACTATACAAGTGAGATCTCCTGGAAAGGCCAAAAATCAGCAAGTTGTGGGGAAGTTACCGTAAATTCCACTTGGCACATCCAATTTTGATCAGACCTGTGATATTGAAGAGAATAAATATCAAATAAATACATAATATAAAGTTTCATACCCAGAAGTTCCAAAAATTGGGATATACAATAGAAGAAATATTGTCTAGCAGAACCACCTCAAAATCAAGGTTCAAAAGTGATACTTGGCCAACATGCCACCCAAAAAGGGAGCTTCTACACCAAATAAGCCTCCGAAAAATCCTACTTGGACTCTTGATGAAGGTGAAGAAATGCGTAGGGACATAAATGAACTACAAGCTAAGATGGATTCAATGGAATCCAAGTTGGATACTAAGATGGATTCAATGGAAGCTA
>ML781335.1:1845926-1866274 GCA_009831015.1 Picea engelmannii
TTTTTTTCTATATATAATTATATGATGTGTGAAGTTGTTGTCCTTGAATAGTAAACCCTCAACACTTGTCGATGGATCACTGTTAGTTTCCATCAATGATGTAACAATATTAGTAGCTTTCTCATTTGGTGTACCACACACATATACAGTGGAACTTTGTTTATCCTTGAAATCATTGTGTGTAGGCATCCAAGTTTATGGATATTTAGGAGCTTCAATATTTTTTGGGTACAAATTCGAGACAATTTATTGTTGAATCTTCTTTCAACCCTAGGTATGATCTGATACCATGTTGAAATTTCCATCAAACTAGCACCTGATGGTTAATTCCAAGAAAAATACATTTAATGAATTAAAGCACAGCTAGGTTACTCAATGAAACATACATCGGAAGCATAAACAAGGAAACCAAATCAAGCACATAAGAACACCAAGAATTTTGGGTAAAGCCCTAGAAACACCCCGGAGGGAAAACCAATCCAATGATTCTTTTATTAAGGTCAAATTAGGGCTTATGTAACAGGGATAGTGGCCCACTAAGAGAATTATACAATGCAAACAAACCTAGAGACTCATGCTCTTCTGTATGACCTTGTACCGACATGTTTCCCAATACATACGTGACGTGCCTTTCTCTGACCTGCAGACACCTGTGGATATCCACAAATTTCTCCATTGAGACCTGTGGATGTGTATATATATCTTGTACGAAAAGTTATGTACGACTCTTCTCTTCCCTGTGGATTATGTCCTCAACCCACCCGTGGCTGCTTCTGTTCTCTCTCCTCCTTAACCTATATGACCTCTAGATGAAATTCCTTTTCCAGCTATCAAGATATTGAATCATGATCCTTTGTGATCCAACCCTCTCACCAATACTTGGATGAAATCTATTCACTCAATTGTTACACATCGAAATTCCTCACTTCAACAATGTCACATTCTCATTGTTGTAAGTGTTGTAAGTGTCTCACTTTTGTTGCAAGTGTTATAAGTGTCACATTCTCTTTCAACAAGTGTTGCATCGCGAATGAAACCATGAAAACACTTGTTACAACCCCTAAAACATGTTATAAGAAGAATCCCCATCATTTGAAAATCGTAACAATTTTTTTTCTATGGGAATTGCTCATCTTGGCAAATTTGGGGAAGATCAACTATACCCTGCTCATACATAGGGAGCACTAGCGCTCCTTTTCCATCTCAAGGGGAGTGTTGTAGTTCTTTGTTTCCCATTCTAAGGAGTGCTAATTTGGTTGAGAAAATCTTGGGAGAAATCCCATTTTCTTCTAAAGACAACTATAGATGGATCAAGTTGGTTTGGCTCGAATCTAACTCCAGGGATCCATCTAAGGGAGATATCGCAACTATTGGATCTATATCCTCAGCTAATTCCAAATATACCTAAGGTAGTTGAGCCTCTGAAAGATTATAAATGGAGGCATTCCCATGGTAAAGAAGGAGATAAAATAAACAAAGCATTTTTATTTTGATTGTGGATCTTTCGAGGAAGGGTTGGATGAGGAGGACTTGGAGAGGTTGCTGCAACATCATCTAAATATTGTAATTTTCCTTTTGAAGTTCTCGTTAAAATGCTTGGCATATTTCCTTCAATTACGTGTTTACATGTTCTTGTCTATGCTTGTCTTAATCTTCATAGATCGATTTATTTTATCTAATCCATTAGAGTAGAAGATAGTCATTTGTTTCTTGTTGTCCATTGCATACATTGTTTGGAGCTTACAGATTGGAGCAGCTTAGACAAACATCGAAAATGAGGTACATCACACTTCCCCTCCTTCTCTCTTTTTTGATGGATAAAATGAATCTATAGGAATGATAGTGTCCAAATGTAATTTTTTGTCTTGGTAGAGGGGTCTGTAATCCAAGGGAAAGTTCACATGTCCATAGGGAATATTTCCATAATAGAAATTGGCAACTCCACTGGGGAGCAAATTTTCAGTTTATTCTTTCCTTGGTTCATCCATGTCCTTTGACTATGCTTAGATACTATTTGTTGATTTAATCTTTCTTTACATCTCTTTTATCTTTGCTAAGTTGTCTGACAGAGCCTCTCACTGAATTTTCTTGAGTTACTGAGATTTTTTATCCCTTTTCTCAAAATTTCCCTAGAACTAGCACCCCTCTGTAGTTCAATTCATAGTGTTGTTACATGATAAACTCTCCCCTAGAATCTACTAGGGAGTGCTACAATTCTCTCGTTTTTTTATTACTAGAGCGTCAATTTTCCTTTATTTTGGAAATTGCAGAATTTCTTGATTGTTGGGTATAGTATTTGGATTTCTTTATCTAACTCAGATCTTATTCTACATGATCTTGTCCTTTGTTTGAATCAAAATTGGTACCTTTCATTCTTTTTAGTCCTTAATGAGTTTTTGTTTCCTTATTTCAAAATCGACAATTTTTTTCTCAAAATTGGTCTCTTTTTGCCACTCGTCTCGATTATCTGATTGATTGGAGGTTGTCATAGGGAAGATCATTGATCAAATACCTATTGTTTTCTTTATCCTTGATCCATTACTGAATTTCTCAAGACTATAAAGTGTGACTTTTGGCTTCTTAGTGTTTTTCTTTGAGTGAATAGTTTGATGGTTGTTTTTCTTTTGGTCTCTTGTTTACCATTAAGAGTGTCTTTGTTTGTGTGTTGTTTTCTTCTTACTTTTCAAATCATGGTAGATAAACTTTTTCATTATTAGCGAAAGAACGAAGCATTAAACAAATATCTTAGTAGTTTAGATTCGCAATCAAACAAATAAGTATTTCTATGCATTGGTTTTGGATATTAATAAGGTTTTCTTTATATTTTGACAATTGTCTAAATTCCTGTTTGAGAAAAAAATAACATAAAATTTTTCATTCTTGAGTGTTTGTTAGTGACAAAAAAAGAAACTCTTTTCCTTCCCGTAGCTATAACTTCATTGAAAAGAAAGTTTGCGTAGCATTCTTTTACCTTTTTGTGGAGTTGAGTCTCAAACATCATCAATTTCACTATCATTCACCCTTGTGTAACAAACAACCATGAAAATAAACGCTAATTAAAATTGAACTATAAACTTTTATTTTCTTGGATCTTTACACCAATAATAGACTAGGACTAGAGCTTTGGAATAGGATATGAGAATAACTCTCGAGAGTATTGAAGACAAACTCACAATATTGTGATAGGGAGAGAAAATCCAGCCTTCGTATAAGCATAGTTGGGATCCCCCTCTCACACATGGGTTAAACACGAGGTCACATGCGGGAGAGAAACATAGATTATCCATCTGAAGCTTAACCAATTGTAGTAATATGATCGTATATTGGGTGTCTTTTTTGAGGATAAATTGTTTTTATTTGGTCTTAGAGCTTTGTGAATTCTAAATTCGTTCAGAGTCCTCTAGGGTTTACCGGTCCATTTGTCCTTAATTATCTTGAAAAATTTTAGACTTGATATCCTGCCCGTACGTTCAAACTCGAATATCGATTGTACCCTCCCAGAGGCTAACTGCAATTTGGTATCCTTAGTAGCCATAATATTTAGGGTCCTTACACAAGGTGACGATGAAGGGAAGTCTTTGTTGCCCCTGTAAAATACATTGGTCAAACTCACTCAACCTCCTTGTAGGGTAACCCACGAGTAAAATCATGAGGAAAATTGCACCAAGGTGTAAGTCTTTTAAGCAGGCCGCCAACGTAACTGGTCCACCCGCTCATATCCTATCCCCTTATTAATTTGATCACATGATGTTGGATTTTAGCACTAATTACTATGTTCTTTGAGAGAAGACATTGTTTTTCTTGTTGGTTTTCTAGATTTCTTAGAGAGTGTTGTTTGTTTACTTTATTTGTCCTTAAAATTGGTAATGTGGCTAATTAAGGTCTTCGTAGATCATGTAGGATGAAAGCGTTTCCTCCAGAAGGATACTAACCCTACCTCCTAACTCACCTAAAGACACTTACCATGAAGAGGTCAAAAATCATTCAGACGTTGGGAGTGTTGCCACTCCTTTGCTAGAAAATCTTGAGAGAGATTTAGTTGCGGTTCAGGAAGGCTCCACCCTTCCTATAAACCCAGATTTGGAAATTCATCATGATCCACTCCTTGTCTGAGTGGACTCCTCAGGTAACATTATAGTAGAATATTACCCTAGCCAACCATCATGGCCATACGATCAACTAGACATGGAACCAATAGAACCAACCTTGAATGAAGAATACACTACCCATTTTCGCTCGACTGAGATGGTAGATCCACAAAAAAATGTTATTCTTCCAATATGGATAACTCCATCAGGTTGATATCTTTATGAAAATTTTAATTTCGTCCAACCTCTCTTTGATCCTTCACATGCATCTACCACCACCAGTGCAGATGCAAGACCGTCAGATCAACCTATTGACCACCCTGTCACTCAAATGATCAATCTTGCTACCACTTCCAGACAGGTTAAAAGTGAAACAAGATTCTTATTACCTATTCATTTTCAAAGTACCCTAACATTTACACCTACTATCCCTCTCCAATAAATGACTTCATATACTCCACAAAATCCTATTGGGACACCTTCACATCAAAGGATGCAAAACCCTGCCACAAATAGCGACTAGGGTGCAACTCCCTTTTACCGATCAAATCCTATTTTCTACCCAACCGATGGCAAGGGGAAAATTCCAACCTTCATTTACTGGAAACTCGTCACAATCCCGAGAACCACCCTAGGGACGATTTTTTCATCAACCACATCAGGAAGGATCATTGAACCCCAACCCGCAAGGAGGAATCTCAAATTCCAATCCTTCTAGACTACATTTCAAACAAACCTTCGCTAGGGTCCTGAATCCCACTTGGGCTCCTCAAGGCCAACCATATTTTCCTCTCCAAGGGAAAATTCCTTACCCTCCTCAAGGTCAACCTAGTTACCCTCCCCAAGGGAAAACTAGTTATCTTCCTTAAAATAGTCAAGATAACTATCCTCCCCTAGGTTACATTGGTTATCCTCCCTAGGGAAAAATGGGTTTTCCTTCTCCTTTTATGCAAATTCCTCAACAAATGAATCCTACTTTTGCTGGTCAAAATCAACAGAATATGGGAGTACCTACTGGATACAACTATCCACCACAACCAGTTTATGGTACTATTGGTGTTCCTATGCAACAACAGTATCATCCTCAAGCCAATTGATAGTTACCGTTCTTAGCCACTTTATATATACCATATCTGTCAATATTAACCAATGATCCCATATTGCACTCCCCTTTTTGGCCAGTCATTCCTTCCAAATTACCTTATGATATTCCAAAATTTGATGACAAACCTGGTGAAGACCCTAATAATCATGTTATGACTTTTCATCTATGATGTTAATCAAATTCACTGATGGATAATTCTATTTGTTTATGTCTTTTCTAGTGTACACTTATGGGTTCAATGACTAAATGGTACATCATGTTACAACGCAAAATTTTTCAAGATTTTAATTCACTTGATATGGCTTTTCTCACTCACTTTCAATTGCCTATCCGCTACGAAACCGACACGGAACTTTTGACCTCCCTTCATCCGACTAACTCCACACATATTTCTGATCATATTCATGAATGGAGATGTCGGCAACGGTTGATCAAATCAACCATTCTTGACCAATTGTTGGTGGAATGGTTCACCAAATCTATATTTCCCCCTATTGCTCGAGATGTAGCCATGGGTGGTGTAGTCACAAAAGAGGAATCCATTTCTCGTGCTCAGTATCTTGATTTGGTTTACTCCCAATCATATACTTTGTATAAATTGATTCCAAACGCTCCCTGTACATCAACCGATCCATCAAAACCATCCTCTATCACTCATTCGGATGTAGTTATCAGTTCCGTCAAAATCCAGTCCGGTTCACAGTCGATCGACACAACCAATCATTCAATCACTGCCCCAATTATCAGGCAAACCCCACTCTCATCAAAATACACCCCAACTCAATTATCCAAAGTGAATGCAGTCCAATCTGCTTCTCCACAACAATTGGGGGGGGGGTAGAAAACTAAGAATAAACCTAAGAAAAATAATAATCAAACCAAAAATTCAAAAACAAAAGCACAACCACCTGCCACTGAAAATAAAATGCAGCGTAAACTGAAATCTCCATGTCTCATTTGTGGTAAATATCACTACACATGAGACTGTCCCCATCAAGATGAGTTTTCTAAACTTTTAAAAGGAAATTCTCAACTCGTTGTATTGACATATCCTTTTCCACAACAATAGTCATTGGTTACACAAAATCCTGCATGTCCAATAGGAAGTAATCCAAGTCATCCTCCTAATGAGGAAGCTTCATCGAGTGCCCACATTTATATGTTTAATGGGGTATATTTAACCACTCGCACTACAACGTATGACACACCACTAGGTAAATCTGGTAAGGAAAATGTAACTAATGGAGTTGCATCGGATCCAGCATCTACTTTAGTTCCTCTTCTGTCTGGAGCACTATAGATTGAGAAACCTAGTTTTGACTCTATCCTACTCCCACCCAAGAGCACAATCTAAAAGTCAACCTTTAATCCCAATTTTCGTTCTGCTCAAAACTACAACATTGTTGAAGATTTGGCCCAAGCACATTGCGCTATGTCATCTCTTGAAGTGCTATGTGTTAAATCTATATTGAGAAATCATATTGGATTGTAGAAAATAGTTCTAGATGCAAAGGTGGACATTGAAATTGTTTTTAATGATATACATTGAAATATATTTTTATCATTATTATTTTTTAAATATTATGTATCAAATATATGTTAAGTACTAAACGAATTACACATTTCTTTATATTTGATCGTAAAAAGCACCTACAACCCAATATGGGGAAGATGTTGTCACTTTATTGTTAACTTAGATAAAGTTACATAAAAAAATTAAAGTACACTTAATTTAAAAAAGAAAATAACAATAATAAAAATAAAGTTTGTTCAGTTAAAAAACAATTGCATGAGCCCTTACATATTACACATATATACACATATAATTGATTACATTCAAGAACATCAAGCTCAAGAAATTGTGAAGAAGAAATGCCTATTTTTATAATAAGTCTTGTGTGAAAAATCTACACTAATTTCCCATGAGCATGATATATTCATGATGTTCACTTGGACTCTCACGTCATTGTGAAGATACAAGAATTTTGTGTAATATATAAGTAATATGAAAAAATAAGATAAAAATAGGTAAATAAATAAATAGAGTTTTATTCAAGAATTTCAAGCTCTATTTCATATCTTAATTTAATATACAAGATTTTCTTTAATATTTTTGGAGGCTTATTCATTGGATAAGATAGTTGGATGTTAAGTGAATATTATTGTAATTTTATTTCAATTTTTTGAGTGATTAATACGTAGTTTCGAACATAAGCTAGATATCAAATCCATTAAAAAGAAAATGAGAAAATTTAATAAACCTTATAATGAATGGTAACAATAAAAAATTGGGAAAAAAGATAAACACTAAGTTGGCATTTAATAATTTTGAATGTAAGGTAGATATGAAATCCATTACAGAGGAGATGAAGAAAAAAAAAAAAAAGGTAAAAAGGAACTAACCTTAAATATTTTTGGTTTGATAAAGAAAGAAGAGGAGGAGGGGACAAAGTACAAATGATTAATAGGAATTTAGTAAATTTATGATTTTAGCAATGATATATTAAATAGTTACATTTATTTTAACAACGATATATTGCATAACGATAAAGTGTATCGATTTAAGTGATGATACAATAAAAAATGATTTAAAGTAGTCACACAGTTGCAATGATTTCAAGAATGATATAAATGAATACAAAATGATATATGTATTTTAGTGATAATATAATGAAAAATGATTTAAAGAAAACAAGTAGTTCCATTGGTTTCATTGATGACCTAATGCAAAAAAATAAGGTGCATTGATTTTAGTGACGATATAATGAAAAATCATTTAGAGCAAACAAGTTTTTGAAATGATTTCACGAATGATATAATGCAAAATATTAGGGTGTGTTGATTCCGGTTATAATACAATGAAAAATGATTAAGTGTAGTAGAAATATCATTCCCTCAAACAATTCCTTTTACAAATATTGAAAGAAATAATAAAAGCCAACATTCTTTGAAATTTTCTTGGGGCTTAACTATCCATAAGTCACAATCATTGAAATTGGAGAAAGATAATATTAATATTGGGAAGCAAGACACGAAGGGTATGAATTTTACTGCAAAATCGCAAGTTAAGTTAAAGATTTGAATGGTCTACCATTTAAACCTCCTTTTTTGTTCCATATCAAAAGATGAGAAAAATAATAAGTGTGACTCTTAGAAAAAACAAAAGAAGATAGATTGTGATTCATCACAATGCAAACTATTTGTAATTGATTACATTCTTACTATTCACATTTTTCATCATTCAACAATGTTACTTTATTTCTATTCAACTCATTCTCATGTAACTCTTGAAAATCTCTATACTTTCAACCAAGTGAGGAGAGTGACTAAATTTCAAATGATCAATTTAATACTCTTTATACTTTCAACCTTCTAGATAATACTCTCTATACTTTCAACCAACTGAGGAAAATGAGTAAATTTGAAATGATTAGGTTAATATTATATATATAAATATACATCATATTGATCACCTACAAATTGTGTCACTTTGACATTGATCCTTATGGATAATATTGTCTATATTTTCAACTAACTTAAGAAAGTGAGTAAATTTCAAATGATCACATTAATTTTAGACATATCCATATATATATAATGTCATTCATGTACAAATTATGTGTGATCCCTATGAATGAAACCAACCTAGATCCATTTTATTCATGAATCGATCAAGCATTGAGAGGGATCAAAATCTCTCAAGGTGAAAATCTTTCCTCAAGTATTTTACTCTAACAAAGCTTTGCACCTGGAGAAATTTGATCTCTTTTGGCGTTTGATAAATCTAAGGTTAAGATGGATCTAATATATACAAGTTTTTTTACTGATAAAAAATTATTTTAATTTGTTCGACAAATTTATTTGACTATTTTTCCAACAAGTTGGAGATGGATCTATTCATGCCTGAATTTCGAGTGCATATTAAGAGTTTCTATCTTGAGTTCAAGGGATGACTGCCATGGAATCTAGGAATGGCCATGCCACTCACTTTGGCTCCATCTATGTTGAATGCTTGAAAATGGGATATTGGTGATGTTAAGACGTTGCTACCAACTTATTGTTGAGTAGGCTATGTTGAGTATGTTGACCTTTCTTATGCAATCGGCATGCCATTTTTTGTTGATTGATTTTTATTGCCACTATGCGCAATTTATTGCTAGATGTGGTTGTGCCGCTAAGATTAGATTTGTTGTGCAAGAGATCTAGGAATACCAGTAGAAGACCAGATCAAGTTATTGATAGATTTGTTTGGAGTTGTTTCAGATTCATTGGAAATCAAGGAAGACAAAAGAGCCCCTTTCAGAAATGTTTTTTTGTTGGATGGATGGTTGTTGTGATTGGATTCCATCAATGTATTTCCAAGGTTAAATTGCAGTCAGGGAAAGGAGTTAATGGCTTCCAATGGTTTATCTTCTACGTGTAGAACTACACATTTTGTTTGGACATGTCTTGGTAATTAGTGTACAATATTTTAGACTTTTTTAATCATTCTACCTTGTTGCGTGTTTTTGGCGGGTTTTGTTTTGCCCAAAATTCAAAATTTTGTGAGGAATGGTTGGATGTGGAAATTTGAGTGGTTAAGTTTTTATAATATGAATGCTCCTAGTGTTTTTCAGCATGAAAAATCCATTTATCATTAATAAATGCAATTTAAACAACAAAAAAATAACGATTTTATCAAGATTCAAACAAAAAAACAAAAGGAAGAACATTTAGCCTCAATGGTTGCATGTGGGATTGTACGGATATCTGGTAGATATGTGTTGGTATTTCGTATAAGGTGAGTATTGGGTCGCACATATATCTAGTAGATGTGTGTTAGTCTTTTGTATAAGGTAAGCATTGAATAGACCATGGGAAATGGTATACATTATGCTTTGGATGCTACTGTAAGACTTATGGAACCCTGATGCTTTTGATGAAGATTTCTTGCAATCTACTCGTGTGGAAAATTTGTTAAGGGAAAATAATGAAAGATTCTTGTTATGTGAGAGGAAGATTTCCTATAGACCCAACATGTAGTAGATTAGATCAAAGTGAAGGGGAATGTGGAAGGTGCGACTTTATTTTCTGCATTGGTGATGAGTAACCAACAAAGAGAAAAACATGTACAATTGTTATTGATTAATAGTGGTGCCAATTAGGCAGAAGAAATGTATTTAATTGGTTAGAATTGAGTTCGATGAGAGATATTGAGCTAGCAATTTTTAACCTACTAAAGCAAGGTCAAATTCCATTCTTTTCCATGAGTTGCTAGCTACAAATGGAGTATACATTGGTCCCAGAAGTTGGTAAAAACATATGCAGTGGTAGAGATTTTCTATGTGTCATAGATGTAGAAATACCAACAGTGAGTAGGTTGATAGTGTTAGGCAGCAGAATCAAAATATAGCATAAAAACCAAAGCATCAATAAGCAATATTAAACTGAGAACAACAATCACACAATTGACATACTAATTTATGTGGAAACCCAATGCGGGAAAACCATGGGAAATGATAATCGATATTCTTATTATTCAAGGGAGAATTAAAATAGCCAACATAGGAATACAACCATCCTCTCCTTACACACACACAACACTCCATAGTATTGTTTCTTTCTCACACACTCTACACACATTCCACTCTCACCTCTATGGGTATGCTCGGATATATAGAATCTCTTAAAAAATTATACAAACTAATTATAATAAGATCCATCAGTTACGTCCCCGAGGTGTAGGACAGTCAGTGACGGAGTGTGTTGTTAAGCCACTCTGTGATGTTAAAGTCACCGGTTCGAAACCTGCGGGGACAAAAAATCCAATCATGTGAAGGGTTGGTGTGGCTCAGGCCGGGTGCGATCCCCGGGTGATTTTGACGGCTTAGATACCCCTGAGTCACAGTTTCTCAAGCCACAGGTTAATTGCAGGTCCTGCACAAATTAACAAACAAACAAAAAAAATATCCATCAGTTACACAAATGGTTAATAGAAGAGTGCATGCATGCACATTCTAAATATAGTTGCATGCATGTGCATGTTCATAAATTCGTTGGCATGTTTCCAGCAATCTCCACCTTGACAACAATTTACCTGATATATCATGCCCTGTAACTTCTCTAAAAATACTATTACGTGAAAATTTCTACACAATTTGCTGCAGTATGGAAAATTTTGCCTCCATCAGTAACCTGCATTATAAACCGATACACTTCCCATTTTGATATGTTGGACTTTTAGTCAAACACACAACACTTTGACCACCACATAACACCACATCCTGTACCTGTCCATACTTACCCAATAGATTCTTGCATTCCTACAAGACATAACCTAAGGTAGGTCTCCTCTTGACCAAATCTCATGAATCATAACCACAGACTAAATCATTGCCACCATTGTAGGTGATACTTGTGTTTCTATGTTTGAAGCACCCATTTCCATGCTCTTCACCTGGTTTTTCCATGTGTCTACTAACAACACCAACTGCATGTAAAATGTTGACCATTTCCCATTGCAATCATCAAACTTCCTACTAGCATATAATATTCGAGACATATAACCCTTTTATTCTTCATCAGTTAGAACATAAACCTGAAGAAACCTTAAAATGGAAAGCCAAAGGGGTTTTATTGGTTTCACAATATTCATACCAAATTTCCTGAGTATCTTCAGTACATACTTCTGTTGTGATAACCGAGCTTACCATAATTCCTGTCTCTGTGTATTTCCATGCCCAAGATTTATTTTGCTACTCCTAGATCCTTCATAACAAGCATCCTAACCAATTGAGCCAACATGTTGACCTCAACCATGCTTGTGCTTGCAACAAGCATAAACTATAACACCAAGATAATGAATATACCATAAACACAATGGTTATACTCACTTCTTGTAAAATTTGGCTCACCATGAAGGAATTAAACATCTTGTACCATTTTCTTGGCATGCTTCAGGGCATACAATGATTCTTGAGTTTGCAAACAAGTCTTCTGTTTTGATTATGAACTAACAGTTCTGGTTGTCAACTACATCCCATTTTCCAAAAAAACTCCATGTAAAACATTGTTAACATCTAGTTGTACTAACTCAAGATCAAGTAACACAACTAGTTCTAACACAACTTGAATAGAAACAAGCTTTTAACAATTGGTGAGAAACTTTCATAGAAATCAATACCTTCCAAATACCCTTCTACTACCAGTCATGCTTTGAACCTTTCATCTTTTACTATGTTTGAGTTTATAAAAGGAGATTCATCAAACATTGCATCTATGTCCATGATGATTCTGTGGGTAGTAGGATCCCACAGTCTACACCCCTTAACATCATTGCCATATCAAAGATCTACTTGTTTGATATGGGTCCTACTTAAAATGATGATACAAAAACATAAGCATCACAACCGAATAATTTCACATTTGAGTAATTACCAAATGACATGTTCATACCTCTTCCATAATCTTCCAGTCTTTTGCAACTGATGGTGACTGAGTTATTAAATGGCACAACCGCTTCTTCCCATAACTATTGCTACAACTTGACATTACTGAATATGCCTATTTGATCCCAGTTTCCTTGCAATAATTTCCAAGTTCCATGGATATGAACTTACCTTCATCATATATTCTCAAACACTTGATTGACCTTCCAACAAATCAACCTTTCTACAAACCCACCTTTATAACTTTAACAAATTGCTCAACCTTGCACTTTGCATTCAAACAACTTTGACCAAATCAGGCCAAACCAACCCAAGTGAACCTTTGTCGCTCACCTCCAAGCACTTTACACTGGATTCTTAGTGCTCCACCTTAACACCGACATTCCCTTGACCAAATCCGACCAAGTCGGCCAAGTAAGCCTTCACCGCTTACCTCGAGGCCTATTTACAATGAAGTTCACCAAGCATTTTATAATCTTCATTACATGCAATCCACAAACACAATACTATGGGCTACCCAAAATCATGGACTCGAAAAACTATATGCTTTGACCTAAAAACCAGATTTAGCTCATTAACTCTTTCACTGAGTCCAGGTTAACCCAACATACATGCCCCCCCACATATTCAATCTACCTAAATCTGTGTTTAGAATTTTCATATGTGACCTGATAAAATAGGGGTATGCATGGCTATCCATGTCTTACAGACATATGCCCATTTACACGCAATCAATTATTTTTACAACTCCAAAGTAAATACATTTTTTTTTATTATTATTATTTCACGACGACTCAACCATCACCGCCCTGCACCTTCTATGTGAACACAGGTGGTGAGATACAACAGATATACAAAACTTCATCAACCATACCTATAGTTGAATTTGTTTCTTTTGTGGATTCATATTTCAATGCTTGTTGTCTTTTTCCAACAATCCTTCTTGAGATGCCAAGATTTTCCACAGAACCAACATTTTGCCTTACCCTTACTATATTTTGACTTAGACGTAGTTTTACCTTTCTGATATTTCCCTCCTTATATAGATCGATCTCTGACCACCATTGCTTCTGTTGTTGATTTTTCTTTACTAGATCTTCTCCTCACCTCCTTAGAAAAAAAGATCCCACAACAGTGTCATAATGAATGGCATCTGTTGAGCTAAACCACATAGTTGTGACAAGATGATCCAAGACTTAGGCAATGAACATAGTAGCGTAACTGCCTTGTTCTCATCTTCGTACCTTAAGCACATACTAGATAATTGACAAATCAGAGTATTGAAATAATTCAAGTGATCAACAATTTTTGTACCTTCTTTCATCTGCAAGTTGTACATTTTCCTCTTCAAGAAGATTATGTTCATCAAGACTTTGTCATACACAAACTCTCTAGTATATTTTACAAACCTATTGTTGTCTCCTCTTCAACAATGTTAAACAACACTTCATCTGCCAAACATAAATGAATGTTACTAAGGGCTCTTGCATCTAGATCTTCCCAGTCCTTGTATGTCATGCTTGTCGACTTTTTTGTCTCTCCATAATAAGACAAGAGGTACAAGTCACGACCATGTCTTATGAATAAGACAAAAAACATTTTATGTTTTTTTATAACACTCATACCACCATGCAAATTTTTAGATTGACACTCCTTTCAGTGTGGAAAGGGAGCGTGGATTTTTACAGATCGACGCTCCTATGAGCGTGGAAAGTGGGCACAAATTTTTAAATAGTTCTTTGTAAGTGTGGAAAGGAAGCATTGATTTTCTGGTGCTCCATGGTGATTGAATCTGATGCGCTGATCCTAGAAAAATTCATATTTCTCAAGTGTGAGAGTGTCGGCATACATCTAACATTGCCTAGGGAGCATCGATGACCTGAAACTCACTCAATCACACCTTCTGGTTCTTCGAAAATATCTGGGCTCCTCTGTACTTCATTCTTCTTGTCCTTATGTGCCAAAAATACATTCAAAGGTTCTTGCACTCACGGGAGACCTGCACACAATTTTCCTTAGCTCACCTGCAACACCTACTCAACCTATCCAATTCCACTTGTTAGGCAGTAGAAGCCAAATAGAGCATAAAAACCAGAGCATCAACAAGAAATATTAAACCAAGAACAAAAGTCACACAATTGACACAGTGATTTATGTGGAAACCCAATGGGGGAAAAACCACAAGCAATGATAATCATTATTCTTATTATTCAAGGGATAATTACAATAGCTAATACATTCATACAACCATCATCTTCTCTCACACACACTATGCTCCACAGTATTGTGTCTTTCTCACACACTCTACACACATTGCGCTCTCGCCTCTATGAGTATGTTCGTATATATAACATCTCTCAAAGAATTAGACAAAGTGATTATAATAAGATCCATTCGTTACACAAACTATTAATAGAAGAGTGCATGCATACACATTCTAAATATAGTTGCATGCATGTGCATGCTGAGAAATTCATTGGCATGTTTCCAACAATCTCCACCTTGACAACAATTTACCTGATATATCATGCCCTTAATTAATTCATCACCTTTTCTGAAATCCAAGAGAAGACAAACACTATCACAACTCCACAACTTTTCTAATAGTACTGTTATGTGAACATGTCTGCACGATTCGCTCCAGTATGTGCCATTATTCCTCTATCAATAACATGTCTTATAAACTCATACACTTGTCTATTTTGATATGTTGGATTTTTAGTCAAATGCACAACACCTTGACCACCACAGAACACCAAATTCTGTAACTATCCATACTTACCCAATAGATCCTTGCATTCTTGCAAAACATAACCTGAGGTAGGTCTCCTCTTGTCTAAATCTCATGAACCATAAACAAAGACTAAATCACTCCAACCGATGTAGGTGCTATTTGTGCTTTTGTGTTTGAAGCACTCATTTCCATTCTCTTCACCTGGTTTTTCCATGTGTCCACTGGCAACACCAACTGCATGTAAAATGTTGACCATTTCCCATCGCAATCATTAAACTTCCTACTAGCATATAATACTCTAGACATATAACCCTTTTCTTATCCATCAATTAGGACATAAACCTGAAGAAAACTTACAATGGAAAGCCAAAGGGATTTCAACGGTTTCACAATATTCATACTAAATTTCTTGAGTATCTTCACCACATACTTATGTTTTGATAACGAAGTTTACCCTATTTCCCGTATTTGTGTATTTCCATGTCCAAGATTTATTTTGTTTCTCCCAGATCCTTCATAAAAAACTTCCTAACCAACTAAGCCAACCTATTGACCTCAACCATGATTGTGCTTTCAACAAGCATAACATATAACACCAAGATAATGAATATACCATAAACACAATGGTTATAGTCCTTGTAAAATTTGGATCACCATGAAGGAATCAAACATCTTGTACCATTTTCTTGGCATGATTCGAGCCATACAATGATTCTTGAGTTTGCAAACAAATCTTTTGTTGTGATTCTGAACTAACCATTCTGGTTGTTCCAACTACAATTTCGAAGCGAATCATTTTCATACTGGTTGTTCCAACTACAATTTCGAAGCGAATCATTTTCATACTTCTACTAAGGGAATCAACCATCCTATTTTATTTTCCTTTAATATGTTTTCTTTCAAAATCAAACTCACTAAGGAGAGCCATCCAACTATATTTTCCTTTAATATGTTGATGACTGGGATCGAAACTCCGATAGTTTGCTCAGGAAAGCAACAGATACAGAATTCAATACATTAATGGTGAAAGTTCGACAAAGTACTGGTGAAAGTTGTTCAAATACTATACCAAGAGAGCAGATGGTTGCAAAGATCACCGAGCTTGCAGGCATAAATAGAAAAGAGCTCGAAGAAAAAAGTAAAAAGGAGAAACAATCCACTCCGATGGATTGGGAGAAGTTAGCGGCAGCGATCACATTATACAAATTATACACTACGAGTGTGTATTACACCCCAGATGCAGAACCGAAGAATGGATTAGAAAACTCAGGTGAGTTTGCAGAAGTGAAGAATGAAAAGTCAGGTGAGATTGCAGAACTGAAGAACGAATTTGGAGAACTGATGAAGGAATTAGAAAGCTCATTGGCAGATATTATTTATGCTTGCATAGACAAAGTGGGTATGGCATTGGTGGACAACTGCAGGAAATGGGCACAAGATTTGGAGGAAGAGAAAGAAGAGAAATTACTCAAAGCAATTTACATAGCGGGTAAATGCAAGGGACTGCTGGAAGCGCTGAAACGAAATTCAGACATTAACTCAACAACAGAAGGAGCGTCTTGTTTTGAAGATATGTGTTTCATGGATTTTGTGCTTTTATATCGTTTTAATTCTTATGTGCTATTTCCATTTCCAAGTTATTTTTACTTTTAATCCTTTGCATTCCGATTGTTCTATTTTAAAATTATTGTATCCCTGAGGTGGAAAATACAAATATTGTACTTTATTTTTTAAATGTGTATAATCAAGCTTTATACAATTCATTTTAGACTGGAAGTTTTGATTTTTTTTGAAATTTTGAATTTTGTTTGGTTTAGACTCTTTTGCCACTACGCTAAAGTGCTTAATGTTTTAAAAACATTTTTTTAAGTATATATATGGAAAGTAGTTCATACGAAAGTGCTTAATGTTTTAAAACATTTTTTTTTAAGTATATATATGGAAAGTAGTTCATATAGGGCTAGTTTTACATTTTAGAATTATGAATAATTGTGGTTTAATGTATTAGTTTTCTCTTTCCTAAGTAATCATTGTTTATGATGTATTTATATTAATCAAATATATGGAGGTGTAAATTTATTTGGGATGTGAATCATACACCTATGTCTTAAATTTTAGGTGTCTTAAATGCTAAGTTCATGTGAAGCATAAAATGAATTAGATATTTTCTTTATATTGAGCAAAATTGGAATATTTTAGTCATAATATTTTTTTAATTTTAATTATTCTTTATATAAAAAGATAAAGTTAATATTGAAATATTTTAGTTAAGGTGTGCATTGAAATATTTTGTTTATGATTGACATTGAAATATTTTACATAATGGATATTGAATTTTTGTTATGTTAAACATTGACATATTATTTTTGTTATTAATATTTTTTTAATGTAATGCTTAAAATCTATATTGAGCAATCATATTGTATTGGATTGTAGAAAATAGTTCTAGATGCAAAAGTGAACATTGAACTATTTTTAATGATAGACATTGAAATATATTTTTATCATTAATATTTTTTTAAAAACATTATGTATCAAATATATGTTAAGTACTAAAACAATTACACATTTCTTTTATATTTGATTGTAAAAAAAACCTGCAATCTAGTATGGGGTAGATGTTGTCACTTTAGTGTTAGCTTAGATAAAGTTACATAAAAAAATTAAAGTACACTTAATTTAAAAAACTCACAATAACAATAATAAAAATAAAGTCGGTTCAATTAAAAAACAATTATATGCTCCCTTACATATTACATATATACACATATAATTGATCACATTCAAAAAGATCGACTCAAAAAATTGTGAAGAAGAAATACATATTTTTATAATAAGTCTTATGTGAAAAATCTTATAATAAGTCTTATGTGAAAAATCTACACTAATTGTACATGAGCATGATATATTCATGATGTTCACTTGGGCTCTCACGTCATTGTTGTGAAGAGACAAGAATTTTGTCTAGTATATAAGTAATATGGAAAAATAAAAGAAAAAAGGTAATTAAATAAATAGAGTTAATATGGAAAAATAAAAGAAAAATAGGTAAATAAATAAATAGATCTTTATATAACAATTTTAAGTTCTATTCAACAATTTCAAGCTCTATATCATATCTTAATTTAATATACAAGATTTTCTTTAATATTTTTGGAGGCTTATTTATTGGTTAAGATAGTTGGATGTTAAGTGAATATTATTGTAATTTTTTTATTTTTTTTAGTGATTAATAAATAATTTCAAACATAAGCTAGATATCAAATCCATTAAAAAGAAAATGGGAAAATTGAATAAACCTTATAATGAATGACAACATTAAAAAATTGGGAAAAAAAGATAAACAATAAGTTGACATTTAATAATTTTGAGTGTAAGGTAGATATGAAATCCATTAAAGAGGAAATGAAGAAAATAAAAAAAAAGAGGTAAAAATGAACTAATCTTAAATATTTTTGGTTTGATAAAGGAGGAAGAGGAGGAGGGGATTGAGTACAAATGATTAATATGAATTTAGTAAATTTATTGATTTTAGCAATGATATATTAAATAGTTACATTGATTTCGAGAATGATATATCACTAGTACATATGAGCAAATTTGCGACGGTTTTTCGTTGATATTGCCACACTTATCTGTCGCAATTTCCACGAAAGCCGAGATTTTTTTTCGTCAGAATAATTTCGTTGCTATATCCACAATCCAAGTGTTCGTGGAAACATCGACAAAAATAGCTCTCCACTTGTCACCACCTTCAATATCGATTAACCCTATGCATTGTCGAACTTACGACGAAATATCGTCGAAATAACAACGACGAAATGTGGTAATTACGACGAACCTTTGTCGCAATTGGGATGAAAAGTTATGCCAAGCCAATAACTTACGATGCACATGCTGTATATGCGACGAATATTCGTGGAAAAGTCCGACAAACTTGCGTTGATATTGCCACGATGAATTTAGGTTTAAAAAAAAAAAAATACATCAAATATGGTATACCATATTGTATGCCATATTACAATGTAATATGGTAATGCCATATTACATTGTAATATTCTAATATTCTAATATATTGTAATATATATATCCCCTACAAGTAATCAAGGCACTAATCAACCAAATATTGTAAGCATGTGTTATCATGAAGTTGGATTAGAAGTAAGGATACCAATATGACAATATACACAAAGAATAATTTGGAATATTACTTTCAAAAAAACACATGGATTGCATGAGTGAGTCATTATGCAATTTATATTACACAATACTATGACAAAACTTATAAGATTTATGGATGATATCTTAAGACCATTTCTCGAACTTGTTTATTGTAGCTTCCTTGGAGTAACAACACAAAATTCGAAGGAGAAAGTACATTTATAACATAGTGTTGCAACAGAGTTACAACGCCATAGTTATAGTGAGTTGCAACGGAGTTATAGAAAGTGTTGCAGTAGAGTTATAGCGAGTCGCAGCAGAGTAATAGTGAGTAACAACAAGTGGAGTAACAACACAAAATTCGAAGGAGAAAGTACAGTTACAACATAGTGTTGCAACAGAGTTACAACATAGTTATAGTGAGTTGTAGCAGAGTTACAGAAAGTGTTGTAGCAGAGTTATAGCGATTTGCAGTAGAGTAATAGTGAGTAACAACAACTGGAGTAACAACACAAAATTTGAAGGAGAAAGTACAGTTACAACATAGTGTTGCAACAGAGTTATAACATAGGTATAGTGAGTTGCAACATAGTTACAGAAAGTGTTGCAGCAGAGTTATAGCGAGTTGCAACAGAGTAATTTAATTGAACCAAGGTAATTCATGGGCTTAGAAAATTATTTAGGAATGATGTGTCTCTTCAATGCACATTAGAAAAGGCAAGTATAACCTTTCAATTCATTGCAATTGAAAATCAAGTAACTGAAGCTTTGACTTGAAAGAATTGTAATGCATCAATATTAAATCTAATGAAACTTGAAATTTCATTTGAAAT
>ML781335.1:1888066-1916738 GCA_009831015.1 Picea engelmannii
CAACATCATCATCAACGTCATTTTCGCTACTATAGTTATCGATATCGTCAATGAGATCGTCGTCTCCTACATTTGGATGATCAACCTCTTCAAATTCTTCGTCTGACACATCGACTACATGAGCCACCTGCTCCTGATATTCACAATCATGATCTTCTTCCTAGTTATTATCTTCATCCTCAGCTACATGATTGTACTTTACTAGTCTTCCTCTTGGATCATATCTAACAATGTATGAACAACCTGCTTTACCAGGTACCTCTGAGTAAAATACTTGCTCACATTGACTTGGAAGAACATAAGGCTTTGTACCCGGTTCAAATGCCCTTGTATTAACCATGGTAAATCCATTATCATGCTCAATAACAGTTCTTTCAGGATCACGTTCATGAATCTGTAGCCTGTACCATTTAACCTCAAACAAAACAATTTTAAAGGAATTAAAATCACACTCAATTATATCCTCCAAAAGGCCATAGTACCTATTCTCATTTTCTTCCAGATTTCTATCACTTCTAGAAGAAATGTTGGTGACCTTAAACACTACAGTTATCCCACAATCTGAGTTTTTCATCTTATCATCCAACATTTTGATATGAAATTTATGACCATTACACCACATAGCCTTGTGATGTTTCAGCTACAACATGGAAAACAAGTAAAAAATAAATTGCAAATTAAGAATCCTCATATAGGACTTACTATATATATATTTCAATAATTAAACAAACCAATAATACATTGAAAAATTGGGAAAAAACTAGAAAAATGTGGGTAACAAATTTAACTTGCCTGTTTATCTTTTAAACCAAAGGCTAAATCAACTTCCCTTGATGTAAGATCAGCAAATTGATCTTGATGATGATGCATTGTTTTAATCATCTTACTCACCTCTTCCCAAGATAACCTATCGAAGTATTCTTCAGTATATTCTATCCAATGCTCCATCCAATCAGGGTTGTTTGCAATGTATAAATGTAAATCATCCCACTCTCGAGCAACTATATGATAGCATAAAAATTTAATGTCATTAATTAGTTATTGTTAATAAATGAATAATTTAATAGATGTGTAATATATTAAATCTACATCAACATGATCTAATAATTACCTTTCAAAGTCCTCATTTTACCTTTCCCCAATAAGACCTCCCCTTCAAATTTGTTGATGGAGTCAAGATGCCAAATGCGAGGCACATTCATATTTTCTGCTAATCTAGGTAGATATTGACTAATATACACCATGCATTGGTATAGCATATATCCCTCAACCATAGAACCCTCCGGATGTGCTCTTTGTCTAACAAAAGCCTTCAGTGACTTCAACTGCCTCTCCACCATCCACATCGACCTTGTGTGTACTGATCCACATAATTCAATCTCCTCAACTTGGTGTATGAGGTATTGTTCTTGTGCATTGAAAAATGCTGGTGGTAGATACTGTTGCATTTGACACATTAGTCGGGGAATTTCTCTCTTCCAATGCCTTATATCTTCTTTATGGATTTATTTTGATGATAGCTGCCTACAAATGTCAATGCAATAAAAAAAATATCAAGGCATACATACATTTTCAGATAAAAGATAATATGTCAAATATAAGTTCCAATAAAAATCACATAAGAAGTACATTTTCCTTATAAAACAATACTTACCTCATGTATTTTCCAAGTACATAAATAATTTGTTTTATGTTGTCAAAGTCGTCTGGGAGAGATAAAGGTAGAACATACTGTAACAAAAAACAAATAATTATTATTTGTTTCCAAAAAATGTGTACCAATAAGAAAATATAATATAACCTACTAATTACCTTAATGAATGTATGCCATTCATGTGTTTTAACCCCGCAAAAATCACCTTTTTTAGTTAAGATATTTTGTATGTTCGACGAAAAAACCTAATTTTTCGAATGACCTCTTTTACAATATTTCTTTGTTGCTCCATCAATAACCAAGGAAGACTAGTATTTTGTTGACAACCATCGCCATTAGAATTAATAATAACACTTTGCAAGGTGTGATTAGCCTCTCAGATGTCACAACGAATCTTTCCAATTCTCTCTTTGTCAGTACTTCCATATAATATTCACCATAAAAATTATGTTATGTTCTTCTCAATATGCATTGTATCAAACAAATGAACTATTTGTAGGTGCTCAAAGTATGGCAATCTACTGAATTGAATCGGGTAACTTTTTATTCCTCGTGGAAGCCCATTCGTGACTTAACGACATTCATGAAACATCAACAAATTGAAATCAACATGAATTAATGGGACAAAATGAAATTAATACTAATGAAATTAACCAAAGATTTATATAATAGGTCATACATAAATAATTTGCGTACCTTGATGATTTCTAATATATTCCAACTTCCATAGGCGAGGTGTCATTCTTCGTGGTTTTTTTTCCATTTTCTTCTTTACCATTGAACTTTGCTTTGTATGTATTTCAATAACTATGGTTCTTAGGCAGAAAGTGCCTATAATCATCAAACACTTCCTTTGCTAAACTCCTTGAACGACGATATTTTATCCTAGGACCGCAAATTGGGCATGCAAATTTACCCTTTGTTTGAAGACCTACAAGATATATGAATAAATGTAGCATCAAATTAGAGTTACAATTAAAAATAATGCATGATGTTTTCAAAAAAGATATATAATATTAAATCACAAAAATAAAGTAACAATATACCACAGAAATGTGTTAACCCGGGAGCGTCATGAATTGTCCATGATAGTATTCCATGGAATTGAAATCGTCTTTGCCTTGTTGGTCTAGAGATGTCATACATACTGACGCAAACCCATAACTTCAACAACTCATCGATGAGAGGCTCAATATATACGTTCATATATTTAACCTGGAACCTACCTGATTGGTTCAACCTAATGCATGATTAATTATACTTATCTAGATGTCGTGATATATAAAAGAAATAATTACCATGCACAAAACAAAGAAATGAAATATTTTGTCATGCTTTAAACAAAATAAAAGATAATTAAATACCTGGAACAATCATTGCCAACATTGTGTGCTCTCTCTTGATTGACATCCAAGGAGGAAGGTTATTGTTTATAGCAAAAGAAGGCCACACTGAGTACGTAGAACGAAACTCTCCAAATGGATTGACACCATCAACTGCCAACGAAAGTCTAACATTACAAGGTTCTTCTTTAAAAATTGGCCACTTTTCTTCGATGTAGTTCAATGTGGAACCATCTGCAGGCATTCGAAGAACATCGTCTCGACTTCTATTCTTTGCATGGAAATCCATAAACTGTGCTATACTTTGGCACCCGAACAACCGTTGAAAACGTGGAATTATCGGAATATAACGAAGAACTTTGCGAGACACCTTATTTGACACTTTATCGGTTCGATATATACTTATTTGACATTGTGGGAATTCATTTTCTAATGCATATTGTCCATACTATATGATATGATCATTAGGACATGCATCAATAGCCTGATAGTCCATTCCAATTTCTTTCATAATCACGGATATTTCTCGATATGTGTGTGGAAAAATATTTGACGTCGGTAATAGAACATCACCTAACAATCTATAAAATTCTAAACAATAAGTCAATGTAAACAGTGTTGATCATCAATATATTATCCAATATACTAATTTACAAATTAGAAAACGATAGAAAGATAGGAATAAATTGAACCTTTTAAGTATTTGTGAACATGCAAGCATAAATAATTAACAAATTAAATACCTTAGTATCTGTGTGAGACATGTGTTTGATAAACCATTCAAAACCTTCAGGTTCACCAACAACAATATAGCAGATAAAAGATTTATTGTTGAGCCTTCATAAAGAGGTTGACGTGACTTCTCGAGTAGAGGATCAACATCATGACTATCGTCCTGGTTTTCCTCATCCATTGGAGAAAACGTGTCTTGGATCAATCTATGTATCTCATCTTCCTGATTTGAATCGCTAACGTTATCTCCATCCATATCATCATTAATAACTTGATCAACAGTTTCAATATTCTGATCTCGAAGTTCATCTCCATGTAAAGTAGTATTTCTGCTAGTACTTGACAAATAACTCTCTAGAGGTCGACACTTTGGGGGCATCATCTATATATTTAAAAAACAACATAGAAAAGTTAGTGTGTATAGAAAATATAAAAATCACAATAAGAAATATTACTAAAATTCATGACATACTGATTATTACAAAGAATACATTAAATATTGAATCCTCTTACCAAGGGATGATATTCATAACCCCCTTTAGTGTTCCCCTTCTCCCTACAATGTTTTAGGGCTATTGTTATTAAAAGTCTTCTATTTTGCAAGCCTCTGCAATCATAGCAAGGGCAATAACATTTTCAATCGCCCCTCGCCTCTAATGTCATTGTTAACCGAGCAAGCTTCCTGTCATTTTCGTTCATTGTGCCAAATCCTTGTCCTAACAAGTAATTGTCTTACCTATACCATACCAAACATTAAGTTGTCAATTTTTTATATTTTGGCTACTCCTTTCGATTATGATATGCTTATTTACAGTGACCTACATCTTTATAACAAGGTCAACATCTTTATAATAAGGTGATCATATGTGTAGAGGCTCAACATCATGACGACATAGATATCATCTTTATAATAAGGTCATATGTGTACAAATGTTTTCTTTATATAATAATGACATATACACCTAACATAAGTTTAGGGTTAGTGTTTATGTATCTTACTAGTCCCTGCTAAAGTAGGGAATATAGCAATCAATTACTATCATTTCACCGATTAGGGTTGAGTTTCAAGAGCAATTCCATATCTTTATCAATGAAAAGAGAGAGAGATTATAGCTACAATTGAAGGGAAAAGGGTATGTGGATTCCATAAACCTAGAATATTATGCAATCTACATACCCTTTTCCATAGAATATACTAACTATATCCAAAATCCAAAGACATGAAATTTTGTATAACTACACATATTATATAAATATATTATCAAGGAAAAAATAAGCTAAATGCAATTTGGACAATTGAAAAAAAAATTACAAGTTAAATGAGTACATCAATAAAAAATAACATACTAACCTTGCAAGTTCAAAATCTAAGCTATGTAGATCGAGAATTGGATTTGTTCAACTGGTGGGTGACAGAAAAAATAAACAGCTCAAACAAAAGCCAAGAACAATGTCACAACTATAGCAACTGTGTCGCAAAGTCTCTTAAAGTCACGTATATATAGATAAAATATTCAACTAGTCATTAACACCGGCCAATGAGATAGACAACATTTTCGTTGCTATTGCCATGAAATTTTGTCGTTATAGCTATGAAAATCTTGACTAGGTTAAATTAATATTTGCGTCGATATTGTGATGAACTTTCGTTGCAGTAGTGACGAAAATCCCACCCTTTTTAAAAAAAATATTAGACTAGTGGAAGCATGGAAAATTTTCGTGGAATAATCCGCCCATATGTAGTAGTTTCATAACTATAAAGTGAATTGATTTAATTGATGATACAATAAAAAATTATTTAAATTAGTCACCTAGCTGCAATGATTTCAACAATGAGATAAATGAATACAAAATGATATATTTATTTTAGTGATAATATAAGGAAAAATGATTTAAATCAAACAAGTAGTTGCATTGGTTTCATTGATGACCTAATGCAAAACAATAAGGTGCATTGATTTTAGTGATGATATAATGAAAAATCGTTTAGAGAAATCAAGTTTTTGAAATGATTTCACCAATGATATAATGAAAAATATTAGGGTGTATTGATTTCAGTTATAATACAATGAAAAATGATTAAGTGTAGTAGAAATATCATTCCCTCAAACAATTCCTTTTACAACTATTGAAAGAGCTAATAAAAAGCAACATTCTTTGAAATTTGCTTGGGGCTTAACAATCCATAAGTCACAATCATTGACAATGGAGAAAGATAATATTAATATTAGGAAGCAAGACACTAAGGGTATGATGTTTACTGCAATATGGCGAGTTAAATACTTGAATGGTCTACCATTTCAGCCTCCTTTTTCATTCGATATCAAAAGATGAAAAAAATAACAAGTGTGATTCTAAGAAAAACAAAAGAAGATAGATTGTGATTCATCACAAAGCAAACTATTTGAAATTGATTACATTTTTACTATTCACGTTTTTCATCATTCAACAATGTTACTTTATTTCTATTCAACTTATTCCTCATGTAACCATTGAAATATACTTCTGAATAATATTCTTTATTTTCTCAACAAACAAAGGAAACCGAGTAAATTTAAAATGATCAATTTCATCTCAAACATATACATATACATAGTTTTGATCATATACAAATTGTGTCACAATACTAAAAACAGAAGAAGATATATTGACATACAATCTTCTCTATAATAATCTATATATTTTCAACCAAGTGAAGAGAGTGACTAAATTTCAAATAATTAGTTTAATTTTACTTCTTAGACATATACATAATGTTGATCATTTCAAATTCCATCACTCTAATAAAAACCTTCTGGATAATACTCTTTATATTTTCAACCTTATAATACTCTCTATACTTTCAACCAACTAAGGAAAATGAGTAGATTAATACTATATATATATATATACATACACATCATATTGATCACCTACAAATTGTGTCACTTTGAGATTGATCACTTTGACATATACATGTATATATGTAACATCCCGCTTTGGCACTCTGAATGAAATTATTCTTTGAGGACACTTGCTTGAAAGTGATCTAGATTGTTATGCTATTAAAAATTTTGATTTTATGGGTTGATGACATGTTGTTTTACTTCATTGACATAGACAGGTGCTATTGACTCGGTTTTACTGAGTGTGCAGGATTTTGGACCTCGAGGATACAGAGGCATCGATGGAACCCCTTGGACTCCATATCGAGTCGGGGAATGTACCATTGGGGTTTGATTGTTTTTACTATGATATTAGCGCATCCGATTAGATGATATGATATGGATATATTATGAGATGATTTGTTGATGATGCAGGCTGACGATAGCTTGCCGATCAGACTCACATGTGGACTAAAGGGGTCACACATGACTACCAGAGATGTTGAGGGAGGGGTGTGGACAACATCCCTACCACAGCCTACTAGCACTCCCGTCGTGGCTCGAACTGTAGGTTAACGATTACCTAGTTCGAGAGGACCTACGATGTCGTGATGGTAGACTGCGAAAGTCGCTCACAATGATTCTAAGGGGTGCGCAATAAGGCGGGGGAATTATTCCTTAGATTCCATTAGTCTCCCACAAGTTCACTTGGCAGAGTATTGACTCCAGGGGTTTTTGATGTCTACCAAGTCATTCAAGAGGAGAGTGACACCCTTGGAGCACATGGTGCATCTTCAAGGGCACGTCGCACAAGAAAAATGGAAAGAGGCGAGTGGCACCCTTGGAGCACCTAGTGCATCCTGAAGGGAATGTTGTGTTGTTTTGATAAATGAATGAACCCAGACGGCCTTTGGACGAATAACGTGTTAAGTATTTTAAAAAAAAAAAAAAAATTCCCTAATTAAATGTTGCCCAGTACAAAATTTAAGGTCTAAGTCTAAATTACGCTAGTGGTAAAATTTTGTCTACTTATAAAAATAATAATAATAATAATTAAAATAAAAACAAGTTAAATAATAATTATGATCTTCGTAAAATCTTGTAACACGAAGGGAGTAAGAAATTTAAACTATTCATAAAAAATCAGTTGGAATTAATTGTTTTATCTTTTTGATAATTTAAAATATACTAACTAAATGATAAAAGGGGAAAATGGTTAAATTCCACACCTACCTTTTTGAGCTCTAATTAAAAAGGGGAAAGAGGGAAAATCTAAAATTTTAGGAAACTAGGAAAAGAGGTAAAAATAAAAAGGGAAAAAGGAGAACTTAGGGGAAAAAGCATAAGGTCAAACTTAGTAAAGCATCTACCATTTAAGAGCTTTCTAATTTAAATTGAATTAGCAATTTAATAAAAGGGAATGTTATTAAAACCTATAAGAGAATTTGGGGACACCTACGAGTGATTCTAGGAGTAACTCTAGGTGGGTGAGGTAAATAAAGATAATTAATTAATTAAAGAAGTTAATTTATGGAGGAAGGAAGGGGATGGGTGACACTTGTATGGGGAGGAATTTTTAGGAAATTAATTATAAAAACTTAACTAAAAGAGAATTTTTAGAAAGTAAGGGACCACAAAATTCTATATAATGAAGGGAGGTGATGGAGGTTGGATGATCTTCTGTTTGCATAATGTTACGCTGCAGAAATATTTGCTTGATTGATTTAACTTGTGGGAGTTGGGATACCCAGCTCGGTAAGGAGTGGTATCTCAACCTTGCGAGGTGAGTTGGGAGCTAGTCGAAATCTCTGGATAGTCAGTGTGTGGCCCCTTTGCGGCTCGGGGGGCTAAGGGGGAAGAAGAGTACCCCTAGCATTGGATGGAAAGTACTGATGAAGTCTCGACGGTCGATGAGTGGGATTTGAATGGAGTGCGCGAGACGTCATTCGGAGCGGATGATCAGGCAATGATACACTCTCTTCATTTTTGTATGGTAGAATGTATTAGGACTTATGCTTCGATCTGCTAATTTAATGGAGAAGTAAACTGATGTTTTTTTTTTTAAATTAATGACTGAACTTTCCTTAGCCTAACTCGATGGTTGTTGACTCCCATGGCCTTTGTTTTCCCACATGTCTTGACTACCTTGTTGTGTTGATTGTGACCTTCATGGTTGTTTAGCCTTCATCCCTAGCTCACCAGTCCTCGCCTGAGCAGTCGTCCAGGAGCCTGATCTACAGTCGTCGCCTTAGCGTTAAAAGACCTATGAATCTCAACACCCTACTTTTTTGTGCGAGGATGATAAGAGAAGGACAAACCTATTAGTCGTCTACCCTTGATGTTTTTCCCTGCCTGATTGTTGATTCCACCATCTGACAATGACCTCTGCAGGTGGATTATCTTGTGTCCTAGTTGGTTTTCTCGATGCCTTGACTAAAAGAAACCCCGGCAATCATTCCATGACCTTTCCCCTTGGAACCTTGCATTCTCTTACTTTTGTCTGCGTTGTATTGGGGTTATAGCATTGGAAGCATGAATTGATTTCCAGTCTGCAAATTTTTGGGTATTCTGGCAATGAAAAAAAAAATGTCTGATTTCCTATCTACATTTTATATTGGTGTCAGGGAGATGAATAATTTTTTTTTTGTATTCCTATCTGCATTATATTGGTACTCTGGCAATGGGAAGAATGTTTGATTTCCTATCTGCATTTTATATTGGTGTCTGGGAGATGAAAAACATTTTTGTATTTCTGTCTGCATTGTATTGGTACTCTAGTAAAGGGAAGAACGTTTGATTTACTATATACATTTTGTATTGGTGTCCGAGCGATGAAAAATATTTTTTTGTATTCCTGTATGCATGGTATTGGTACTCTCGCAATGGGAAGAACATTTGATTTCCTATCTGCATTTTATATTGGTGTCTAGGAGATGAAAAACGTTTTTTTTGTATTCTTGTTTGCATTGTATTGGTACTCTGGCAAAGGGAAGAACATTTGACTTCCTATCTGCATTTTATGTTGGTGTCTAGGAGATGAAAAATGTTTTTGTATTCCTGTCTGCGTGGCATTGGTATCTTGGAAATGGAAAACAAATTCATTTCCATGTCTGCATTTTGTCAACGTTTTTCTCTTTTAAATGATGATGGCAACATGGAGTTCCTTCTGGTGCGTTTTGGGCACATCATTCTACATATTTAAAATACAGATAGCCATGAATGTCCTTTTGGTGTGTCCCTGTACATGTTTTTCCCTTTTAAATTGAGACTGTGATTTTTGTTTAAATGCTCATGAATTTTCCATTCAAAACATGATTGAGATGGATGTTTAAATGCTCACGATTTGCCATCCAAAATGTGACTAAGTTGCTGTTTAAATGCCCACAATTTTTGCCTTTAAAATGTGAAGAGATTGCTGTTAAAATTACCCACGTTTTTGCTTTTAAAGATTGACTTAGATTGTTGTTTAAATACCCACGATTTTGCCTTTAGAATGTTGTTGGAGCTTGCTATAATTACCCATGATTTTTCCTTTAGAATGTTGCGAGAGCTTGTTGTAATTACCCATGAGTTTTCCCTTTAGAATGTTGACTGAGCTTCCTGGAATGACCACAAATTTACCAGGAAAATTGCTACAGTTAATTGTCTTGTTAATTGCAATGTTAAATGCTATATTAATTGCCTTACTAAATGCCATAATAATTGCTACAACACTGTGAATGGTCAGTAGATTCCTACTTATTGATTAAATGTTGCAGTGAGTTAAATGGTTAACAGTTATGTAAATTGCCTTGTTTTGGCGCTATTAATCGTTATGTTAACCGTCATATAAATTGCCTCGCTACTGTTGTATTAATTGTTCTGTTAATTAACATGAAAATCGCTTTGTTAGTGCTATAATACTTGTTATGAAAATATTCATGCAAACTACCCTTTTATTGCTCAATTAATTGATTATGTTAATCATTATGTTAAATTCTTTGTTAACTGCTGTAATAAATTGTTATGTAACAGGTATGTAATTACCTTGTTGATTTGCTACAACAATGTTATTAGCTGGCAGTTGCCTCCTCAATGATAATAAACAGCTAGTGTGGTTAGTTCAGTCATTATATCTAGACTAATGTTGAGGTTTAATTGTTCATAAGTGTTATAGGTAGCATTCCACTTTAAGAATGTTAATGTTGTTATTCAAGTTTATGATTAGTTGGATTTATAGATATCGCCTAATTGGTAACCCAGACTCGCTAAATTTGAGTCGTAATTCATGTTAAGTTCGGTGGGTAACTCGTTGACTAATGGTATTTAGACTGGTTGATTGATCTGTAATCAATGCCAATTTAACTGATAGATAACGACCTTTTAGCCTTGATTAATGGCTTTTGTTTAATATTAATTAATGTTTTTACGTGGCTTGTAAATGTTCAATGTGATTGGTTTTTCTCATTGTAAGGGTTCTAGTTACTTGTGTAATTAATTTCGGGTGCATTGGGTTGTTAGGATGATTGTCCTTATCTTCGTAGTCTTTGTTTGCTTGTGTCAGGTGGGATGTAGACACCTCCCTTTTCCTCAGAACAGTCACCAGCCTTGAGACCTTAAATGGTCAAAATGGATGGGAACCTGGGCTTGAGTGTTGCTTATGTGTCCTGGATGGCCTAACCATTGCAGGGTAGGAAGGGCGGGTAATCATTCTTATTCTTCATCGGTTGAATGTCGTACATTGCTTCCAAGTGCTTGATGTACTTTTATGTTAGGTTGTTATGTTTTTTGTGGCGTGAGTTGCATGCATTGTATTCGTCGTCATGTTGTGATGTTGAGTATAATGTCATTATTACCTACGTACATGGACACACAAAAAAAAAAAATTGCAGTTGTTATGTGAGGCTTTTTGTCATAATGAAATGGGAGGTCCATTACATATGATATCAGAGCCAGGTTCAACCCGCGACTTGGGATCACTATGAATTTCGTTGATATGATTTGATTATAAGGTTACTAATTGACTTGACTTGTATTCATGCAGGTAATCATGGTTAGATGACGTCGTGGAGGAATATGAAGGGGTGCTAGGGAGGAGGCGCGATGCCTCCAGTAGCATCCATGCCTGAGGGGTTTAACCCTCAGGGAGATGAGCAGGTTCTCGGACAGGAGCAGATAGCAGTTGGTGATGTAGTCAGAATAATGAGATCTTTTCAACGCATGTCTGAGGCATTGATCATCTATTTGGACACAGATGAGGCCAGGGCGTCAGCACCCGCTGAGCTTCCACCGTGCACTCTGTTCGGTACTGGTAGCATTCATCGTGAACTCGAGAAGGTCAAATTTCCTAAGTTCTTTGGTGCCCCGGATGGCACAGCCGCCAAGGCATGGTTGGAGAACATGGCGATGTGCTTTGCACTTCACGATTATACCTCCAAAATGAAGGTATGCATGGCGGTATTTCAACTAAAGGGGAGCGCTCTTCTATGGTGGAAGACACTCCTACTGCAATTGAACATGGTCATCGAAGATGTGTCATGGGAACTGTTCGAGGAACGGTTCTAAGAGAGATACCTTTCAGAGGAATTCATTGAGCATCAGCTCAACAAGTTCAACGGATTACGACAGGGCATTCATATGGTGCCCAAGTATGAGGCTCGTTATATGGAGCTACTCTTGTATCCTCCGCATCTTAACATAGAAAAACTTAAGGTCAACAACTTCTTTTTCAGCCTTAATGGAAGCATACGTGCAAAGGTCAAAATTTTGATGCCTCAAACTTTACATGATGTCGTCCAGAAGGCCCTCATAACAGAGGAGGAGCTTATCAGTGGGGGTCAGACTAGAATTCACCGAGACCAATAGGGCAGGTCTCATCTAGAGTACAATAGCATTAGACACCAGTCAGACATACGTTGAGATATCATGGCTTCCAGAGGGGATCCACTTTCACTATAACTCGGCGACCTACACCTTAGCAGTAAACACCTTATTGGGGACCACAACATCAACAACAGCGTCGACTATAGCAGCAAAAACTTAGGCCTATTCAGCAGAACAGACCAGGATTTGAGGTCGGTGGGCCATCACCTTCTACTTCGGGTACGAGGAATACTGAACCGAAGAAGGGGTGTTGGACATGTGGGGAGCCACACTACTAGCATGATTTCCAGGTGGAGAGGACTAGAGCTTCCAGATCAACCAGACCCACTACTGTGGGAGATATGGGCAAGGCCCATCGGATTCATGCATTGATGAATAACCGCTTGGTAGATAATCAGTCGACTTGGCTCGAGATGACAGGTACTGTCACTGACTAGACCCTTAGTATTTTGATAGATCTCGGTGCTACCAAGAGTTTTATTTCTGGTGCAGTGCTAAAAAGGATTAAGGTAAAGGCAGTCGAATAGGATGAGTTTAGCTTTCCAGATATGGCTTCGAGAGCCAAACAGAAGGTTGGAGGAAAGGTTACAGGTTGTATCCTTAACCTGGGAGAGTTTGTCACAAGGGCCAACCTGTACGTCACGCTCTTAGGATCTTATGATGTCGTAATTGGTATGGACTGGTTGGAATCGCATGAGGCGATACTCAACTATAAGATGAAACAGTTGAGCTTGGTCGATGATGAGGGACAGAGATGTGTGATTGTAGGATGGAACCAGGGAGTTTCCCTGAGGTTCATCTATTCCTTACAGCTACGGAAGAGCATGTGCAAGGGGTGCAAGCTTTATTTGATCCTTGCATTAAACAAGAATGGATTAATGAAAGGTTTAGAACACCTTCCGGTGGTGAGAGAATTTGAAGACGTATTTCTAGAGGAGTTATTTGGGATATCGTCGGAGAGGGAATTGGAGTTTACCATAGACCTAAAACCAAGGACCGAACCGATAGCAAGAATGTCTCATCGTATGTCGACCCCGGAGTTACAAGAGTTGAAAATGAAACTGAAGGAGTTACTGGACCTGGGATTGATACGTCCTAGTGTGTCACCGTGGGGTGCACCTGTTATTTTCATACGAAAGAAGGATGGGTCATGGAGGCTCTGCATTTACTACCATCAATTGAACAAGGCCACGATCAAGAATCAATATCCATTGCCAAGAATTGATGATCTGTTTGATCAAATGAAGGGCGCAATAGTGTTCTCAAAGATTGACTTGTGATCAGGATACCACCAGTTATGGATTAAGGAAGATTACATCCCTAAGACCGCCTTTAAGATGAGGTTTGGACATTACGAGTTTATTATTTTACCGTTTGGACTGACAAACGCCCCAGAGGTATTTATGAGTTTGATGAATGGGGTGTTCCATGAGTACTTGGACAAGTTTGTCCAAGTATTCATTGACAATATTTTTATTTACTCTTGGATGACAGAGGAGCGTGATGAGCACTTGCGCTTGGTACTACAGTGTTTGCGAGAGCACAAATTGTATGGAAAGTTGTCCAGATGTTATTTTTATCAATCGAAGATTCACTACTTAGGGCATGTCATCTCCGACGAAGGCATCACCATGGATCTAGCAAAGGTTGAGGCTATTATGGAATGGCCTGCACCGACGAATGTCCCAGAAGTGCGTAGCTTCATGGGTTTAGCAGGATACTATTGATGGTTCGTCAAGTCATTTTGGAAGATAGAAAATCTGATCACAGAGTTGCAGAAGAAGAACAAGAAGTTTTTTTGGACCAAGAAATGCGCAGAATCATTTCATAGGCTCAAGCAATTGTTGTAAACAACACCGATACTAAAGATCCCTGACATGGACGTAGATTTCTTAGTATGCACTGACACATATAGGGAAGGCTTAGGCGGGGTCTTGATGAAAGATGGATGAGTGATTTCTTACATTTCGAGGAAACTGAGAAGGCATGAGGAGAACTACACGACGCACAATTTGGAGTTGTTAGCCATCGTTTATGCCTTGAAGTTTTGGAGACACCACCTTGTTGGATGAAAATGCGAACTAAAGATTGACCATTGTGGACTACAACACATCTTTATGCAAAGCGACTTGAACGCGCAACAACAACGTTAGTCAAAATTACTTAGCGAGTATGAATTTGAGATTACTTACATAAAAGGAATAGTGAACTGAGTGGCAGATGAATTGAGTCGAAGACCACACATCTTTTCGGTGCTGCCTCTTTAGACGAATCTACATGAAAAGATTCTAACTTTACATCATGATGATGACTAGTACAAAGAGGTCGAGGGTTTTATCGGACAGAACACAATGATGGTACCATGATTTGAAGGATTTTCATTTGATAGCGATGGATTATTGAGGTTTAAAAATCAGATCTACGTACCACCGAATGATGAGTTGAGGATGTTGATCCTGGGAGAGGCTCATAGAGCAGTTTACATGGCTCACCCAGGAGTCACGAAGATGAGGGAAGACCTTAAACCCTTATTCTTCTGGAAGGGAATGAAGGTAGACATAGTCAACTATGTGTCCAAATGTCTAGAATGTCAGCAGGTAAAGGTTGAACATAAACACCGAGCAGGATTACTACAACCACATGTTATTCCGAAATCGAAATGGGAGGTTATTTCGATGGATTTTATTATTGGATTTCCACTAACGATAAGGAGACATGACTCGATTTTCATAGTAGTAGACACTCTGACGAAGAGTTCTCACTTTATCCCTGTGCGCACGACATATCAGGCACCTGTCATAGCTATAGTTTTCATCAGTGAGATTGTGAGGCTGCATGGCGTGCCTAAGAGGATTATATCCGATACAGGATCGGTGTTTACTAGATGATTTTGGACGAGTTTCTAAGAGGCCTTGGGAACCCAACTTAACTTTAGTACTGTGTATCACCTGGAGATTGATGGGTAGACTAAACAAACAAACCAGACCTTGCAGGACATGTTGTGCATGTGCGTGATGGACCAACAAAATCATTGGGAATAATTATTGCCACTAGTGGAGTTCGCTTACAACAACAGTTACCAGAGCACCATTAAGATGGAGCCTTTTGAGTTTCTTTACGAGTGACCGTGTCGGACGCCTTTGATTTTGGATCAGCTTGAGGATAGGGTCCTAGTAGTACCAGAAGAGATCCAAGAAATGGAAGAGAAAATGCAAACAATAAGACAAAGGATTAAATAAGTGCAGGATCAACAGAAGAGTTATGTCGATGCGCACCGTGTCGACCATAGTTATGAGGTCGGCGATCGAGTCTTCTTGTGGGTTAAACCGCATAAAAGTTCGATCAAGTTTTGGAAGGAAGATAAACTCTCTCATAGGTTCATGGGACCTTTCAAGATTGTGGAGAGAATGGGGCCTATGGCCTATCGACTATCCTTGCCTGATTCTTTGAGGCGTATGCACGACGTTTCTCATGTATCTATTTTGAGACATTATATTAGTGATCCTACGCATGTTATTGACATGAGTTCCTTGCAGGTATCGGATGAGGGGGCGCTCATAGCTGAGCCGATACACATCTTGGATCATCGCGTTCGACAGCTACAACATCGAACAATAGAGTTGGTCAAGGTCTTGTGGGACAATTATAGTCCACACTCGGCGACTTGGGAGGATGCATATGATTTCACTAGCAATTTCCATTTTTGTTTGATAGATAGACATATGATACTGTGATACACTTTATTTCAGAATTTATATTGTGAAACTTTAGGATGAAGTTTAGACCAAGAGGGGGTGTATGTAGCATCCTTCTCTGGCGCTCTGAGTGAACTTATTCTTTGAGAACACTTGCTCGCAAGTGATCCATATTATTATGCTATTAAAACTTTTGATTTTGATTATAAGGCGTTATGGATTGATGACATGTTTTACTGCATTGACATAGACAGGTGTTATAGACTCGGTTTTACTGAGCGTGCAGGATTTTGAGCCTCGAGGATGTAGAGGCATCGATGGAACCCCTTGGACTCCAGACCGAGTCGGGGAATGTACCAGTGGGGTTTGATTGTTTTTACTATGATATTAGCACATCTGATTAGATGATATGATATGGATATATTCTGACATGATTTGTTGATGATGCAGGTTGATGATAGCTTGCCGACCAGAGTCACATGTGGAGTAAAGGGGTCACGCATGACTACCAGATATGTTGAGGGAGAGGTGTGGACAACAACCCTGCCACAACCTAATAGCATTCCCATCGTGGTTGGAACTATAGGTTAACGATTACCTAGTTTGAGAGGACCCATGATGTCGTGAGGGCAGATTGTGACAGTTGCTCACGATGATTCTAAGGGGCATGTAATAAGGCAGGGGACTTATTCCTTAGAGGCCCATAGTCTCCCACAAGTTCACCTGGTGGAGTATTGACTCTAGGGATTTTTTATGTCTACCAAGTTAGTCAAGAGGCAAGTGACACCCTTGGAGCACATGGTGCATCTTGAAGGGCACGTCGCGCAAGAAAAATGGAAAGAGGTGAGTGGCCCCCTTGGAGCACCTAGTGTGTCCTGAAGGGCACGTCGTGTTTTTTTGATAAATGAATGAACTTATATGACCTTAAGACGAATAACGTGTTAAGTATTTAAAAAAAAAAAAACAATTTTCCTAATTAAATGTTGCCCAGTAAAAAATTTAAGGTCTAAGTCTAAATTACGCTAGTGGTAAAATTTTGTCTACCTATAAAAATAATAATAATAATAATAATTAAAATAAAAACAACTTAAATAATAATTATGATCTTCGTAAAATATTGTAACACGAAGGGAGTAAGAAATTTAAATTATTCATAAAAAATCAGTTGGAATTAATTGTTTTATCTTTTTGATAATTTAAAATTTTCTAACTAAATGATAAAAGGGAGAAAGGGTTAAATTCTACACCTGCCTTTTTGTGCTCTAATTAAAAAGGGGAAAGAGGGAAAATCTAAAATTTTAAGAAACTAGGAGAAGAGGTAAACATAAAAAGGGAAAAGGGGGAACTTAAGGGAAAAAGCGGAAGGTCAAACTTAGTACAACATCTACCATTTAAGAGCTTTCTAATTTAAACTGAACTAGCAATTTAATAAAAGGGAAAGTTATTAAAACCTATAAGATAATTTGGGGACACCTAGGAGTGATTCTAGGAGTAACTCTAGGTGGGTGAGGGAAAAAAATATAATTAATTAATTAAAGAAGTTGATTTATGGAGGAAGGAAGGGAATGGGTGACACTTGTATAGGGAGGAATTTTTAGGAAATTAATTATAAAAACTTAACTAAAAGAGAATTTTTGGAAAGTAAGGAACCATGAAACTCTATATCATGAAGGGAGGTGATGGAGGTTGGATGATCTTCTATTTGTGTAACGTTACACTACATAAATATCTACTTGATTGATTTAACTTGTGGGAGTTGGAATACCCAACTCAGTAAGGAGTGGTAGCTCGGCCTTGTGAGGTGAGATGGGAGCTAGTCGAAATCTCTGGATACTGAGTGTGTGGCCCCTTTGCGCCTCGAGGGGCTAAGGGGGAAGAAAAGTACCCCTAGCATTGGCTGGGAGGTATCGATGAAGTCTCTATGGTCGGCGAGTGGGAGTTGCACAGAGCGCGTGGGACATCATTCGGCGCGGGTGATCAAGCAACGGTACGCTCTCTTCATTTTTGTATGGTAGAATGTATTAGGACTTATGATTGGATCTTCTTATTTAATGGAGAAGTAAACTGATGTTTTTTTTTTTAAATTGATTACTCAGATTTCCTTAGCCTAGCTCTATGGTTGTTGACTCCCATGACATTTGTTTTCCCACATGTCTTGACCACCTTGTTGTGTTTATTGTGACCTTCGTGGTTGTTTAGCCTTCTTCCCTAGCTCACTAGTCCTCGCCTGAGCAGTCGGCCAGGAGCCTGATCTACGGTCGTTTCCTTAACGTTAAAATACCTATGGATCTCAATGCCCTGCTTTTCTATGTGAGGATGATGAGTGAAGGACAAACCTGTTAGTCGTCTACCCTTAATGTTTTTCCCTGGCTAATTGTTGATTCTGCCATCTGGAAATGACCTCTTCATGTCGATTATCTTGTGTCCTGGTTGGTTTTCTCTATGCCTTGACTAATAGAAACCCCAACAATCATTCCATGACCTTTCCCTTTGGATCCTTGTGTTCTCTTACTATTGGCTACGTTGTATTGGGGTTATAGCATTGGAAGCACAAATTTATTTTCGGTCTGCAAATTTTTGGGTATTTTGGCAATGAAAAAAAAAACGTCTGATTTCCTATCTACATTTTATATTGGTGTCTGGGAGATGAAAAAAATAAAATCGTATTCCTGTCTGCATTGTATTGGAACTCTGGCAATGGGAAGAACATTTGATTTCCTACTTGCATTTTATAATGGTGTCCGGGAGATGAAAAACGTTTTTGTATTTCTGTTTGCATTGTATTGGTACTCTGGTAATGGGAAGAATGTTTGATTTCCTATCTGCATTTTATATTGGTGTCCGGGAGATAAAAAATGTTTTTTTGTATTCCTGTCTACATGGTATTGGTACTCTGGCAATGGGAAGAACATTTGATTTCCTATCTGCATTTTATATTGGTGTTTGGGAGATGAAAAACGTTTTTTTTGTATTCCTGTTTGCATTGTATTGGTACTCTGGCAATGGGAAGAATGTTTGACTTCCTATCTGCATTTTATATTGGTGTCCGGGAGATGAAAAATGTTTCTGTATTCCTTTCTGCGTGGCATTAGTATCCTGGTAATGGAAAACAAATTCATTTCCATGTCTGCATTTTTCCAGGGTTTTTCCCTTTTAAATGATGATGGCAACATGGAGTTCCTTTTGGTGCGTTTTGGGCACATCATTTTGCATATTTAAAATATGGATAGCCATGAATGTCCTTTTGGTGTGTCCCTGTACATGTTTTTCCCTTTTAAATTGAGACTGTGATTGTTTTTTAAATGCTCACAAATGTTCCATTCAAAACGTGACTGGGATCGATGTTTAAATGCTCACGATTTGCCATCGAAAATGTGACTGAGTTGTTGTTTAAATGCCCATTATTTTTTCCTTTAAAATGTGAAGAGATTGTTGTTAAAATTACCCATGTTTTTTCTTTTAAAGATTGACTTAGATTATTTTTTAAATACCCACGATATTTCCTTTAGAATGTTGTTAGAGCTCGTTGTAATTACCTACGATTTTTCCTTTAGAATGTTGCCAGAGCTTGTTGTAATTACCCATGATTTTTTCCTTTAGAATGTTGACTGAGCTTGCTGGAATGATCACGAATTTACCATAACAATTGATACAGTTAATTGGCTTGTTAATTTCAATGTTAAATGCTATATTAATTGCCTTACTAAATGCCAGAACAATTGCTACAACATTGTGAATGGTCAGCAGATTCCTACTTATTGATTAAATGCTGCAGCGAGTTAAATGGTTAACAGCTATGTAAATTGCCTTTTTTTTGCGCTATTAATCATTATGTTAACCGTCATATAAATTTCCTCACTACTATTATATTAATTGTTATGTTAATTAACATGATAATCGCCTTGTTAGTGCTATAATATTTCTTATGAAAATAGTCATGCAAACTACCGTATTATTGATTAATTAATTGATTATGTTAATCATTATGTTAAATGCCTTGTTAATTGTTGTAATAAATTATTATGTAACAGATATGTAATTAGATTGTTGATTTGCTACAACAATGTTATTAGTTGGCAGTTTCCTCCTCAATGATAATAAACAACTAGTGTGTTTAGTTCAGTCATTATATCTAGACTAATGTTGAGGTTTAACTGTTCATAAGTGCTATAGGTAGCATTCCACTTTAAGAATGTTAATGTTGTTATTCAAGTTTATGGTTAGTTGGATTTATAGATATTTCCTAATTGGTAACTCAGACTCGCTAAATTTGAGTTGTAATTCATGTTAAGTTCGATGTGTAACTCGTTGACTAATGGAATTTAGACTGGTTAATTGATCTGTAATTAATGCCAATTTAAGTCATAGATAACGACCTTTAAGCCTTGATTAATGGTTGTTGTTTAATATTAATTAATGTTTGTACGTGGTTTGTAAACGTTCAATGTGATTGGTTTTCTAACGACCTTTTAGCCTTTATGCATGCATAAATGGATTCATCATGATGAAAAACCCCTGGGGCACTCAGATTATACAAACTTAACCACTCAAATATGCAAATCCAACCATTCATCACCGGATTTCGGGCAAAATCAAACTGAAAAAGTGGTCAACAAACCCTCAAAAGGTAGAATGTTTAGACTACTCTATTAATAAATGAAATTTAAACAACAACAAAAATAATGATTTTATCAAGATTCAAACCAAAAAAACAAAAGGGAGAATGTTTAGCCTCAATGGTTACATGTGGGATCGTACGGATATCTAGTAGATGTGTGTTGGTCTTTCGTATAAAGTGAATATTTTCATATGGATATCTGGTAGATGCATGTTGGTCTTTCGTATAAGGTGAGCACTGAATAGACCATGGGCAATGATTGACATTGTGCTTTGAATGCCACTGTAAGACTTATGGAATCTTGGTGCTTTCGATGAAGATTGCTTGTAATCTACTCATGTGGCAAAGTTGTTAAGGGAAAACAATGAAAGTTTCTTGTTATCTGTGGGGGTGATTTCCTGTAGACACAACATGTAGTATATTAGATCAAAGTGAAGGGGAATGCGGAAGGTGCGGCTTCATTTTATGCATTGGTGATGAGTAACCAACAAAGAGAAAAACATGTACAATTTTTTTTTATTAATAGTGGTGCCAATTAGGCAGAAGAAACGTAGTTAATTGGTCAGAATTGAGTTCGATGAGAGAGATTGAGCTAGCAATTTTTAACCTACTAAGGCAAGGTCAAATTCCATTCTTGTCCATGAGTTTCTGGCTACAAATGGAGTATACATTGGTCGTAGAAGTTGGGAAAACATATGCATTGGTGGAGATTTTTTGTGTGTCATAGAAGTAGAAATGCCAACAATGAGCATGTTGATATTGTTAGGAAGCGGAAGCAAAATAAAGCATAAAAACTAGAGCATCAACAAGCAAGATTAAATCGAGAAAATAAATCACACAATAGACATAAAAACCAAAGCATTAACAAGCAATATTATACCAAGTGGAAACCCAATGCGGGAAAAAACACGCGCAATCATAATCAATATTCTTATTATTCAGGGGATAATTACAATAGTCAACACATGCATACAACCATCCTCTCCTCACACACACACTGCACTCCACAATATTGTGTCTTTCTGACACACTCTACACACATTCAAGGGAGAATTAGAATAGACAACATAGGCATACAACCATCCTCTCCTCACACACACACTGCACTCCACAATATCGTGTCTTTCTCACACATTATACACACATTGTGCTCTCACCTCTATGGGTATGCTCATATATATAACATCTCTCAAACAATTAGACAAAATTATTATAATAATATCTATCAATTACACAAATTGTTAACAAAAGAGTGCATGCATGCACATTCTAAATACAGTTGCATGCATGTGCATGTTGGGAAATTTGTTGGCATGTTTCCAACAATCTCCACCTTGACAACAATTTACCTGATATATCATGCCCTTAATTAATTCATCACCTTTTCTTCAATCCAAGATAATCCAAACACCATCACAACTCCGCAACTTCTCTAACAATACTGTTACGTGAACATGTCTACACGATTTGCTCCAATATGGACCATTCTACCTCCATTAGTAACCTGTATTATAAACCGATACACTTGTCCATTTTGATATGCTGGACTGTTGGTCAAACACACAACACTTTGACAACCACGGAACATCACATCCTGTAGATGTCCATACTTACCCAATATATCCTTGCAATCCTGCAAGACATAACCTGAGGTAGGTCTCCTCTTGTCCAAATCTCATGAATCATAACCACAAACTAAATCACTACAACCACTATAGGTGATACTTGTGCTTATGTGTTTGAAGCACTCATTTCCATGCTCTTCACATGGTTTTTCCATGTGTCTACTGACAACACCAACTGCATGTAAAATGTTGACCATTTCCCATCCCAATCATCAAACTTCCTACTAGCATATAATACTCGAGACATATAACCCTTTTATTCTTCATTAGTTGGGACATAAACGTGAAGAAAACTTACAATGGAAAGACAAAGGGATTTTAATGGTTTCACAATATTCATACCAAATTTCCTGAGTATATTCACCACATACTTCTCTTTGGATAACCAAGCATACCATATTTCCTATCTCTGTGTACTTTTGTGCCCAAGATTTATTTTTCTACTCCCATATCCTTCATAACAAACATCCTAAAAAACTGAGGCAACCTGTTGACCTCAACCATGCTTATGCTTGCAACAAGCATAACATATAACACCAAGATAATGAATATGCCATAAACACAATGGTTATACTCAGTTATTGTAAAATTTGTCTCACCATGAAGGAATCAAACATCTTGTACCATTTTCATGGCATGCTTTATACCATTCAATGATTCTTGACTTTGCAAACAAATATTCTGTTGCAATTCTGAACTAACCTTTCTGGTTTTTCCAACTACATCCCCTTTTCTAAAACACTCCATGTAAAAAAAATTTAACATCTAGTTGTACTAACTCAAGATCAAGTAAGACAACTAGTGCTAACACAACATTAATAGAAACAATCTTTTAATAGCTGGTGAGAAAAATTCATGGAAATGAATACCTTCCAAATACCCTTCTACTACCAATCATGATTTGAACCTTTCATCTTTTACTATGTTTGATTTTATGAAAGGAGATTCATCAAACACTGCATCTTTGTCCATGGTGATTCTATGGGTAGTAGTATCCCACAGTCTACACCACTTAACATCATCACCATATCAAATATATACATGTTTGATCTGGGTCCTACATAGAATGTTGTTAAAAAACATAAACATCGCAACCGAATAATTTCACATTTGAGTAATTACCAGATGAGATGTTCATACCTCTTCTATAATATTCTAGTCTTTTGCAACTAATGGTAATCGCGTTACCAGATAGAACAACCCCTTCTTCCCACAACTATTGCTACAACTTGGCATTACTAAATATGCCTATCCGACCCCAGTTTCCTTGCAATACTTTCCAATTTCCATGGATACGAACTTAGCTTCATCATATATTCTAAAACACTTGATTGACCTGTCAACACATCAACCTTTCTACAGACCCACCTTTATAACCTCGACACACTACTCCACCTTGAACTTTTCATTCAAACAACTTTGACCAAATATGTCCAAACCAACCCAAGTGAACCTTTGTCGCTCACCTCCAAGGACTTTACATTGGAGTCTCAGTGCTCCACCTTAACATGGACATTCCCTTGACCAAATATGACCAAGCCAACCAAGTAAGCCTTCATCGCTTACCTCTAGGAACATTTATAATGGATTTCACCAAGCCTTTTATAGGCTTCATGACATGCAATCCATGGACACAATACCACGGGCTACCCTAAAACATGGACCCAAAAAACTATGTGCTTTGACCTAAAAATTGGATTTAACTCATTACTCTTTCACCAAGTCAAGGTTAACCCAACATACATGCATGTAGAAATTTTAATACAAATTATGTATTTCCTGGATTTTCCTGATCTAACAATTATATGCCACTGTTAAATACATAGTCGCTTCTACTAATATTCTTGTGGAATTTAAAACACAATCGCCAATTGCAATATCAAGAAGAAAGATCGATCACACATAACACAGATGTTTTTTTGGGAAAGCATAAAGCTAAAAACCCCACTATAATATATTATGTATATCATGGATCATGAAACAATATCATAGAAAACTCTAATCCAAGAGCTCTCAGTACAATACAATCATCTCACACTATCATACAAAAATCATCAAATACATGTTCTAATTCTTTGCCTCCAGACAACCTGCCTTTTCTGTGCAATCCCTGCAATGGAAAACTTGCAAATGAATTCAAATGCCTCTTGCCTAGGCTGTGCATTTCTCATGGGCACATCCACTATGTGTGTGCTTGCATGAGTGCATTTCACTCAAATCACAACTGATAGCCAAACTATCCCTTTCACTTGTTATCTCAACTGGGTCTCCACTGGATATGACATGCATGTAGTTAACAGTGGTAAATCTTCAGTTGCATGTGAGATAACTGATTGTGAATTAATTAATAATTAATTCACTAAACTCTCACTAGTGTAAATTCAGTTACAACTAGTACAACTGAGCTTAACTCAGTTAACTGAGTTTAACTACTTCACAACTCACATAACTACACTTATAACTATGTTACAACTTCAAGTCACTTAGTTACAAATAATTTGGCTTCCATTTCCCACCACTCAACCTTTGAATTCGAATTTCCTATAGCTAACTAACTTTCCATTTCAGTTAACTATTTGAAGTAATTATGAGATAATAGATTAATATTTATTGTCCAATTTATCTAAGGGAAAAATAAATTAGACACACATTTCTTATTGACTTTTCAACACTCCCTCTCAACAAGAAAGGGATTATCCTTCACCCCAATCTTGTCTCTATGGTATTCAAATTTTCTCCTGGTGAGCGCCTTCGTCAGAATGTATGCATCCTGATCTTTTGTAGGAATGTACTTTAGCAACATGATCTTTCGCTGCACACAATCTCTGAAATGATAATACCAGATATCTATATTCTTATATCTATCATGAAACACATGATTAATCGAGAGTTTAATGCAACTCTGATTATCACAGTGAATCACTATTGGATCTAAATGAGAACCAAACAAACCAACCAATATCTTTCTCATTCAGATAGCCTCACATGCAGCTTGACTCGCTACCATGTATTCCGCTTCCACTGAACTGAGTGCCATAGATCTTTGTTTCCTATTATTATACGGAGGTGAAAAATACAAATATTGTACTTTATTCTTTAAACGTGTATAATCAAGCTTTATACAATTCATTTTAGAACGAAAGTTTTGAACTTTTTGTTTTTGTTATAATACTGAGGTGGAGAATAAAAATATTGTATTTTATTCTATAAAATGTATAATCAATATTTATACAATTCATTTTGGACATGAAATTTTGAATATTTTTGGTGTAGACTCTTTTTCCACTTGGCAAAACTGCTTAATGTTTTAAAAGTATATCTATGGAATGTAATTCATATATAGGGTTAGTTTTACATTTTAGAATTATGAATAATTGTGGTTTAATGTATTAGTTTTCTCTTTCCTAAGTAATCAACGTTTATGATATATTTATAAGAATCAAATATATGGGGGTGTAAATTTATTTGTGATGTGAATTATATACATATGTTTTAAATGCTAAGTCTAAGTACAAAATAAATTATATATATATTTTTATATTGAGAAAAATTAGAATATTTATGTATACGATTTTTTTATTTTTTTTAATTGTTTTTTTTATAAAAAGATAAAGTTGATATTGAAATATTTTAGTTAAGGTGTACATTGAAATATTTTATTTATGGTTGACATTGAAATATTTCATATAATTTAGACATTGAATTTTTTTATGTTAAACATTGAAATATTTTTTTTGTTATTAATATTTTTTTGAATGTTATGTCTTAAATATATATTGAGACGTCATATTGGATTGAATTGTCGAAAATAGTTCTAGATAGGTGGATATTGAAATTGTTTTTAATGAAAAACATTGAAATATAATTTTGTCATTAACATTTTTTTTTAAAATATTATGTATCAAATATATGTTAAGTACTAAAAGAATTACACATTTCTTTAGATTTGACTGTAAAAAACACATACAACTTAATATCGGGAAGATGTTATCACTTTAAGGTTAGCTTAGATAAAGTTACATAAAAAATAGTTAAAGTACACTTAATTTTAAAAAACACAATAACAATACTAGAAATCAAATTTGTTCAATTAAAAAACAATTACATGAACCCTTACATATTACAGATATAATTGATCACATTCAAAAAGATCAAGCTCAAGAAATTGTGAAAAAAAAATGCTTGTTTTTATAATAAGTCTTATGTGGAAAATCTACACTAATTGTCCATGAGCCTGATATATTCCTGATATTCACACTCTCACGTCATTGTGAAGAGAAAATAATTTCTTCTAATATATAAGTAATATGGAAAAATAAAAGAAAAATAGGTAAATAAATAAATAGAGTTTTATTTAACAATTTCAATATCTTTTTCATATCTTAATTTAATATACAAAATTTTCTTTAATATTTTTGGACTTATTTATTGGATAAGATAAATGGATGTTAAGTGAATATTATTGTAATTCTATTTCAATTTTTTTTGAGTAATTAATAAGTAGTTTCAAACATAAACTAGATATCAAATTCATTAAAAAGAAAATGAGAAAATTTAATAAACCTTATAATGAAGGATAACAAGAAAAAATTGGGAAAAAAAAGAAAAACAATAATTTGGCATTTAATAATTTTGAATGTAAGTTAGATATGAAATCCAACATTGAATTAAGAAAATTAAAAAAAGGTAAAAAGGAACTAACCTTAAATATTTTTGGTTTGATAAAGAAAGAAGAGGAGGAGACTGATTACAAATGATTAATAGGAATTTAGTAAATTTATTGATTTTAGCAATGATATATCAAATAGTTACATTGATTTCAATAATGATATATTGCATAACTATAAAGTGTATTGATTTAAGTGATGATACAATAAAAAATATTTTAAAGTAGTCACAAAGTTTCAATGATTTGAACAATGATATAAAGGAATCCAAAATGATATATTTATTTTAGTGATAATATAATGAGAAATGATTTAAAGCAAACAATTAGTTGCATTGGTTTCATTGATGACCTAATGCAAAACAATAAGTTGCATTGATTTTAGTGATGATATAATGAAAACCATTTAGAGCAATCAAGTTTTTGAAATGATTTCACCAATTATATAATGCAAAATATTAGGGTGTATTGATTTTAGTTATAATACAATGAAAAATGATTAAGTGTAGTAGAAATATCATTCCCTCAAACAATTCCTTTTACAACTATTGAAAGAGCTAATAAAAAACAACATTCTTTGAAATTTGCTTGGGGCTTAACAATCCATAAGTCACAATCAATGACATTGGAGAAATCTAATATTAATATTGGAGAAAGCTAATATTAATATATGAACATGGTTATGGGAAAGCTATGTCATATGCAAAATATATTTTCTGAATTTTAATAAATAAAATGTGATGCCAACTACTGTGGGATATGGATAGAGATGGGGGGTTGAGATTTCCACAAGAGAAGAGCATTTCTAAGAGGATTCCAAGGGAGAAATTATTTATGGGTATTAATTCAAGCCATTTTTCTAAATTTTATTATCATTGTGGATAACTTATTTTTATGATGAGTGTATGAGAGCCCAATAAATAAAGTCATGTAAGAGGGTGGGTGTGAGATTCACATCCCATAGTTATTAGGGAGCATGGGGTTGAAGTAAAATCAACACTGGGCATAGCATGTAGTCAAATATCTTAGGAAAATAGAGGAAATTCATATGGGGAGAACATGTAGTTTTTCACATTCATGTTTTTGGATGAACAACAAGAAGAGAGAGGAAAATAAGTGAACTTGAGATAGAGAAAGAGGGATGGGAGAATTCAGAAGCACGTTAAATGTTCTTGGAGTATTTGGAGTTGAAGACTAAAGAGAAAAGTTGTCAATCCTAAAGAGTGAACTCCTATGGGAGTTTGACTGTAACAACAAGTGTTTGTTGTTGTTTGCTAGTAGTTTTCCTAGCAGTGAGTTCCCTTGAGTTCCTAGTATAGAGATTCATGGTTACCTATGCCAGAGAGACCCTGATAAATTAATTGGATGGTCAATGGACTAGAAACAATGAAGGGACCTACATTTCTTGGGTTGGGTAGGTCAAGAGGAAGAGAGTTGGAGGAAATTTGTTAAGGTCCTAACCCGCACATGGGTAGATCAATGTATTCGGATGTAATAAAGGTCAATATTAATAAGACCTTTCAATAAAATAGAATAAGGCGGATGTAAGAAGACCTAATAGAAGCTTCCGCTTCTAGAAGGATATTCCTCTAGATGCTTCTTTTTAGTATAAA
>ML781335.1:1926771-1966826 GCA_009831015.1 Picea engelmannii
ATATATATATATATATATATATATATATATATATATATATATATATAGTATGGTTGGTGGGGCTTGAACCCCCAACCTACTATTAATAACACCAATTTCTTAACCAATCCTCCTATAGTTCGGATTTGGTTAAAACAACCCAACAACTTGTATTTAATACTTGCCAACAGATTCGTGATTTTCTTAGAAGGAGTGCCATATTTAATGGTGCACACCCCAAGGTGGAAACACACAAAATTTTATGCAGAGTTTTGCCTCATAATGCATGTCGAGCGTACAAGGAACTTGAGGTAACACCATAAACCATGTCGAATGGTACCTTAATGGAATTTTGAGTATTTTATATCACATTTGCATGATGTTTTTCCAGGAATTCAATGGTGCACTCTATTTCTGCATTTGAGAAACATATTTTTAGAGTGTCTTCAAAATTGTGTTTTTGTAAGCCTATATTGTAATGTAATTTGGAATTTTGAGATGATGAAGAACACTCATGCTATTTAAAGGGACTTTGAATATGTAGTGGTGTATGTCAATTACATGTGTATTTGAGTTATTTTATTTTCTATTGTATTATCACATTTACATTTCAATTTATTCATTAGTTTATAGGTTTATGGACAAGTAAGACATTCACATGATATGTTGCAAATAGTCAAGCGATCTTCATTTACCGAATCTGGTTGTATGTTTATGTGTAATTAAGAATTAATTGGTAGCTAACGATTTTTAGGATGAATTAGTATCAGAGTTTATTGATATTTAAGGATCAAGTTGGTATCAAAACTCGTTTGGTATTTTCAAATCATGTGGTATCATAGTGAGGTTTTGACATTTATTTGCAAGTGAATGCTTACGAGATCTAAACTCAAGCTTGGTGAAGGATCGTTTGAAGAGTACATTACTATTATTGGTTCGAGGCATGCATTTTGAAAGCAAGAAATGGCTTCAACAAAAGATAGAGATTATTCTAATCCAAATCCTTTTGGTACTAAAAAGGCATTATTTTATGCGTTCATGGCAATGAAGGCCATGGTGGAAGAAATATATGAGGATCAAAAAAAGGCCAAGAGAACTGGTGGTAAAGAAAAATGGAATCCATATAACTGTGATAAGCAATCGAAGCGTAAAGAAAGGAAGAAGCATACATGTTTTCATTGTGAGAAGAAAGGGAAAATGGAGAAGCATTGTTGGAATTTGTATCTAGAACTGAAACCGAAGTGGGCTCAACCAAGAAAGGGTAATGAGAATATCACGACCATAGTTTAGGATATTGGATCATATTCTAATTTATGAGGATGAAACTAAGGTTACAACTATGAGAATTAAAGGTAAATCTTCTGTTGCAAATTTCAATTTGCATACTTCTTCTGCAAAGTCTAAAGTAACCCCTAATGGAAGGAAAATAAATGACCTGTTTCATTTAAGAGTTATCTCAAAGAACACTAATATTGATACACTTGTTGATAGTGGATCAAAAGTGAATATTATTTCAAACAAAGTTATTTAGAAGTTGGGATTGGAAACTAGGCCTCATCAAAGACCATATCCTTTGGGTTGGATTTGTAGTAATGCTCAGGTATAGGTAACTAAAAAATGCAAGTTATGGTTCATGATCATATCCAATTTCATTGATGAGGTAGAGTTAGAAGTGGTTCCACTTGAAATTTGCAAGATGGTTTTGGGAAGTCCATACTTGCACGACATGAAGGCTATTTTCTACAGGGAACAAAATAAGTATCATCTTTTCAAGGATGATATTGAGTTCATTGTGAGAGCTCATCAGATGAAGACGAATTTGATAGTTGTCACTACAGGGCACATGCTAGCTAATGCTAGTATCCAACGTCTAGATTTACAACTTATGGGTGAAAGCAGAGTAGGTCCTTTGGTTGATGTTGTTCCTATTAAGAAGGGAATATATGTTGATGGTTCATTCTCTTTTGCGTCTATATATTCAATTTTGTTGTTCAATTTATTACTAATCAGTGGAATATGGTTGACTACTGTAAAAATGGATGGTGGAGTTTTTGAATTCATAGGAATGGTTAACTTGATCAACAATATTGTTTCTGTCTTTATTATGGTTGTGATTAATCAGGTGTTATTTATCCAAGCAGGATGGATGGATGATATTGGAAAAGTGAGGTGACAATGCCCCCACTTCAATTATGAATAATCCACTCATGCCACCTTATATGATCTAAATACTGAGAGGAAACTCGTTAAAGAGGTTCCTAGATATCCACCTTACACTTTATTATAGAGTGAGAGGAATCTTGTTAAGGATATTTTTATATATCCACCTATACATATTGTTTTTCAGTGGAGATGAATCTCGTTAAGAACATTTCTAAGATTTTAGACCAAAGAAAAGGACAAATGTATTATATTTTAATCAACTAAAGGGCATATGGATAGAATTTTCTTAGAAAACATTCTTGATTTTGAAGAACTAGAAGCAAAGGAATAGAAGGATGCAGGCAGTTGAAACATCTAGCTCAAGAGCGGAAAGAGCATCAAAGCAATGCAAAAGTTTCTAGAGCTTGTAAAGGAAAAGTAATCCTCTTAAGAGAAAATGAGGCACTTAAAGGTGCATTCTATAAGAATCTTTAAATACCATGTCATGTTCATATGGATGTATACCTTGATCAAAAGAAAATAAGGTACAGATGATAACAGTACAAACATAAAAATAATTCAAGGAAGAAGCAACAATGGACAAAGTATTCATTCGAGGACTTCTACAAACACATCAAGGAGAACATAGAGTCCAAATGGGAAAGGCATAGATCAAAATTCAACTTGGTTTCATATTTTCCAAGATGGACTATATTTAGAAGAAGGAGATTGGAGTGGATGTTGAAATATAGGATACATGTATTTCACAGATTCAATGAACAAGACTTTTGTAGTTTGGAAATTTATGAGCTAGAACCAGAGCTATATATCATATTATCTATAGTTCTAGAGGCTAGAGTCAGATCCATATTCTAGAGAAGAAAATAAAAGTACATTGGTCTAGTACCTAAGATCAAATATCCAATATGACTACTTATTTCCAAAAGAATCACCAAGAGGGAAGAGTGAATTATCAACACTAAGTTGTTGAATATCTATACTTTTGAAGGTCCAAAAGTTTTTTACTGGGGAGGTGTGATCCAAGAGGATATAAGGAATGATCACAGAGGTTTAGGATGATCCTAAATACTCATAGAAGTCTCAAAGGATCCATAAAATCTCAAAATTCAACCATATAAAAATTTCATGAAAAGGAAATTATTTTGCAGAGCTCATCATCATCTTTCCAATGGTGCAAATGACACCTCAAACAAAGTTTGTATGCAAAAGTTATAAGCGATCAAAGTTCTAGTAAAAAACAAAAAAGTCAAAGGGGTAAAAGTGTGGCATGTGGCACAACCATACATGTTACATGACCACACCCTAAGGTGCCATGTGTATTGACTGTACAATGACTTGGAAACTGATTGGGAAAGGTATAGGTGGATCAATCGTCGATTGACAAGTGACCAATAATTGGTGTAATCCTAATTTGACATGTGGAATTGTAAGAGATAATGAGAGGCCACCACATGGTGACTCCTCATTGGACAATATTTCTAAGTGAATATCAAACGTTATGGAGTCAACAAGGTTCGACCCCATGACCTCCATAGCCACCAAAGTATTCACATATCTCTCCACACCAACTCACCACCACATGAAATTTGATAACTATATGGAAAGAAATATATATAAATTTGTACAAAGGTTCATTTGGGTGGCCAAAGGCCCAAGGGCCTAATCCCTTTACTCTTGGTCTTGATACAATGTAACCACTATACAATGTAGAGGGGGCTCAACACATACTTTGCACATGAGTTGTTTTAACCATATATTATATTGTTTAAACAATATATATCGATTCCAACATTTGCACGAAGGTTATAACATATGGCATAGATTGTAACAATAATATATATATATATATATATATATATATATATATATATATATATATATATGGTCGGTGGGGCTTGAACCCCCAACCTACTATTAATAACACCAACAACTTAACCATTTATCCTATAGTTCGGGTTTGGTTTAAAAAACCCAACAACTTGTATTTGTTACTTGCCAACAAATTCGGGATTTGGTTCGAAGGGGCGCCCTATTTAATGGCACACACCCCAAGGTAGAAACACACACAATTTTATGTAGAGTTTTTCCTCGTAATGCATGTCGATGGTACAAGGCACTTGAGGTAACATCATAAAGCATGTGGAAGGGTACCTTGACAAAATTTTGAGTATTTATATCAATTTTGCATGATTTTTTGCCACGAATTCAATGGTGCACTCTGTTTCTACATTTGACCACTGGATTTTTTGAAGTGTCTTAAAAATAGTGTTTTTGTAAGAATATATTGTAATGTAATTTGGAATTTTGAGATGATGAAGAATAATCATTTTGTTTAAAGAGACTTTAAAGATGTAGTGATGTATGTCAATTACATGTGTATTTGAGTTCTTTTATTTTTTGTTGTATTATCTCATTTACATTTCAAGTTATTCATCATTTTATGGGTTTATGGACAAGTAAGACATTCACATGATATGTTGCAAATATTTAAGAGATATTCATTTACCAAATCTAGTCGAATGTTTATGTGTAATTAAGAATTAATTGGCATCTAAGGATTTACGAGCTAAATTAGTATCAGATTTTATTGATATTTAAGGATCAAGTTGGTATTAGAACTTGTTTGGTATTTTCAGATACATTGTACAATCTATATATTTCATGTTGGGAAACATATTTATGATCCAGGTGGATATCAGTGGCCACCCACCTCTTCCGACTAGCTCGCATATTGTTTTCATATTAGCAGTTTTTTCTAGCTTTTCGGGTCCCAAACTTTTGGGGTCGTTTTGAGGCCCTAAACAACATTTTTTGGGATCATCGTAGTCACATTGGAGACAAAGCTAGAGGTTGATGGGAAAATGTGTATTCCTCAGATATAAATTTCCAATGGGCTATCATTCTCCTAAAATGAATATTGTATCCAAAAGTTACGATCCCGGGAAGTTGATGTACCAACTTATCCCGTTGAGGCCCACATGACTTTTGGTGCTTCATATCCGAGGGTTAGGTTTTTGGATGTATAGGGTTTTTTTAATACTTATTGATGATAAAAATTCCTAGAGGCCTCATTGTAATGTTCTCAGGAAAATGTGCATAGCCGCCACATCTCTTCTCAGAGATTAGAAAACACCATTTGAGCAAGATTTTTTCATTATGCATTTTATAGTTTCAACATATTTCTTTACTGAATAGAATTTAACTTTCATTTCATCTCTATTATTGTTCATTGTATATTTGTTTTAATATTATATATATATATCTATTTCATTTTGTTTCGTTCATAAACCTAGATCAGTGGTATCAAAGTGGTCTACTCTTCATTTTTTTCCATGTGCATGTCCCCAATGAGGTCAGGGTATAAGCAGTTGGGACTCGAACTAGTTGATTCTTTGCAAGATTGGCCTCTCCAAACCCGATGACTTCCCATGGGGGAAAAAATAAAAGACGATGGGGAAGGATATCCCTTTAAAGTGTTGCTCGTAAAATTCCTCACACGAAAGAGGAACGAGATGATGGATAATTTTGTGCAAATCCTTCAGTGAATTCCAACAGGGGACACATATTCCTTGAGCAGAGGCGCCACCCCCTTCAAAGTACAGATCAATTTTTATATTCCTATATTTGAAGGTCAAATAGATGCATATGCGATAGAAAAATGGTTAAACCTTCTAGAATGGTATTTTTTTGTCCATAAATTTTCCGATAGAGAAAATATTACATTTGTTATCCTTAAGGCCACCCCCTATGTAAAATATTGGTGGGAGATTTTCTGTGAGAAAAAGGCAAAAAAGGAATCTACATTATTTGTAGTCGCACCCACTTGGGGTTATTTCAGGATTCTATTAAGGAACAATACTACCCTGTTGGAAGTTATGACGACTTATATACAAGATGGACCACACTATGACAATAAAGGGACCAAACAATGCCAAAGTTCACCAATGTATTCCATACCTTTCGCACCAAGTTGTGTATCAAAGACTCTTAGCGAAAACTGGTGCTCAAGTACCACAATGGTATTCATAGATACATCCATACAAAAATGGAGTTTTTGGACATATCGTTTTTGGGAATGACCTATCGATATGATTTCAAAATCAAACAGAAGATTAAAAAAAAGATGCGACCATTTGGGTCTGCGAACCCTGCACAACAAAACAAGGGAAAAGAAAGCCCCAACTCACAAAACAAAGGACATAGTAAGGATGGAAAACCTGATGAAAACCAATCTAAGTTGCAAATGAATTAGGACAATGGAACGGCAAAGAAATACATCAGGAAGACAAAGAAAGACACTGGGAAGTGGTGTGATTTCCATAAGAGCCCCTTGAATAACACCATTGAATTTCACTCAAATCAATCATTGGTGGCTGAGGTGAAAACCTCTAAATCATATGTGGGCTCTGACTCTAGGTTGGAACTAGAAAAAGGGAGACAGATCATTGACACAGAACCTAGTGCCACTGTTGCTACCACCAAGATCCAACCTGGTGAAACTGATGAACCAGAGGAGGGTGAGTTCCTCTTTCATTCACATATGCGGGTGAAGGATCCTCCACTACACTTCATCGTTGACAGTACTAGCCAGAAGAACCTCATCTCAGTAGAGGTCATTAAGTGGTTGGATCTACTGACAACACCACACACACAGTTTTAAACCATCGGATGGGTCCATCAAGGGAGCAATCTCCACTTCAGCCAACAATGTCTCCTACCCTATGGCATCAAGCACTTCAAAGATGAGGCATTGTGTGATGTCACCCCTCTTGAAGTTTGTGATATTATTTTGGACCAACCTTATTTATGGAAACATCATGTTGTATATGATTCTAGGCCTCATAGAGTTATTATTACTTTGGATAGAAAATTGTACATGATACCCTAGGTATTCCCACCTACTGCCATTTCCTTGATTTCTTCCAAGAAATGTCAGAAGGTCATCTATCCGACCGAGAATTTTGTCTTCTTATTGATTTGTGCTCAAAGTGAGAAGAAGGTTTCAACTACATCCATGGCCCCCATGATAGGTCTCTTCACATAGTAGAGGAAAGTGGATAAGGTTGTGGAAGAATACAAAGAAATATTCTCCTCACCCATTGGGTACCTTTGCATTGTCAGGTCAAGAATTTAATCGATCTGAACCTCGATGCATCTCTACCCAATGGTCCAATCTATCGCTTCTCTCTGTCATAAAATGAGGAAATAAAACTCCATATCCAAGAGCTACTCGAAAAGAGGCACATATGACCAAGATCATCACCTTATGGAATCCCAATTGTGCTTGTGTAGAATAAATATGAGACTTGGCAATTCTGCATTGATTACCGATCCCTAAATAAAATCACAGTCAGGAACCGATAACCAATTCCATGAATTGAATATCTCCTTAACTAGCTAGAGGGTTCCAAATACTAGAGTAAGATTGATGTGAATTATGACTAACACTAGGTACCAATAGAGAAGACTTATGTATGGAAGATTACCTTAAAGTCCAAAGAAGGTCTTTTTGAATGGATCGTCATGCCCTTTGGATTAAAGAATGCCCCAAAAAATTTCATGCGGATGATGTATTATATGTTGCGGCCTTTCACCAATTATTTCGTCGTGGTGTATTTGGATGAAATCCTCATCTTCAACAAGAGTTGGGTGAAACACTTGCAGCATATTCAACAGGTTCTGCACACTCTAAGGCAACACAAGCTATATGAAAATTTCAAAAAATTCTGCTTCGGCATGAACAGGGTCTAGTACCTATCCTACATTGTTGATGAGCATGGGGTGCATGTTGATCCAACCAAGATCTAGGTCACTTGTGACTGGACAACCCCAACCACACTCACTGAGCTTCATATCTTTTTAGGCATTTCCAATTTATATCATAGGTTCGTGTTGGGATTCTCCCACATTGCATGGACCCTTAGCCAAGTGACCAAAGGTGGTGGAAAGGAAAAAAATTTGTGGAGCCAGTCGAAACAAAAACAATTTGATGATTTGAACCAATTCTTGTGCTAAGCCCCAGTTCTCTCATCATGCGACGTACCAAAAAAATTTGATATTGAGATAGATTCTTTAGACTATGTTGTGGGCGTAGTTCTCACTCATCACAGACATCCTGTGGCCTATCATAGTGAGACACTATCAGATATCCTCTGTAAGTACCCCACTTACGACAAATAAATTTACACCATTGTAGAGGCCTTTCGCTAGTGGAAGCATGACATTCTCAGGAAGGAAACATTCATCCACACTAATCATAATCCAATGCAGTTCATGCAGACAAAAGGAAAATTTCATCATAACCGCCATCAGAATTGGTCCACACACTTGTATCAATTCTACCTCAACATCAAGTATAAGACAGGGAGCACCAACCATGCTGTTGATTTCCTCAATCGACCTCTAGTTGCAACACTAACCACGGTGCTAAAATCTTGTGTACATGAGACTTTGATATGGCCCCAACTCTACGAGAGAGATCCTGACTTCACCACTACCTACCATATGCTATGAAAAAACACATATGTCACTGATTTCCATATTCTGTATGGGTTGTTGTGCCATATATGTGTTCCATCAAGAAAGCGAGCAAACATGATTTGGGAATGTCACTAAATTTTGGTGGTAGGACACTTCGGCGTTGAAAATACAGTGGAAGTGTTGCAAAAACATTTATATTGGTAGAAACTTCGACAAGATGTCAACAACTATATCAGTTATTTCATGACCCGTTCCATTGCAAAACCATACATTAAGAAACAAGGCATGTAAACCCCTATGCCTAGTCCCTACATTCCCTAGGAATCCATATCGATGGACTACATGTCGGGCCTTCCATTAAACCAAGAAGGGAAATGACTATGTTTTTGTGGTTGTTGGTCGATTTTCCAAGATGGTGTTCTAGTTGCCTACAAGAAGAGCATCACAAAGGAGGCAACTTCCAAGCTCTTCTTCAAATGAGTGTGGATGCATTTTGGGATACCACAAACCATCATCTCAGATCGAGAAAGTTGGTTCCTCAACACATTTTGTTTGAGCCTCTGGTCACAAATGGACACCAATCTCACCAAATCCACTTCCTTCGACCCCCAAATGGATAGAAAAACGAAGGTCATCAATAGGATGATCGTAAATATCTTGTGCATGTACAATTCCAAGAATCCACCCACATGGGATGAGATTCTTCCATATATTCATCACATTTACAACAGATCCATACATAGCTCAACCGACCATAGCCCCTTTTAGGTCGGGTTGGGATTTCAACCATTGGGTTCCATGGATGTTTCACTACCCCTTGCATCCACACAAGACAAATCGTCTCATGCTCAAACCAAATCTGACAAAGCCACCCAGTTCATTGAACGAATCCATCACATTTTCCAATAGGTTCAAGATATTTTGCAGAAGTCCAATGCCAAGTACAAACAATTCCATGATCAACACTGGGTGTAACAAAATGTTTAGGTGGGAGATAAAGTTTGGTTGCACTTGTAGAAATAACTCCTTATAGGATCCTATCAAAATATTCATCCACTTCTCTATGGACCTTACACCATCACCAAGGTTGTGGGTGACAACACTTTTGAGCTCAACATTCCCACCTTCCTTGGCTTGCACCCAATGTTTAATGTGGACCTCCTTCGTCCATACTTTCCACCATTATTAGACACCTCAGAGATAGTAGAAACATTGACACCGACAGAGCTCAACCGTGACTACATGGAACATGAATCCAATGATCATATCATGGACACATAGGTTAAGGGAACTTGCCAATAGAATCTTCATCTTTATCATGTTGTCAAAGTAGGAAAACTTCTACACCAAGGCAAGTGGCTCACCCGGGGCTAAATCCAACAGACCTTTTGTCATCTAATGGGGGAACTCAACGCAATGAAGACCATTGCTTCCTAAGGGGGAAGGATTGATCCAGGTGTATATCGGTGCCCACCCACCTCTTCCAGCTGGCTTACATATAGTTTTCATCTTCGCATTTTATTTCTATCTTTTCGGGTCCCAAACTACCAGGGCCATTTTGAGGCCCTAAACAACATTTTTTGGGCTCACCACAGTCACGCTGTACACAGAGTTAGGGTTTGATGGAAAATTTTCTAGTCATCAGATAGACCTTTCGAACAGGCTATCGTGCACATTAAACATATATCATATGCAAACAATATGACCCTGGGAAGTTGATGTAGCAAATTACCCCATCAGGGCCCACATGAATTTTGGCGCTTCATCTCCTAGGGTTAGGTTTATGCATGTCTAGGGTTTTCTAATTACATCTTGATGCTAAAATGTCCTGGATAACTCATTATAATGTGCTTAGGAAAATGCATGTAACTGCCACATCTCTTCTCAAAGAGTAGCTACCACCATTCAAGTAACATTGTTTCATTCTACATTTTACAGTTTCAATAGATTTCTTTATTGAATAGAAGTTAAGTTTCAATGCATATTTGTTATTATTCACTGTATATTTGTTTTAATATTATATATATGTGTTTCATTTCGTTCCACTCATAAATCTGGATCACTTTAGCTATTAAATATTTTTCGATCTCATCGCCATGCATGGGTAGGCATGTAACTCATTGAATTTATTTGTCATCGATCAAATATCCCCCCCCCCCCACGCCACAAGTATCTATCGTGTAGGTGGGTGAGTAAGAAGTGGAGGTAGAGGGTCATCATATAGTTATTCCCAAAATGAGGGAAATCAACCATTTAAGAAAGAATGACAAATTTGTCGAAGGGGTTTGGCCCACTCTTAGGTTAGTACTAAGAGCTTATTGTCTACACCATAATCTGTTCATGCATAATTGTGGAAGGTCGGGGTGGGGAATCGACCAGGGTCTCAGATGTCATAATCAATAAACTAGACATATCATTCTTTTTGTTTTCGAGATCCCATGATACTTACATGTCGAGGCAAGGGAAACTTTATTATCTATCGGTCTTGGGTAACCCTAGATTTATTCCGTCCCTATGGTCTGCTGGATGAATCCATTGCAATTTTTTCAGATGGATTTTGCGGGTTGCTAATGATGGGTTGAATAGGTTGTATTACTACTTTCTTTTAGTTCTACTACTCCCCCATACTGATATTGTGGACCCTTTCTTATAGATATAGGAAATACAACACTGAGGTGGCCAAGTATTGAGTCGGAAAAAGGAAATTTGTCAGGTGGGTATGGTGGTACATCTAGGAGGCATGCAAGGGGTCGTCAAGAATTCAGAGTGTCCTATGGTAATCATCAATATCCTCTAGATCATTCAACGTTATACCATCATGACATTCTTGTCAAACTATAAATGATCAAAAGTTTTGTGATACATCTACGTCGACGTTCTGAAGTTGTGAGGCCTATCAACCATTTGGTATTAATGCTGCATGGTGACTGCTTTAACCGCCAAACGTGCAGAATCTTTGGGTGGGATTTTAACATTTATTATTTTTTGCCACTTTAATGGCCTCTTCTTTAGGTACTATATAATGGACACGTGACTGTATTAATGCATGAAAATACTGGTACTGTAGAATTTTGATTGTGACATTGACCTCTCCATGCATGGGAAAATATTACTTCGCAAGGGCGCCACACATGTTTTCTTTGCATCCCTATGGGAATCTCTCCTTGGTTAATCGATCAAAGTGACCCTTGGTGGGTTGCAACGACTCTTCAGAAACTTCCATCCAATTTGCTGCATCCACTAAGAGACCGTGATTGACCTTTCTAGTTCCAGTTCCATCAACTGAGTCCCCTCGACTCCTTTATTCTTGTGCAATTTTTTTGTTTCCTCAATGGATTTAACTTGGATTGAAAGAGTCTTCTTCTCTAGAAGGAGTAGCGAAACATGTTCTTCACGTAAGTTTCTCCTTTACATACCTCATAGGGAATCGAGAAACTAGGGCAACATAATTATTTTTGGGTAGCATGTGTGAGGCCATTGGGCATAGACTACACATGCCATGTCATTTCTTGGATATCCACCTTCATTCATAAGAACACATGTACCGATGGATATCCCTATCCACTCTAAATATTTCCCTCATGGATGGTTCAACTGCTTCCCATTCATGGCGATAGTTTTGATGTGCTACCTATCAACGCACAAGTATTACTCTAAGCGCAATATCAAGAGAACAAATCTGGTGGTGTTTTGGAATGTGATGTATCCAGGATAGAAACACATCCAACAGATCTGACCCGTCAAACCAGTAGGATCAAAATTCTTGCTTGTGCACATTGGCAGTAATATGCACACATCTCCTTGTGGAAACTTAATACAAATTTTGTTTCCACCTCTCCATGGCATATTCAGAGTCAATATCATAGGAATTCACACTCTGCCAACTTAATTCTCCATCTACGGTGGGATTGATGTAATCCTCACTACACCTAAAGATCTTATAGATGTTTTAAATAATAGATATTTGTGCATCCTCATCCAATCATTCATTGTATTTGTCTCCTTCATTTAGATCCAGATGTGCAATCATGAGCAGGGTGTCTTTCTCAAATTACATCTACCTGTTCTTCAAATTCGACACTGCACTATTATAGAAGGTCCAATCAATTCCAAGAAATGTATGGTATGGATTAGAGTCATCCATAATATATATGACCTCAAAGTTAGCCTTTGTATTTACCCCTTCTATATTCACCTCAACTTCCTCCAGGATACCTATAGGATAGATCCAGTACTAATTTTCCAACCAAAGCTAGATGACAGACCAAACCAAATTTAGTTTCCCCATCCACTCCAGGACTTCTTAGAAAAAATATTTAGGTCAGAATTCATATCCAGCATGACTCTATCCATTTCATAACCACCAATATCAGTTGTCATCTTAGACTCTCTTCCAATATGTTTCTTCTTTCTAACATGGCACACTTACCTTTCTGGTAGGTGAGATGATATAGTCCTTGTTGTTATCTCCTTCCCCATATAAGTGGATCACATCTCGTCAAATTTCTTGCAGCATCAGGATCATTGAGCAATAGTTGGGCCAGAATTACTCCAGGAAATGGAAGAGAAAATGTTGAAAATAAAAAATAATTTAAAGGCTACCCAAGATAGGAAGAAAAGATATGATGATAAGGGTAGAACTCATAGGGAATTTACAGTGGGTGACCATGTATTCTTGAAAGTGAATGCTAACAAAATCTCCCTAAAGTTGAGAAATTGTTCAAATTTGGCAGCTCGCTATTGTGGATCATTTGAAATCCTAGAAAGGATTGGTCAAGTAGCCTAATGATTGTATTCCCTGCATCTATGTATATTCATAATGTATTTCATGTATCATTGCTTAAGAAATATATACATGATGCTAATCATGCTATTGATTGGAATGTGATTCAGGTGGAGCAAGAAGGTGCTTTCCAAGTGCATCTAGTACACATTATGGACTGAAAAATCAAATAGCTCTGGAATTGAGCCATAGGGCTTGTAAAGGTCCAGTGGACCTGGTACGGTCTCGAGCATGCTACTCGGGAGCATGAGGATGCAATGTAGGTAGAATATCCGCATATTTTTTAGGATTTATGAGATTTTGGTTGTATATGTGTGCATAATTCACTCAGGACAATGCATAAATAATGGGAGGGGATTGTAATACCCCGAGGTCGAACCCCAATTGTAAATGTAAATGCAAATGTAATTAAGTTGTTGAGTTGTTTGATATTATTTTTGTATGCACCTTCCATGGTATAGTGCGTGCATGTACTGCACACTAAAATGATGAAGTGTGGACATTCCAAGATACCGCATGCAACAAACTTAAGTGCGTTCGATTTTTGGGGCCAGGGAGCCTTTGTGTATATGTTTTGTTTTATAGGTTGGTGAGCTAGTTATTATAAGTTAGGAGGCTTGTGTGTTGAATTAGGATAGAGAGCCTGGATGCTAAAGGCCAGTGAGCCTATTTTTATATATGTAAATACTCATATCATTAATATAATACATCACTACGTGTAGACCGACCATGATAAAAAAGTATGGGGGACTAAACTCCACTAGTTAGGGAAAGGGGGGCCTAAAAGTTAAGAAAAAGGGATAATCTAGGGAGCTTAAGCCAAAAAGGAATATTATATTAATATTTCTTAAAGTATAAAGTATGGATAATTATTTTATCCTAAGTTCTAAATATGGGGACAAGTGGGCCAAATTAGCTCTCAACATGACAAGTGTCAAGTTGGGAACATGCATAATTATAGTTTGGAATTAGTTCATTTTCCCATTCATTCATTCATTCCATGATCATTCACTCACTCATTCAACTATCCTTCGTACCTTTCTGTTACTATCATTGTACCTGTATCCATACCATACCTGTATCTATACATGGTTAGCTTAGGAGCTAGATTGAAGAAGCGGGTTATCAGGCCCATGGGATATTGAAGAGGCAGGTTGTTAGGCCCATGGGAAATCTCTCTAGGTGAGAGACTTATTGGGGAATTGATTCTCAAAGGTGATAAACTACAACTACAAGGCTATGGGACTTCCTATATGGCCTGTTGTTGAATGATGCAGGAGCATCGTCAATATCAAGCGAGCGTGGGGGCAAGCTCCACACATTTTGAGCATATGTTAAATTGTTTAAAATTTTTTGAAGAGTTGATGCGCCAAACTTAAATGTGATAGTTAAGGAGAGGCGTACTTATGTATTGTAAAGGACCTTGAGCGATCTTCTCTCGTCTGAAGTAGATAGAGGCATTTATGTTGAGATGAAATAGGTAGGTAGAATTGAATATTAGATTAGACAGTTTTAGAAAGAAAGAGGTAAATGGGATATAGACACCCTCATTGTGTATTGTAACATTACCATGACTGCAAAGGAAGGAGAGAAGCAGAGAGTTGTGTAGCAGACTCCATGTACAGAAGTTCTGAATTAATACAAAGAGGTTGTGATTCAGATTCATGGTGTTCGTATATTCTCTGTGTATGCATCTTCAAATGTTATGCTCTTGAATGTTTTGCTCTTTCTGTCATGAAATTGTTTTTATGCTATGCATGAATTATTTCTTGTTGAATATTTTGAATCTGAGAGAGGAAGAGTAATAGGAATGAGTTTCAATTGTTTCTCTGTCTGAGCAAGAGATTCCTGCAAGGAGTGCAGTTGAAGTCGTCTGCAAGGACTGCGTTGATGAAGGGATCAGGTAGTTTAACTCGTGTTCTCGTTCACCCAGAGTGCATTTGGGCACAGGTGCCATGAAAGGAGTGTGCATGCCAAGGAGAGTCTCAAGGTTGCGGAGCTGAGCCAAGTATCGAAGGACTACTGCTATAGGCGTGCGCAGAGTCGAAGTAGTTGAGATTGGAAGGCGTTTGAAGGTTGCGTAAGGAGTGCGCGCCAGAGTCCTTTCTAAGGATCGAAGTTGTGAGAAGCTTGGGAGGAGTAAAGACTTTGAAAATCATCAAGGGGAAGAGACCAACGGTCAAGATCTTGTGGAGAATCAGGAAAATTCCCCGAAAGGAAATTCCCCGAAAGGAAAATTCAATTTTTAGGAAATCGAGAATCAGGAAATCGGGGATCTCGTGGACAAGAGGCCCAATACATATTAACACTCAAAACCCCGAATACCGATAAGAGATAGGATTTTGGTCATATAAGGCAAGGTCGTGTGGACTGAGAGCATAGCCAGGAGGGGCTGAAGCAAAAAGGAAGCGCATCGGGATATCGGAGATCAAGGATTCAAGGGAGAAAGTGTTGGTGACATCGGGGATTGGAAAACCCCGAAACCCGATTGTTATTTTTTGTTGAGAATGGAGAAGTGCTCAGGCCTAAGGGCTGTAATGAGTCGGATAAATCTATGGGTCAAATATTAATAAGGATTTCAGGGGAGAATCAAAGGAGCCACTCCGACTCTAGGGTAATTTAGAACAATCCTTAAGACTGGGAGGTCAGGCACGAGACCTGCTGAGGTAGGTGCCTGGGTGTCACCATCAAGTTGTATCAGAGCCTAGAAAGATTCTTTGCATTCTGTAGTAGGAAGAAGGAAGATTTTCCATGCCACCGAGAAGAAGAGATAGACAATCACCCGATCCAGAGGAGGAAAGGGAGATGTCCAGAGGAAGGGGCAGGCAAGTGCAAAATCCAGAAGTAGAAAGAGATCTGCATGACATACGCGCCAAACTTGTGGACATGGAGATAAGGCAAAAACGCACAGTTGATGTACGAGATATCAGTGAGTCTGAAAATGAAGATGATGCTGGACGTGGAGATGAAGAAATCACAGTAGAATATGCAGCAAATGAGCGCTTACTTAAAGCTGTTGCAAGAATGGGTGCAAAGGCGAAGATGGACATTCCAGTTTATGAGGGAAATCTGGATGTAGAAGAGCTTATAGACTAGATTAGAGCTCTAGACACCTACTTTGACTATGAATATGTCGAAGAGGACAGGAAGGTCAAGCATGCCATCACGATATTAAAAGGACATGCAACATTGTGGTGGGATGAACTACAAGCAGATAGGCATTGCCAAGGCAAGCAAAAATTAATAGCTGGGACAAGATGATTGCAAAGATGAAGGAAAAAATTGTCTCGAGAGATTATCAGATTACTTTGTTCAGGAAAATGCAGAACCTGAGACAGAAGCTAATGTCAGTGAAGGAATATACTAAGGAATTTTACACGCTGAACATTAGGGCAGGTCATCATGAAAGCAATGATGAAAAGGTAGCTAGGTATATGAATGGCCTGAGATATGAGATTCAGGATGAGATGAGTATGTTGACCATCCGAACGGTGGAAGATGCTTATCAAATGGCTCTAAAAGCAGAAGAGAAGCTGAGACGAAATAAAGGTCAGAGGGGCAGAGGCAGAAGTCATCCCAGAGGCAAATCAGTTTCCCAGGAAAGAACCCAGAAGCCTAGGGACGATTGGATGAAACCTCAGACACGAACTGAGAGAGGTGGAATCTCACAACGAGGGAAATATGCTGAACAGAGAGGACAACATACTGAGCAAAGAGGAGGGTATGCTGATAATAATACTTTTCCTCATACTAGAGGTAGGGGAAGAGGAAGAGGTGGAGTAATTACATGCTTCACATGTGGAAAGAATGGGCACAAGTCTTATGAGTGTCCTGATAAAAAGAAAGAAACTGGAGAAACTCACATCACCGAGGCACAGAGGCGAGATGTTGAGGTGGAAGATGCTGAAGGTGGAAGATCGTTGATGATGCGAAAAGTCCTTTTGACACCAGAGAAAGAGGTGGAAAGTTCAGTCCAAAGGACCAAACTTTTTAGGACTGCTTGCAAGACCAAGGATAGGGCATGCAAGGTCATTGTGGACAGCGGTAGCACAGACAATCTCATTTCAACCGAGATGGTAGAAAAGACTGAGCTGGAGACGACTGAACATCCAAGCCCATACAAAGTTTCATGGCTACAAAAGGGACATCAGGTAAATGTCACTAAACAATGTTTAGTTGAATTTAAGATAGGAGGATATAATGATAAGATTTTATGTGATGTTATTCCTATGGATGTTTGTCATCTATTTTTGGGTAGGCCATGTCAATATGATAGAAATGTGATTCATGATGGGAGAATGAACACATACACCCTGGAAAACAATGGGAGAACTCATATGTTGCTTCCAATCAAAGATAAGGAGGTGAAACTGGAAGTAAGGAACACTGTACTTCTCATGAGTGGGAAGGAACTTCTTACCGAGGTCAAGAAGAAGGAGGAACCACAATTCATTGTGGTCAGAAAACCAAAGATTGTTCTGACTAGCACAAGAGTGGATGATTTACTAGAAGAAGTTCAGGAACTGTTGGAAGAGTTCGCTGGCATTGTAGTGGACGAATTACCTCATTCGTTGCCACCAATCAAGAGTGTAAGTCATCACATTGATCTCATACTAGGAGCCAGTTTACCAAACAAAGTTGTGTACAGATTGACGCCACAGGAGAATGAGGAAGTTAAAAGGCAAGTCCAGGATTTGTTGGACAAAGGTTTGGTCGGGGAAAGCTTGAGTCCATGTGTTGTTCCAATAGTACTCAGTTCGAAGAAAGATGGAGGCTAGAGGATGTGCACTGATTCAAGGGCCATTAACAAGATAACCATCAGGTAAAGATTTCCATTGCCAAGGATGGATGATCTGATGGATTGCTTGAGTGAAGAAAAGTATTTTTCAAAGATTGATTTGAAAAGCGGATATCACCAGATTCGCATGAGAGAGGGTGATGAGTGGAAGACAACATTCAAAACAAATGAAGGGTTGTATGAATGTCTTGTTATGTCATTTGTCTTAACAAATGCGCCAAGTACCTTCATGAGGTTGATGAACGAAGTCCTGAAGGATTTCATTGGAAAATTTGTTATCGTCTATCTGGATGATATACTGATTTTCAGTAAAACAGAGGTTGAACATATGAAGCATTTGGCCATTGTGATGAAGAGATTACAGCAAGAGAAGCTATTGATAAACATGAATAAGTCCTCATTCATGAAGACAGAGCTCATTTACTTGGGATTTGTTATTTCCGCAGGTGAGTTGAGGATGGATCCGGATAAGGTGGAGGTACTCAAAAATTGGCCATCACCGAAGAATATCTTTGAGGTGAGAAGTTTTCACAGATTGGCCAGTTTGTACCAGAAGTTCATCAGGAATTTCAGTGGGATTAGCACAGTGATGATGGATACAGTGAAGAAACGAAACAAGTCTTTTCACTGGACTGAAGAGGCTGAAAAAGAGTTTCAATCTGTTGAAGAAGAAGATCACGGAACAACCTATTCTGGTGTTGTCGTATTTCTGAAAAACATTTCAAGTGAAATGCGATGCAAGCGGGTTTAGAATCAGGGTGGTCTTAAGTCAGGAAGACAGGTCGATAGCGTATTTCAGCGAGAAGCTAAATGAAGAAAAGGTGAAGTATTCCACATATGATAAGGATTTTTATGCCATCATACAGGCATTGAAGAAGTGGAGGCATTACTTGATGCCGAAAGAGTTTGTCTTGTACAGTGACAATCATGCACTACAGTTTGTGACTCAACAGGAAAAGTTGAATTAGAAACATGTTAAATGGGTGGAATACATGCAAAATTTCACTTTTGTAATTAAACATATTTCAGGTACTGCTAACAAAGTTGTTGATGCTTTGAGCAGGAAGTGTTTGTTGTTGCAGGAGTTCAGATTCAAAACGCTAGGGTTTGATGATCTCAGGGACATGTACACAGATGATCCAGATTTTCAAGAGGCATATGAAGCAGCTGAGAATCTAGTGCTCAGAGATAGGAGCCAATGGGCAGAATACATGGTCTAGGAAGGATTGTTGTTTAAGGGAAATCAACTATGTATTCAGAATTTCTCCACGAGGGAGAACTTGCTGAAGGAGAAACACAGTGGAGGATTGGCAGGGCATTTTGGTCATGACAAGAAGTTCGTGAAATTGAATGAGTCATATTTTTGGCCAGGAATGCGGGCAGACGTCAAGAGATTTGTGTACATATGCGAGATTTGCTAGCATTCGAAGGGAAGGAAGCAGAATGCAGGTTTTTATCAACCATTACACATACCTGAGAAGCTGTGGGATGAAATTAGCATGGATTTCATATTGGGGTTGCCAAGAATGCAAAGAGTTTTTGATTCAATCTTTGTGGTGGTGGATAGATTTTCCAAGATGGCACACTTCATTCCATGTCAGAAAACCAGTGACGCAACTCACATTGCGAACCTATTTTTCAAAGAAGTCATTCGACTTCACGGCTTGCCAAGGAGTATAGTTTCGGATAGGGATACAAAGTTCGTGGGACATTTCTGGAGGACATTGTGGAAGAAGTTGGGAGCTAACTTATTGTTTAGTTCATCTTATCATCCTCAAACGGATGGACAAAAAGAAGTGGTAAACAGAAGTCTGGGAGATTTGTTGAGAAGCTTGGTGACAGAGCACCACAACAGTTGGGACAATATATTGCCACAGATAGAGTTTGCGTATAACGACTCAATGAACAAAAGTACAGGACATAGTCCATTTCAGATTTTTTATGGCATACAACCGAGAGGAATTTCTGAATTGAGGGATTCAGAACATAATGCAACTAGGAGCACTAGTGCAGAAGATTTCGCAGAAGCGATGAAGGAACTTCACAGCTGAGTGACGGAGCGGTTGCAAAATCCAAGTTAGGAGTATAAGCGAAGATAAGATCAACATCGAAGACAACTTCAGTTTGAGGTTGGTGACTTGATTTTGGCACATCTAAGAAAGGAAAGGTTCCCGAGAGGAACGTATAATAAATTGAATATGAAGAAGATCGGACCATGTAGAGTCTTGAAGAAAATTGGAGAAAATGCTTATGAGATTGAATTACCCGATGGGATCGGAATTTCTCTGATATTCAATGTCTCAGATTTATACCCATACATAGCTAAGGAAGCAGGAACAAGTGATGAATAGTCAAAGTTCCAGTGGCAGAAGCAGATGCCAGTTGCAGAGAAACCACAAATGGAAAGCATACTAGACAAAAGAATTGGCAAGAAGACCAGAAGGAAAGAATACTTTGAATATTTGGTCATGTGGAAGGGCCATCCAGTTGAAGATGCCAACTGCGAGAATGAAGAAGAAATTCAAAAGCATGGACAGACCGTGCAAGATCTCATGGACAGGAGCCCATGGAAATTTTCAAGCGCGGGAGTATGATGCAAGAGCATCGTCAATATCAAGCGAGCGTGGGGGAAAGTGCCACACATTTTGAGCATATGTTAAATTGTTTAAAAAAATTTGAAGAGTGAATGCGCCAAACTTAAATGTGATAGTTAAGGAGAGGTGTACTTATGTATTGTAAAGGACCTTGAGCGATCCGCTCTCGTCTGAAGTAGATAGAGGCATTTATGTTGAGATGAAATAGGTAGGTAGAATTGAATATTAGATTAGACAGTTTTAGAAAGAAAGAGGGAAACGGGATATAGACACCCTCATTGTGTATTGTAACATTAGCATGACTGCAGAGGAAGGATATAAGAAGAGAGTTGTGTAGCAGACTCCATGTACAAAAGTTCTGAATTAATACAAAGAGGTTGTGATTCAGATTCATGGTGTTTGTATATTCTCTGTGTATGCATCTTCAAATGTTATGCTCTTGAATGTTTTTATCTTTCTGTCGTGAATTTTTTTTTATGCTACACATGAATGATTTCCTGTTGAATATTTGGAATCTGAGAGAGGCACAGTAAGAGGAATGAGTTTCAATTGATTCTCTGTCTGAGCAAGAGATTCCTGCAAGGAGTGCAGTTGAAGTCGTCCGCAAGGAGTGAGTTGACGAAGGGCTCAGGTAGTTTAACTCTTTTTCTCGTTCACCCAGAGTGCATTTAGGCATAGGTTTCGTGCAAGGAGTGCGCAAGCCAAGGATAGTCTCAAGGTTGCGGACCTGATCCAAGTATCGAAGGACTACTGCTGCAGGCATGCACAGAGTTGAAGTAGTTGACATTGGAAGGTGTCTGAAGGTTGCATAAGGAGTGTGCACCAGAGTCCTTTCTAAGGCTCGAAGTTGTGAGAATCTCGGGAGGAGTAAAGCCTTTGAAAATCATAAAGGGGAAGAGACCAACGGTCAGGATCTTGTGGAGAGGATTTGCGAAAAATCTCGCTAGCCGTCAGATCTTCCAGAGAAGCGAGGAGGTTATGGTAGCATCCGGAGTTCAAGCTCAGGATATTGTGGACTGTCGGATATTCATATAGATACCCGTCAGCCATTGGATTGACTAGGAGTTGCATGAAGTTTAGACGTCGAGAACGGGAGGAGGAAATTTCCGACCTGAGGCGTGGCCATCGGGATTTCGACATTCGCGAAATCGGGAGTCATGAGGACGAGTGATCGGGAATTTTCATAGTGAAAGTCCCGAAATCAAGTCTAAGCCGTTCATCTAGAGGAGACAAGTGGCAATCATCGAGCGCCCATCGGCATTTCGGCGACCGAGGTTTTAAGTTGACAAAGAACTTGTGTCATCGAGCATCGAAAGTCTCAAAATCCCAAGGTTGAATCAGGACCGTCCATCCTCAAGGACGCGTGGCCGAGATTGAATCCTTCAGGAAATTCCCCGAAAGGAAAAGTCAATTTTTGGGAAATCGAGAGTCGGGAAATCAGGGATCCCGTGGACAAGAGGCCCAATACATATTGACACTCAAAACCCCAAATCCCAATAAGAGATAGGATTGTGGTCATATAAGGCAGGGTCGTGTGGACTGGGAGCATAGCCAGGAGGGGCTGAAGAAAAAAGGAAGCGCATCAGGATATCAGAGATCGGGGATTCGAGGGAGCAAGTGTTGGTGACATCGGGGATTGGAAAACCCCGAAACCCGATTGTTATTTTCTGTTGAGAACGGAGAAGCGCTCAGGCCTAAGGGCTGTAACGAGCAGGATAGATCTGTGGGTCAAATATTAATGAGGATTCCAGGGGAGAATCAAAGGAGCCACTCCAGCTCAAGGGTAATTTAGAATGATCCTTAAGACCAGGAGGTCAGGTGTGGGACCTGCTGAGGTAGGTGCCTAGGTGTTGCCATCACTGAAGCCCATAAAGGAAGTGGGGAAGCCGAGGGACAATTGAGAAGAGAAGGGGCACACTTCCTGGGGTGGGACAGACATGTGGGGTATGAGGGACTATAGGATGTTAGTTTGAGTTGGCACCTATGACAGAGTCTTTCCTGTTGTCTGAGAAACATTAGCCTGGTTAGGAATCCCTTTACCCAGGTGGAGTTTAGTCCCAGCTCGGGGGTGACCCACTGTTGAGAGTGATGAGCAGTCTGATCTAAGGTTGGGAGGTTCGTGGAAGGTTTGCACATAATTGGTGATATTCTTACCAAGATAAGTGTAAACTGTGTTTTAATTCATATGTTGCATTATTATTTATGTGTTTATTTTTATGGGTTTTTCCTGTGTGTGGTTTATACCTATCTTTATATTTATGGGTATTGCTTGTCTATGCTGCATGTATAGGTTTATTTTTATTTTCGTATAGAATCTGTGCATTTACGAAATGTATTTTTCTGTTTTAAGTTTTATATATAAATTTCCGCAAGATTTTATGTGTGTATATGTTTTAATTTGCATATAGTTCGAAATTTTTTACGTGGCATAGCTTAGTTGGATGTTGGAGATGTTACACCTATACACGACTATGAACAGTACAACTCGCATATATGCCAGTAAACAAAAACAATTTGTGGTTTCTAACTCAAAAAAGGGTTTTTCTCTTGTAGGATGGTGCTAGAGTGGAGGGAAAGAGAACGTGAGGAGGTAGATGTTGTAGTGGAGAGAGATCCAGGGGCCCAGATGGCCTTGAAAAGATGTGGGATATATAAGTTTTTGTCTCTCAAAGGCATGAGGGCCCAAGTGAGATTGCTACAGGTTCTCATGGATTATTGGGATCTAGATAGTCAGAGCTTCAACCTTGATGGACAACCATTAAGGATTGAAGTCGAGGACATTTATTTCTTGACAGGATTGTCACGTTCGAGTGAGGTGGTCAACCTCAAAGTTCGGGGATTAGGGAGTGGTATGAAAATCAAGGAATACAAAGACACTCATTACATTGCAAGGACCGAGAAGGTCACGAGTCAACTCCCCATTAGAGAGATAAACAATCTTAGCCTCGATATTGTTGTCCTCATTTTGACACGGATCATAGGATCGACCTATTTCCACTAGGCATCAAGGCCTCTTATTCTCTTCATAGTGGAGTTCTTGAGACCCACAGTGTACGACTGGTGCACCTCACTGTTGGACAACATGAAGAGCCAACTGACAGAATGAAAACAGGGTAGTAAAAGTAACTTCGGTTTTGATTTTGTCTTGTGTAGATTTTTCTTCGAGCGGGTCCTAAGATTGGGACCTAGAGTTGATATTATTATGCATGGACCTTGCAATATAGCCATGAAATGGTGGACCGAGGTGATGAGGCAGCAAGGGGGAGGTAGGGTTCCAACACCCTACAACGATGACTTCTTCGTCTAGTGGAGGCAATAGGTCATAGCTCTGGATGACTACCCTTATGCAGGGATCGACTTCAGAGGGGATCCTAATATGCCATTACCACCAGGGACCGCATACGAAGACATAGGTATGTCAAATTTTTTTAAATATTTCATTTTTTTGTATTTTTGTAAAGGAAAAAGAAATAGTTTTTTAAGTTGGAAAAGTATTGAGTCAACAAGTGGACAAACTCAACTTCTTTTGATAAATTTCACCTTTTTTGTGAGGAAGGTAAAAAAAGATTTTTCTTGGTTTGTTCATTTTTCCCAAAATCCTAATACCTGATTTGCCCTCAAATCTACCAAACTTCTTTAGGGAAAAGTTCTATAGCTAAATCCTGAATCAATAAGTTAAGCTAGAGCTATGACTTTTGGAAAAAAACTTTATAAATGTGAAATAAATTTCTCACTAGAAAAGGGATGATTTTTCCCTTGAGACAAATAAAAGTGTATATTTGTAACAAATGTATATCTTTGTTTTCCAAACCACGATCATTAAAATATATAACAATTGCATTCCTTCCCTCCAACCTTGCTCACATGGGGTGGGAGTAATAAATAGACACCTTCAACCCATGAGAGTGAGAATGAGGGTGACCATTGACAAACTTTGCATGCTATTAGTTGCAAGATCTTATTTTTGTTGAGATGTTATTTTATGTTCTCTAAAACCCTATTAGCATTGTCAATTCCTAATCCTAAAATAGTCTTATTTAAAAAAATAAAATGTGCACATGCATGTATGCACACACACACAAGCATAGCATAATTGTACAAACTATACATTTCACATTTGTTGTAGTAAGCAAAGTATTTCTCAATATTAAAAATGTTTTTCATATCATTGTTGTAACCTTGAGACTGACAATGAGAGAGAGAGAGAGAGAGAGAGTGGCAGAGGCGGGGGAGAGAGAGGGAGGGAAGGGAAAAGAGAAAACAAGTGTGAGTGAGTGAGAGAGAGATAGTTGTCAGAGAGAGAAGGGAAGGTACAGAGAGGGAGGGAGAGAGGGGTAGAGAGAGATAGTGATATGGATGTATGAGAAGAATGAAATGACTAATAGATTGAATAACATAACACAGAGTTATGGAGAACAACGATAGATATCCAGTGAACAATAAATTCTATTGAATAAATAAAATACACTGAAATTGTAAAACTGTAGAACTGAAACAACTTGCTCGAATGCTGGTAGTTATCCTTGAGAAGAGATGTGGCCACTATGTGCATTTTTCTAAGAAGAATTATTACAATGAGGCTCCAGAGACATTTTTAACATTATCATGAATTCCCAAACCCTAGAAATCCAAAAACCTAACCCTAGGAGAAGAAACGCCAAAAGTTATGTGGGCCTCGATGTGTAAGTTGGTACCTGAACTTCCTGGGGTCATAATTTTTTCATACGACCTCTGTTTTAGGCATGTGATATCCCATCGGAAAGGTATTATTAAGAACTACACATTATGACATAAAACGTTGACTTCGTCTAAAGTTTGAATTTGGAAAGACAAAAAAAACACTGTTTAGGGCCCCAAAACGGCTCTGGAAGTACATAAATATGTGCTAACATGAAAACTTCCAAAATAATCTAGTTGGATTAGGTGGGTGGCCACCAATATCCACCTGGAAGATGTGTAGGGCTTCAGACATCCTTGGAAGTGTAAAACCCACAATTATGAAGAAGTGCAGAAGAACGTGTTGAACTAAAAATTGTCAAGAGGAGCCAGTTGGAATAGGTGGGTGGACACCAATATCCACCTGGATCAATACTCCCACCTTAGGAAGAAATGGTCTCCATTGCTTTGAGTTCCCCCATTAGGTGAGGAAACGTCTGTTGAATTTGGCCCTGAGTGAGCCACTTTCCTTGGTGTAGGAGTTTCCCTGCCTTGACAACCTGATAAAGCTAGATCCTCTGCTGGTGAGTGCCCTTGACCTGTGTGTCCACTATATGATCAGTGGATGCATGTTCCATGCAGTCAAGGTTGAGATCTGTTGCTGTCAACTGTTCTACGATCTCTTAGGTGTCCAATAATGCTTGAAAATATGGCCGAAGGAGGCCCACTTTGAACACTGGGTGCAAGCCAAGGAAGGGTGGATTGTTGAGCTCAAAATCATTGCTACCCACAACCTTGGTGATAGTGTAAGGCCCATAATGAAGTGGGTGGAGCTTCCGATGGGACCCTATAAGGCACTCTTTATAAAAATGTAACCAAAGCTTGTCTTCCACCTGAAACTGGTGCGGTACCTGGTGTTGATAATGGCGTTGCTTGTACTTAGCATTGACTTTTTGTAAAATCTCATGGACGTGTTGGAAGATGTGTTGAATCCACTCAATGAATCTGGTGGCTTTGTCAGCCTCATACTGAACATGGGAATATTCTACCAGTGTGGTTTCAAGAGGTAGTGAAACATCAATGGGACCCAAGGGTTGGAATCCCAGCCCCACCTGAAATGGGCTTTGGCTAGTGGAGGCATGGAGAGCCATGTTGTAGTTGTGTTGAACATAGGGAAGAATCTCGTCCCATGTACGCAGATTCTTAGATTTGTACATGTGCAGGATGTGCACAATCATCTGATTGACTACCTCTATCTGGCCATCGATTTGGGGGTGGAAAGTAGTGGATTTAGTGAGCTTGGTGTCCAACAATGACCAGGGACTCGACCAAAATGTGTTGAGTAACATGTTGTCCTAATTTGAGGTGATGGTATGTGGTATCCAAAAATGTACCCACACTTGTTTGAAGAATATCTTGGTAGTATCTTCCACTATGATGGTCTTCTTGCAGGCTGTGATAATGGCCATCTTTGAAAATCGATCAACCACAAAAAATACACAATCATTTCCATTCTTGGTGGATAGAAGGTCAGACATGTAATCCAACAAGATGGATTCCCAAGGCCTCTCGAGAGTAGGAAGAGGAGTGTATAAGACTTACTTCTTGATGGTTGGCTTGGAAATGGAACAGGCAGTGCAAGATCTGATATACGTGTTGACGTCTTGTCGAAGTTTTTTCCAATAAAATGTTTATGAATAACGATCACAAATTTCTCCATGCCAAAATTTCTTTCTGTTCGACTGTATTGAGCCTCCCAAATCAATTTTTCACTCTCGCTTGTGGGAACACAAAGGTGGCCCAGATGGCATAATAATCCATCCTAGATGTGAAAATCAGTGACATTCGCTCCTGTACCCAAGAGCTTATAGGTGGTGGTGAATTCAGGGTCACGCTGATAAAGTTGAGGCCACTCAGATGCCTCATGCCCACATGAATGGAGCACTATGGTGAGTGTAGAAATGAGAGGGTGACTAAGGCAGTTAGGGACATGATTTGTGCTCCCTATTTTATACTTGATGTTGATATGGAACAGTTTTAGGTATTTGGACCACTTTTGATGGTGATCGTTCTACAACTTCCTCGGTGTTTGTATGAACTACAGAGGATTGTGATCAGTGTGAATGATTGTCTCCTTTCCTAGAATTTAATGTTTCCATTGACAATAGGCTTGCACAATGGAATCCATTTCTTTTTCATAGGTGGGGTATTTCCAAACAATATCTGAGAGTGTCTCAGTATGGTATTCTATTGGATGAGTGTGTTTAGCGAGAACTGCGCCTACAACATAGTCGGAGGCATCAGTCTCAATCTCGAATGGTTTTTCTAGATCGGGTAAGGAGAGTACTGGAGTTGAGCACAAGTGATGCTTCAGATCATCAAATATTTGTTGTTGTGCCTGCCCCCATGCAAACTTTTCCTTTCCACCTCCCTTGGTTACTTAGCTGAGGGCCCATGCAATATGGGAGAATCCCAATACAAACCTTTGGTAGAAGTTGGAAAGTCCCAAGAAACTTCGATGCTTGGTTAGTGTGGTCAGGGCTAGCTAGTCACGAATGACTTGGATCTTAGATGGATCCACATGTACCCCATGATCATCAACAATGTAGCCGAAGTATTGGACCATGTTCATGCCAAAGGAGCATTTTTCAAAGTTGGCATATAGTTTGTGCTCCCTCATAGAGCTTGGGTTGTCACAGAGTGCTCAATACCTATTGAATGTGTTGCATGTGCTCCTCCCAAGTTCTGCTGAAGATGAGGATTTCGTCTAGACATACAACCACAAAATATTTGGTGAAGGGTCTCAATACATCATCCATCAATCTCATGGAATTTGTTGGTGTATTTGTTAATACAAAGGGCATGACCAACTATTCGAAGAGACCTTATTTAGATTTGAAAGTTGTCTTCCATACATCAATGGGTTTGATGGGAACCTGGTGGTAGCCAGACTTTAGGTCAATCTTGCTGAAGAACTTTTCCCCCTTGAGTTGGTCAAGAAAGTCATCAATTCGGGGAATTAGGTACCAGTTCCTGACTATGATTTTTTTTAATGCTCTGTAATCAATGCAGAGTTTCCAAGTCATATCTTTCTTCTGCACCAACACAATCATGCTTCCATAAGGGGAGGAGTTGGGTCCGATGTGCCCCTTTTGAAGTAGCTCTTGGATTTGGCACTTGATTTCGTCATTTTCCATCAGCGAACAATGATAGACTATTCCATTAGGCAATGATGCATCAGGGGTTAGATCAATTGGATGCTTGACTTGGTAGTGCGTCGGTACCTTGGTGGGTGAGGAGAATATGTCTCTATACTCTTCCATGATCCCTTCCGCTTGATTTTGTTGCAAAGAGAGGCTCTGTGTAGAGGTCACAGATGTGGAGACAACCTTATGATAACTGTGAGCACAGATCACAAAGAAGACGAACTTCCCAGTATATGAAATGACCTTACTACATTTCTTAGCAGAGATTAAAGAAAACGCAGTAGTATGGTGAACCAATCTGGTTCACCAAGTAAATACCCAATCTAGGTAGGACAACAGGTTATAATCCATAAAGGATAATATATTAAATAATGTATATGAATATAATATGATGAGATACAAAAAGAATGAGGGCCTTATATACCCACGTAGGGTTGGCCTTCCATGAAGAGACATGACCTTTCATTGAGAAGGTGTTTCTTCATTAATTATTCATTAACTATTATAATGTATTTATATTTATTATTATATATTATGTTCATAACATTGCCTTCCCCTTAAAAATGATTTGTCCTCAAAGCATACTTATGGAAGACTTGTCTCTTTCTCTGGCTTGTAATATCGTCTCCTCATTCTTTATACCTAAATTAGTGGTCGTTGAGGGCTTGAAACAATAGGATCTTCTAAGTGAACCATTGAATTGTAAGGGAATCTTGCCACCTTAAATCGATCTTCTACACAATGGGGTTTTTATGGGGTTCTTCTAGACAATTTGATGTATTTTGACTCCTCTGATAACTTCTACCTTGCACATCATTTGTAATAGAGGTAATAATTTTTGACATATTTGTCATTTTTTTTCTGTGGATACATTTATTGGTTGAAGTATCAATTTTTATGATTAGGATGTCTATAAAGCATCCTTGCAACTTAATATTTACTTCATGTACTTGTATCTTCTTCTTGATTAACTTGGATTTGATTCTTCTTCATAGCCCTGGATTGTTTCTACTTCAACATGTGAAGATCTCTTTACATCAATTGAATCCTTTTGAGCTGTAAGGTTAACTGGGTCTGTATTAATTGCTTTATCCACCATCAGGTTTTTTCCATTTGAAGACTTATGTAGTTCCATAGGTTCAATCATTGTCTCTTTATCTACCAATGATTCTTTATTGATAAGTTGTTCTAACTTGTCCTCTATCATCTTCTTATAACTCTTTATCTTCTTAATATGGGTGATTAAACTTTGATTATGTATTTTTAGGTGACGATTCTCTTCATCCTTTTCTGATCATTTCTTAAAGAGATCATGATTAGTTTTCTCTAACTTATGATCCCTGTTCTTCTTATCTTTTGACTCGTTGAGTTGTACCAATAAATTTTGGTTATGATCTTTTAAGTAAGAATTGTCTTTGTCTTTTTCCTATAATTTTCCCTCAAGATTTTGTTTTTGTCTCTCTTCTTGTTTTTTTAGCATTTGCTCCAACCCAACTTGAAATTGTAAATTTTTGTTGTGTTGTTGATAATGAATTAATTGGTTTTCTAATTCTTTTATTTTCACTTCCCAATGGGTGTCACCTTGATTTTCTACTAAAATAAAAAGTTTTTTACAATATGGACAAGGGTGAGCTCCATTCATAAGGACCCTTTCATACTCTTCCTCTTTTGCACAATAGGGACATTTTGCCGAAAATGTATTCTTTGTAGATGTCATAGTTCACTTCTTATTTTCCAATAAATGATAAATGTAAAAGGGGATCTCCTCTTTAATGAAAATGTTCTCCTCTTAGAATATATATATATATATATATATATATATATATATATATATATATATATATATATATATAATCTCCTTATACTTTATAAAGAGTACCTTATCTTTTAACTTATAATAAAATTCCCTTTTATACTCTTGACTATTTGTTAGCGGCAAATAGGGCTTAACAAACGCGACTGTAAGTTTTGTGAAATACTTATTTAGAGGTAAATACACGCACATATATATTATATATGGTATGGAATACCATGGGCCAATGGTTTTCCAAAACCATGAGATGGTAAATATCCAAAGGTAAAATAAAATATTCACTTTTCCTCTTCTTTGAAACTTTTTCTTTTAAATTACTTTTTTTCACTTTTTAAATGACAATTAACCTAACTAATGCCAAATCCGGAATATTTCCTTCAAAATTCTTGGTGTGCACTTATACTTCTTCACATGCACCTTAAGAAAACCTTTTCTTTTTCTATTTTCTTTTGTTTTTTTCTTCTCCTTTTCTTTTTTTTTTGATTTTGTGTAGAATGACTTTTTTACTTTCACTGAAATGTGTAGAATATTAGATTTATAAATGGCCAATGGCCAATATGAGGTCAAAGACCTGATTTTGGAGAAACTCTATTTGTGGAAAAAATTTGGATCGAGACGAAGCTCTGATACCACTGTGGTGAACCAAGTTGGTTCACCAGGTAAATACCCAATGTAGGTAGGACAACAAGTTATAATCCATAAAGGATAATATATTAAATAATGTATATGAATATAAGATGATGAGATACAATAAGAATGAGGGCCTTATATACCCATGCAAGGGTTCCCTTCCATGAAGAGACGTGACCTTTCATTGGGAAGGTGTGTCTTCATTAATTATTCATTAACTATTATAATATATTTATATTTATTATTATATATTATATTCATAACAGGTAGGCGACGCTACCTCTAGCATCCTGTAAAATTGTCTACCCAAAGTAATAATAACACTGTGGGGTCTAGACTTATACTTCCACAAATATGGCTAACCTAAAAGAACATCACAAACTTCAAGGGGAGAAAATCACACAATACCTTGTCTTTGAAGGGCTTGATGTTGTAGGGAAGACGACATTGTTGGCTGATGCGAACATCTCATCCTTGGTGAAGCCAACCGATGGTGTATGGCTGCGGGTGCAGTGTTATCGGCAGGTCCAACCGCTTGATGACCTTTGTTGAAATTAGAATCTTCTGACTGCCGCTATCGACAATGAAATGCAATGGAGTCCCTTTTACCCATGTTTGTGAGTGAAAGAGGTGTTCCCCTTCCTATGGTTCTTCTAGTTTGCTTGGTTGGAATTTGGTGGTAGAGACAATGACACTGGGTTCGGCATCGATGATACTCTTCCCACTTTTTGGAATTTATTCGGAGTCAGAATATGTCTCTAACTCGGAAGCTTTCAACTCGACCACCATTTATTTCTTGGAGCGACATTCTTCGGTGTTGTGCCAAGAACTTTTATGGTACTCACATCACTTTCCCGTGTCCTTCTTCGACTTCTCATTACCCTTCTTGGGTTGCGGCTTAGACTGGTTGCCCTGAGAGAAACCATCTTTTCTCTGTCCCTTGTTTGATGGGTTGGGGCGGCCTTTTCCCCGCTTTGAATGTGAGGAATTTGTAGATCCAGACTCTCTCCTCTTATGCTTAAATTTCTTCTCGATCTTGACAACATATCTATAAGCCGCACCTAATGATGCAATGTCTAGAAACTCCATTTTTGTTTGGATGTATCTATGCAGAAAGTCACGGTATTTGAACACTGGATGTCATTCAGAGTCTTTGATACCCAATTTGGTGTGCAAAGTATGGAAAATATTGGTGAAATCTGGTACTGTTTGGTCCCTTTCTTGATGCAGCGTGGTCCATCTTGTGTACTCATCCTCGTAGATTCCAACAGGGTATTATTGTTCTTTAATGGCATCCTTGAATGAATCATAGGTGGGGGCAGTCGTAAATATTTCATATTCCTCTATGGCCCTTTTCTCAGAGTATGTATCTCACTAATCCTTAACATGGGGGATGAACTTGAGGAGTGAAAAAGTAATCTTTTCCCTATCGGAAAAATTATGGACCAAAAAATACCCTTCGAGCAGATTCAACCATTTATCTACAACATTCACATCTATTAGTCCTTCAAATAATGGAATATAAAATTTTACTTTTACCTTGAAGGGGGTTGTGTGGCTTGTTGATGAAGACGTGTCTCTTGTGGGAAATCATTCAAGGATCTGTGCAAAGGTGTCCATCATCTTGTTCCTTTGTCGTGCAAGGGCTTCCTTGAGCAACATTTTAAAAGGATCTCCTGCTCCATCATATTTCTTCTCATCTCCCATGATTTTTGGTCTGGTTCGACGTGACCAATATTGTAAAGGTTCGACTGGTTCGATTCCCAGCTTCTTGTACCCAGATCTTGTCGGGGACATGCACAAAGAAAAACAAATGAAGAGAAGACTGCTTTGATACCACTGATCCAGATTTATGAGTAGAACGAAATGAATAATAGATTGAATACCATAACACCGAGATATGGATAAAAATAATAGATATCCAGTGAACAATAACTTCTATTGAATAAATAAAATAGGGTGAAACTGTAAAACTGTAGAACTGAAACAACTTGCTCGAATGGTGTTAGTTATCTCTGAGAAGAGATGTGGCTGCTACGTGCATCCGTCTGAGAAAAATGATTACAATGAGGCTCCAGAGACCTCTTTAACATTACTCATGAATGTCAAAACCCTAGACTTCCAAAAACCTAGCCCTAGGAGATGAAACACCAAAATTTATGTGGGCCTCGATGGGCAAGTTCATACCTCAACTTCCCGGGGTTGTAACTTTTGCATATGACCTCTATTTTAGGCGTGTGACATCCCGTTGGAAAGGTACTTTTGAAAAATACACATTATGCCATCAAAATTTGACTTAGTCTACATTTTGATTTTGGCAAGCCAAAAAAACACTATTTAGGGCCCCAAAATGGCCCTGAAAGTACATAAAGATGTACTGACATGAAAATTTCCAAAATAAGCCAGTTGGATTAGGTGGGTGGCCACCAATATCCACCTGAAATATGTGTAGGGCTTCAGACAACCCCATAAGTGTAGAACCCACAATTACAAAGAAGTACAAAGAACATGTTGAACTAAAAATTGTCAAGAGGAGACAGTTGGAATAGGTGGGTAGCCACCAATATCCACCTAGATCAAATAGGGTGGGAGGGAGAAATAAAGGGAGATGGGGAGAGAGTGCTAGAGGGGGGAGAGAGAGGGGTAGAGAGAGAGAGTGAGTGAGAGTGAGAGATGTGGGAGAGAGAGAGAGAGAGAGANGAGGGAGAGAGAGAGGTAAAGAGAGAAGGAGATGAGGGGAAGAGTAGAGAGAGAGATAGAGAGAGAGAGGGGGGGGTTGAGAGAGGGAGGGGGATACTAAGTGAGAGAGAGACATGGTTAGATGCAAGAGAGAGAGAGGGAGGGAAAAGTAAAGAGAGAGAGAGACATGGGAGAGTAAGGGAGAGAGAGATATGGAGACAAGGAGAGAGGGAGAGAGGGGTGAGGGGGATCTATTGAGGGGGATATTTTCTCATCTGTAAATATAGTGAGATTAGATGGCCAAATCCCTTCGAAGTGACAGTTAAATTTTGAGGTACACATCTCACGCATGAGAGATAGAGGAAGAGAGGGAAAGAGAGAAGGCATGAGAGAGATGGGGGGCAAAGAAAAAGAGAGACAAGGGAACAAATGGAATCTTAGGCATAAGAGTGTGTGTTCCGACAACATGTGCTTTCATTTCAAATTTTTTTGGGGTGATAATGACGACTCAAACATACCATTTAGGTTAGGGATGACAAACCTAGTGCTTTGGTCTACAAATACATTAAAACCTCCATTTTTATGAATGCCTCTCATTATCTCTATTTTTTATGTTATTTTTCTATAGGCTACACAAATCTATTTTTTAAATTAATATTGTTTACTATTTTTAATCTATTTTTCTCTTGACATATATCAAAATACTAAAATACATACCTCTAATATTTTATAATAACTTTTCATCATTCTAAAATATATAAAAATTGTTTCATAATGTTAATACCCTCATAGGGTGGAGTAACATAATCAATTTGAAGGATATTATAAATTTTGAAAAAATACCACTCATAAAAACAATGAGTTCTCTACATTTTTACATCTTTTTTTAAGGAAATTTCAAACCGCGACTCAGAGACATCTAAGCCATCAAAATCACTTGGGGATTGCAGTTGGCATGAGCGACACCAACCCTTAACATGGCTGGATTTTTTTTGTCCCGAGAGGTTTCGGTGACTTAACATCACATAGTGCCTTAACAGCGCACTTTGTCACCGACTCTCGTACACATACCAAAGAGACCTATACCTTATATTTTGATTGAAAAATAACATACCGTCGTGATAAAAACTCATATTTCACATAGTTATTCACAATTTCTATAAACAAAAATTATATATTCATAAAACTAATTCATCTTTCATCTTTCATCTTTTTACACCATATTTAAATTCATTGTACACCATATTGAAATCCATTGTAAAAATATCTTGAATAATTCCTCCAATTAATCAAATTGCTCCAAAGACCAACCTTAGCTTGTACCCACCCTAAATCTTCTTAAGTATTAAACAATCTACTATCTAAGTTAGATTGAGAAAATAAACAATAAATTCTCACGGATAAATATTTTTCTTTGAAGTTTATTTACGCCGAAAGGCGTACACCTATAGACAATGAGGACAATTAATCACCTTTTAATCTAAAATTCTAATCTGATGGCTAATAATTGAAGATGCTGGCATATTCTTAGTCGTCCTCCCAAATCAATGAATGTGATTTCCTCTTCATAACTTGTATTTTTGAATGCATCCATTAACCTGTTTACCTTTTAACATTTACCTAATCATATTAAGAAATTACTGTAGCATTATATGATTTCCACGTTTAAATGATTAAACTTTGGATTTAGAACGCTGGTTGTAGTGTAGACACTCATTTTCTGATTGTGTGTTTCATTTTCTGGCTGTGCGTTGGTTTTGAGTGGCTGTGCTAATTTATTCACCAAACGAATCTTGTGAAATCCCTTTTATAATATAAATATTATTATAAACATATAATTTACCCGGGTAAACACTTGATGTATGGAATTTATTTTATATTTATTAAAATAAAACGAATATGCCCACTTTAATAAAATTTAGTTCGCCTTCGTACACATTTAATAAAATTAAGTGAATTTCCTTGTCCCTGGAATATTGTTTAATTTGAAATGAATTGAATTTGCCCACTGTAATAAAATTTAAATTTAATTCACCTTCGTATGGAGATTATTTAATTTACAGAAAATTATTTAATTTAAAATGAAACGAATATGCACACGTTAATAAAATTTATTTCCATTTCTAAACTTCAATTATGAAGTTATTGTTTCTTACTTTTCAATCCTTTAATCAATCTGTAATTTCCATTTCCAAATTTCAATTCTGAAGTTAGTGTTACTTTTCAATCCTTTTCCTTTTGATCGTTCTATATTAAATTTATTTAAGAAATTATTGTATCTATTATTATACGGAAGTGGAAAATAAAAATATTGTACTTTATATTTTATTCTTTAGAAATCTATAATCTTATAGAATTTAGAAGTTTTGATTTTTTTTTATTCTACTAAGGTGCAAAATAAAAATATTATATTTTATTCTTTAAACGTGTATAATCAAAATTTATACCATTCATTTTAGATGTGAAGTTTGTTTTTTTCAGGGTTTCGACTCTTTTTAAACATTTTTGTCATGAAGAAAGTAAATAGTTAATAAATAAGATTATTTTTAAATGGTTATTATTTTTATTATTAATATAGCAATTTTATTTATGTTGAATAAGAGAGGAATTACATATTTTGTATAATTTAAGTATAAGTTTTTAAAATTAATTTTAATTTACATTTTTTAATTTATTAAAAGTGGAAATATTAAATTAGAGTATGCAGTTTTCATAGTTTTTAATAATGTTGTTTTAAATTTTTGGATGTAAATTGTGTATGGATTTTTGCATAATTTAAATTAATAAATTTAAAATAAATGAAATTTTGGAAAGTGTAAATTTAGTTAAAACAATTTACATCCAGAAATTTAAAGGTTGAAATATCCAACATTTTTAGTGGACACTCTACCTATCATTCATCATCAAGGAGAATTTATATCCACAAATCTAAAACAAAAATTTGGCTAGCAATTGTTAGATTGACAGATTTCTTTGATTATTTCTGTATAATCCATGTACACCACAAATTTTTCAGCATGTTGAATCCATTTCTAAATTCACAAATGAATTTTAAACAACAAAAAAAAATAGTGATTTAGTGCAAATTTATATAGCCAGATTCCAACTAAAAACCATTTAATAGAACAATTATACAACGCCTTTAGGTTAATATTGTTTATTTAATTCATGCTAAGTGAGCAGTTGGCTAACTTATTTTACTTGCATGGTCGAGAGGGCGTTCTTAGAAGCCCTGTAGTTAACGGAGAAACTAGATATGTTGTTGTAAAGACCCATGCCATGTTTCTTGTACTATTCAATATATTTGTTTCAAAGGCATGCTTAATCTGCTTGGCGAATTTATTTGACTATTTTTCCAACAAGTTGGCCATGGATCTCTGCATGCCTGAATTGCGAGTGCATATTAAGGCTTTTGTCGTGAGTTCTAGGCATGACCACCCATAATTCTCACACTGGCCATGACACTGCCTTTGACTCAGTGTATGTTGATTGCTTGAGAATAAGAATGGGATATTGGTGCTATGAACCCGTTGGTACCGACCTATTGTTGTGCAGGTTTTGCTGAGTATGTTGATCTTTCTTATGCAATAGACGGGTTTTTTTGTTGATTGTTTTTTATTTCCAGTAAGTGCAATTGGTTGCTAGCAGGATGGATGGTGGTTGTGATTGGATTCCATCACTGTACTGCTAAGGTTAAATTGTAGCCAGGGCGAGGAGTTAATGGCTGCCAATGGTGTATCTTCTAATGGTGTATCTTGTACGGAACTGCACATTTTGTTTGGACATGTTGGTAATTGGTGTACATTTTTTTGTTTGATTTTGGTCAAATTTTAATGAGAAATGGTTAGAATTATAGATTTGAATGATTGAGTTTGTATAATGGAAGTGATTTGGGGGTTTTTAATTCAGAATCCATTTATACATTCAAAAATACAATTTAAATAACAAAAAAATTAAGGATTTTGACAATTCAGAAATACAATTTAAACAACAAAATTATCAATTTTGTCTAAATTTAAATCACTAATTCCAAAAAAAAACCAAAAACCAAAAGGTCGTATAGATATCTGGTAGATGTGTGTTGGTATTTCGTATAAGGTGAACACTTTATATAAGGTGAGCATTGTAGAGACCATGGACAATGATAGACATTCTTCTTTGGATGCTTCTGTAAGACTTATGGAAGCCTGGTTCTTTTGATGAGGATTTCTTGCAATCTACTCATGTGTTATGTGTGAGGGTGATTTCCTGTACACCCAACATGTAGTAGATTAGATCAAAGTGAAAGGGAATGTGGAAGGTGCATATTTTATTTTTTGCATTGGTGATGAGTAACCAGCAAAGAGAAAAATAGGTACAATTGCTATTGATTAATAGTGGTGCCAATTAGGCAGAAGAAACTTAGTTTATTTTCCAGAATTGAGTTCGATGAGAGAGATTGAGCTAGCAATTCTTAACCTACTAGAGCAAGGTTAAATTCCATTCTTGTCCATGAGTTGTTTTCTACAAATGGAGTATGAGTATACACTGCTTGTAGAAGTTGTGGAAAATATATGTAGTGGCAGAGATTTTCTGGTGCATGGTGAATTATGTTGGAGATATTAATTATAAGTAGTAAAGTTTAATCTTGTTAGAATATAGAAGATTGTGTGCTCGTCTTACCATGACGATACCCTCGTCTCCCAACCACAGGCTGAAGCCTCCCTCCGAGCACCTTAACCTTGACTTGAGAATTCCTCTGGAAGCAAACCCTAGGCTAGATAGCCAAACAAAGAGCAGCGCATCTCTCCCCAAGGATAACACATCACAAAAAGTTGATCAGATAGTCCAAACCCTAGCCAAGAGATATACAAGCCAAATACTGAAACTTGTTGCTGTTGCAGCTGCACCTGCGACCCTCCTCCAAACCTGCGCACCAGCTACACCTGCAGTGCCCACCAACTAGGAAAACTGCAGTCCTGAGATGTGTCAAATGAGAAACTGGAGCCCTGTATTTATAATAATCCTACCAGTTTACTGGGGCCGACTTCTCCTTCTGGGTAGGTGTCTGCTCAGTATATTATTATTAATTTTGGCTGACTTTTTCTCTTGGAGGCTAATATCCTAATATAAATTATATTCTTGAGCCGACAAGACTTCTAGGGTTATTAGCCAATTCATTAGGGTTTCTCTTGCTTCCCGGAGTCTTCTATTCTCGTCAGGTTCACATGTAGAGGTAAGTACCTCCCGCAGCTACCATATTATTAAAACTCCCTCCTAGCTAGAGAGGTATTTACAGGTAATGGACTTGAGCACATACCATTTACCTGGTAGCATTAATATAGTCATCTAGACTATTTCATGACTAGATCATGAGCATCACCATTACTATCAGCTGCATCATCTTTCGTAACCATACTTCATCTGAGTAATATGATGTTGAATAAGTCACTCTCACCATAGAGTGATACAAGAGGAGTAAAATCTCTGAACTGTTTTCCATATGGAAAATCTCTGTTCATCATTCATTTGAATGATCATCATCTCCAGTAAACTGTTGATAGTCTTCAAGGCAATTAGAACAATCAATGGTCTTGAGAACAACAGACCATTCAACTGGTAGCACCACGAGCACCTGTCATTATTATCCGACTGGATAATCTCCTATGACAACTGGTACAATATCAATTTATAGAACACACATGTGTCTATACCTGTAGTACACAACTACAATCTAGTGGTTAACTACCACATCAAGTAACACACAAGTACTTGATCAGCAATAGTGAAACATATTCACCACAGTAGTTCTTATCTACTGTCATATAGTCTTTATAACAAACATCTGAGAGCATCCTGCATAGAAACAATGTTATGATAAAAACTGTATCATCTGGGCCAATATTTCACTCACGTCTGTGAGATCTGAAAGAGTGTCTGCCCTCAGTATATAATATCAATAATAATCATCTGGGCCAATATTTCACTCACATTTGTGAGGTCTGAAAGAATGTATGCCCTAAATATAAAATATCAACACTGGGCTATCTGCCCCATTCTTCTCAACCAAGGAAGAAGGATTGTTTCTGATTTCTGAACCTGGACTATTTCCCACCCTGGGCCATTCTTCCGAAACTAAACAAAGTGTAACCTGGAGAGAATGAGTCTTCCCTCGAGAAATGCTTGGACCATTCCTTACCTTGGGCCATTCCTCCGACACTAAACAAAGTGTAACCTGGAGAGAATGAGTCTGCCTTAAGGAATGACTGTCTTGGACTATTCCCCACCCTGGGCC
>ML781335.1:1972385-1994047 GCA_009831015.1 Picea engelmannii
AGAGAGAGAGAGAGAGAGAGAGAGAGAGAGAGAGAGAGAGAGAGAGAGAGAGAGATTATTTTATGATTTTTTTTCTATATCTAATTATATGATATGTGCAGTTGTTGTCCTTAGATAGTAGACCCTCAACACCTACAAATGCATCACTATTAGTTTCCATCATTAATGTAACAATAGTAGTATCTTTATCATTAGGTGTACCCCACACATATACAATGGAACTTTGTTTATCCTTCAAATCATTGTGTGTATGCATGAAAGTTTATGGATATGTAGGAGCTTCAATATTTTTTGGGTACAAATTCGAGACAATTTATGTCATACTAAAATACAATTTACAACAATTTTTTTGGTACACATTAAAGTACAATTTACATCAAATTAAAATGTCATTAGCTTGATCAATCACCTATCCCCTTTGCCTCCCCTTGTCCTGTATGTGGCCTAATGCCAGGTCATCCTTCAACCTTGTTAGTCTACCTATTTAGAGCTATTCAAGGTAGCATAAGGCCTCTTATCAGGAGTTGTGATACTAGCATTCAAAAGTTCCTCCATAAGCCTTTCAATCTTGGGATACAAAAAAATTCCATACCAATAGGGGTGCACTATTATCTGTAATTTGGTTTCAAATCAATAAAATGTTACATTCCCCTCTTGGGTGGATGTTTCCATGTGTGTAACATCTTCTAGAAGACTATATATTATACTTTTGAAGGTAGAGAGGCATGTAACATAAGTTTGTTGAGAAATGATTTCCATTCACATAGTATGAGTGATTAATGAATTAAAATGGTTGATCCAAGAGGATATCGGTGGCAACCCACATTTTCTAACTGGCTCAAAACAGTTTTCTGGCAATTTTGGTAAGTTACTATTTTTAGCAGTTTTTAACTTCCGGGGCCATTTTGAGAGCCTAAATGAAGGTTTTCTGGGATCGAGGTTCTCAATGATATATGAAGTCTCTAATTGATCCCCCTCAAGGAATCTCCTCGATGATACATTTGCAACGAGCTATTGTGCGCCTAAAATAGAGATTGTGTGCAAAAGTTACAACCCCGGGAAGATGATGTCCTAACTTACCCAAACAGGGCCCACATGACTTTTGGCGCTTCACATCCTAGGGTTAGGTTTTTGGATGTCTAGGGATTTTGACATTCCTGTTTATTGTAAAAAGGCCTTCAGATCCTCATTGTAATCATCTTCTTTTGAATGAGCATAGTCATCACATCTCTTCTCAGAGATAAGCCACCACCATTCCAGCAAGCTTGTTTTCTGCTGCATTTTACAATTTCACCTTATTTCCTTATTGAATAGAAAACCAATTTTATTGTATCTCTATTATTTTGTGTTAAGAACCTGCTAATAATGTGTAGTCATTTCGCTCTGCTCATAAAATCTGGATCAATGGTCCTTCCTAAAAACATATCCTTGTAGAATTTGCACTATATGTACATTGCTCGTAGAACTTGTCAAAAACATATGCAATGGTGAAGATTTTATGTGTGTTATAGAGGTAGAAATACTAGCAATGAGAAAGTTTCCCTTTATGTCAGTGATATACCGATGCATCGTTGCATGGTGAAATTTTTGGCGATAAAACATTTGGCATGGTGATTATGCTAGGGACGTCTTACTAGTGTGCATAATTTTGAGTTGAAAGTTCAAATGAATGGGGAGACAAAGTGCTTATGCTTGATTTATGTGCCTACTTGTGCATGTGGATTTTAAGATTCAAAACAACATAGACCTTTGCATGAGGCTTGATATTTATTGAATGAATGAAGGTAGGAATGGGTATATTGATGTGATAAACTTGTTTTTATTTTCCCAATGATCCAAATAAAGGAAGCATGCAAAAGTATAGTGGATTTGGAGGCCAAATTTATGCATTTCAAATTAATATGTGATGCAATGTTTGTTAGAATTGATTCCAATTACTAGTGAAGTATAGGAGATTAGAAAAAAAGATTAGAGAATGATGTCAAAGATGTAAGACATCAAGTATGTGGATGACTAGAGAAACAAGGAGAAAGAAACATTTGATCATGTGTATTATTACTCTTGTGGATATTTTGTAGCTCTGTGTAGCAACTTTATAATGTATAATGGCACTAGAATGAAGATGGTAAAAAAAGTGGCAATGAGGTGCGCAAGAACACACTCACACATGCACATGCTCACAAGCTTAGAAGCATGCATGCGTTCATGAGTTTGCAACTTCAATGTTCCCCAAATCACCACAGAGGCTGCCAACTCAATGTCAACTAGTTGTTCTTAACAACACATGCTCATTCCTAAGAACATGTGCATGCTCTAGGAATTCCCAAGCATTCTTGTAATGTTAGTTTGGGAAAAGTGTCACGGCCAATCCATTGTTACCAACAAGCCACACTGCAAGTTTTAGGATTTATTGACCAAATTGAGGAGCTATATTTGAGGAGAGATTGAAAAAGAATTGTAGGGCTCTAATCATGTGGTTATTGAAAAGTAAGTATTTCATTGAATTTTATTGTTTTGGTATTTCATAATTTTTATAAATTATAAAAAGAAAAAAAATCCCTTATTAAAATGCAACATAATTGACATGGAGTTTACACTTGGAAAAAACCCAAACCCAACATCACCACATGAAGACACACCAAACCCCATCCTAGAACCATAAAATTAAAACATTGAAATTGATGCAGGGTTGATATCACTAAGAACCCTTATACAAGACTTAAGAAATAGAAGATAAACCTGATGAGCCACATCCTTAAATATTATTTGTACTTATATTTCAAATTCCCAAGGCCATTTTACACACATTTAGAATTACAAGACTATACCGTTTAACTATTTAAGGATGGGTCTATATAAAAACCAAGTCACAGACCTCAACACTTAAAAGCAAGACTTGATGACATTGTTTATTGACCTGAGAATCAGAACACAACCTCTAGTCACAAAGAAACACATTTGTATCGATTGGTGTACCTTTATCCCTATTTTGTGGGATAACTAAGGAGATGATATCTCGAGGCCCTCAAGTTGCATACATGGAGTATCAAGAGACATATTGACTAGCAATGTCCACTTTCACATATGGAATCCTTCTCTATCAACATAATTTGGATCCATCATCAACACATTCACCACACCAGCTAGTTTTTGGAAGGCACAAGGGTCTTTCTCCATGCATTACAAGTAAGGTATTGTGGTAGGTAATCACCATAATATTTGAGGCATTTAAGCATGTTGTATGGAAGTTTCTTTTGATTATAGAATGCATGCTTGGAAATTATGCTTTTGACCCTATTTCACCATGGTGAGTGTCATCAATTTCCTATTAAGCGACCAACGTTTGGAGAAGGGGTGGAATTGGGGCTCCCTTGAGGGTTCATCATACCATTCCTGAACATACTTATCACTTTCTGCTCATTGAATTCCCATCACATTTACCTCTTCTAGGCCCTTTTAATTTAGTGACCCAAAAAGGGCATGTACCTCATTTCATGGGAAGAAGGGGCTAAAGGAATAGGGGGATGGTGGCTAGAAAAATATAAAAGGATAAAATATAAATCTTCTAGATGCTCTACCAGAAAGGTATTGAGAATGATGAATTTCTTCTCTTAAAATAATTGAAGGCATGCAAAATATCAAACACATAATAAATATCCTGCTTTAATTAAATACTAACACTAGTGCGTTAAAACACTTTGATGGTTACCCCTATGGAACTTTGTGGATATCTTATTTCGAGTGACACTGTGTTATTGGCCCAAAAAATAATCGATTCACTATTGGGAGCACACATGCATTTATATCATTAATTAATTAATAAATGGAAATAAATGGGCTTGGAAAAAAGTTGCATTGAAGATGAAGGTGCAACACACCCTCTACAAAGGCACCCATAAATGAGATAATATGATCCCTTGTATGTCATGAAACTCGTTGATCTATGAATTCTAACCCCTTATCCACCTCATCATCCACTACATGACCTTGAAGGGTCATACTTGAGAGCATCCTCTACTTGAGGGTTTTGGTCTATCCAATAGGACTTTTATGACACCCTTCCCATACCTAAACTTGGTTAATTGTATAGGGTCTTAGAGCACTTATTTAATTTGATGAGGTAGTTTTAATGCACATGTCTAGGTGCCTTGTTTATTATATGTGGTTTTCACTTTCCATGATATTTTGACTTGAGATCCTTGGAGGGTGTAACTATTTATTTTGCAGGACCTTGGTTGGTGACCAATTGTGAGAGAACAAGCCTAGCTTGGGATTCCATAGGGCTTGAAGCCAACAGGTCAGATGCCAAGGGCCCACATACCATATCATGATGAATTTCCTTTGGAGGCATATAATACACCTTGGAGGACCTTTCCTAGACCTCACATGCCAAACGAATTTCCTAGGAGGGGAAAAACATCACTCTTTGGGGCTTGACGTCACCTAGGGCTAGGGTTGGTGGTGATGGAGTTGTTGCTAATTGACACTTGGCATGATTTGAATGGAGGAGGAATCGATTGAAGGAAGAGACCTTGGTACATGAATAGGAGGCTCTAAAAGCCCCAATGATCTCCACTTTCTTCTCCAACAACTTGCAAAAGTGTCAAAACGTCTCCCTAGAGGGGTGATGTCTTGTTTTAGGGTTTATTTCATGTGCAAAAGTGTGAATTAGATATTATTATTTGTGTAAAGGGATAAGATAAGGGTTTTTCAACCCTTATCTTATGTTTTACTCTAAGTGGAAAAACTATGTTTTAAACATTTTGTATAAATAGAGATCATTTGAATCTCATTTAATAATATAACTCTCCCATTGTGAGAAGTAATCGACTGAAATTTTCGCTACTCTTTGGAATTTTTCTCTCTTTTGCATATTTCATGGTTTACTTTGCTAATGGTGGAAGGAAGTGGTGCAGTACCCCTTGTGGAATGTTTGTCTTGCATATTGGTGGATAATTATTGGTAAAGTGGAAGTTTCTCTTGTTAATTGTTGCTCTAGGTGAATGGTTTTATCTTGTGATGGTCTCTTTTTCTTGGTTGAAAGGTTAACTAGTTGAATTTATTGGGGAGTATAAGTGCATACAACCCTACTAATCTCATAAATATTTGTCTTGGAAAAATTTTGTTTCTTAAGGTAGTGCTAGGAGAAGTAAAAGGGATTACACCCTCCTAGAACTTCCTAGTTAGCTTTAATTGTCTTAGGGAGTAAAAGGGTTTACACTCCCAAGGAAGTAGTATAGTTAACACATTCTTTGACTCCATAAACCAATAGTTAAATCACTAATAATTTTAATTTTTTCTCTCTCTAAACCTAAGCCTATCCCTTACCTCATTCCTTCTTCTCAGGTAAATCATGAGGTCTTCTTGGGATCTCTCATATATTCGAGGTCTTCAGGAAGTATTGATCATACTAACAAAGATAAAGATGATACATCGTCTATATATGGTAGACCTCTTCACATATGGATTGATCAGGCTTGTGGTTGCACTTTCATGTAGTATGATCAAGATGATCATTTATTTTTCCAATAGGAATTCCTCCCTCCCACCCATCTCTCTTCATTTCATGATTTTATATCTATTTATGCTCATGATAATTATGTTCTTGACTTATCTTTTTTTTTTTTACATAATTAAGCACACGGGGAGATACTTGGATGAGATGATAAATTTGTTGCACTGGTTGTATGACTTCACCTAACATCACCTATCACTTGATGTTCAAGGGCCCAAGGCCCCATGTAAGTAGGTAGGTCATTTTTCTTTCCATGAATTTGCATATTGATTGCTCATGTTATTTTAGATGCATTTTATATTTTATTTTTCTCTACTTCCATATTGATTTCATGCTTAGTTTAGAAATTTTTTAAAAATGCTAAAAATTTATTTTATAGATTAGCTTCATTTTTTGTTTATTTGTATATGGATGAAGGGTGATAGAACCACCCTAGATTTTACAGTTTTTTTTTCCAGTGTAGGCACAAGTATACTAGGAGATGTTGTAGTTCTCATGAACTCTACGACGAGTACATGTCCCCAAGTAGGATTCATATGTTATCCCCATTTTGTGGGATAACTAAGGAGATAATGTCTCGATACCCTCATGTTGTATACATGGAGTATCAAGAAGCATCTTAACTATAAGTGTCCACTTTCATATATGGACGCCTGCTCTATCGCCACCATTTGGATCCATCGTCAATGCAACCACCACACCAAATATCTTTTGGAAGGCATATGTGGTCCAGGTTAATATTGATGGCCACCCACCTATTCCAACTAGCTCCTCTTGACAATTTTTTGTTCAACACGTTCTTCCGTACTTCTTTTTAATTGTGGCTTCTACACTTCTATGGATTTTTTAAGACTTGCACATATTCCAAGTGGATACTGGTGGCATCCCACATAATCCAATTGTATTATTTTGTATGTTTTCATGTCAACACATCTTTCTGTACTTCTAGGGCCATTTTGGGGCCCTAAACAATGTCATTTTGGCTCGTCATATTCAAACTATAGAATGAGTTAGAATTTTATGGAATAATGTGTATTTCTTGAAAATACCTTTCCAACGAGCTATCACACGCCTAAAACAAAGTTCGTATGAAAAAGTTACGACCTCGGGAAGTTCAAGTACCAACTTACCCATAGGGGGGCACATAATTTTTGGCGTTTCATCTCCTAGGGTTAGGTTTTTGGATGTCTAGGGTTTTGGAATTCATGAGTAATGTTAAAAAGTCCTATGGAGCCTCATTTTAATCATTCGTCTCAGACAGATGCACGTAGCAGCCGGATCTCTTCTCATAGATAGTTACCACCATTCGAGCAAGTGTTTAAGTTCTATAGTTTTGTAGTTTCAGCCTATTTCATTTATTCAATAGAAGATATTGTTCACTGGATATCTGTGTTTATTATATTTAGTCTATTAATCGGTTCATTCCACTCCTAAACCCGGATCAGTGGTATCAGAGCGATCTTCTCTTCATTTATTTTTCTTTGTGCATGTCCCCGACAAGATCTGTTGGGTTACTGAGAGAAGGGGGGTGAATCAGTAATAGAGAAATTCAATCCTTTTTAACCACAATATGCAAGTGTTATATCAATGTATCATTATCATCCAATAGTTGCAGAGTAAATAAATAATGAACAAATGAGCAATCATACACATACACAGTACACTCGTGTTTTTACGTGGAAAACCCAAAGTGGGAGAAAACCACAGAATGTTTTTTCTTATATGTATTTAAGAATTACATTCATTGGAAGCACCAACTTCCTTTGTTTTCCAACTGCAACTAGAAGGACGCTCCAACACCCTAATTTCTCAAGCCAAAACCTAAGGGAAACTCCAACTCACAAATTCTTTGGTTACAACCAGAAGGAGGCTACGACCTTCTATGTTCACTGGATACAACCAGAAGGTGGCTACAACTACTTTTCCTTGCCCCTTCCAATCGCCCTGAAATATAAGTAGAATGATGGAACCCCTGTCATACTATCACTATGAGATATACTGTTGTAAACCTATACCAATCAACCTGTACCATAAACAAGTGAATCAACCATGCACCGACTTGTACCTCAATATGTAATCAACCTGTACCATAAACAAGTGCATCAACCATGCACCAACCTGTACCTCAATCTGTAATAAAATTGTACCATAAACAAGTGCATCAACCATGCACCAACCTGTACCTCAATCTATAATTAACATGTACCATAAACAAGTGCATCAACCATTCACCAACTTGTACCAAACATGTACCATGAACAAGTGCATCAACCATGCACCAAACCTGTACAAATAACCTGTCACAACAACCTGTCCAAACAACCTAACACAACAACTTGTCTCATGAATATTATCAACCAAATCAGATCTAGTCATCAAGATCAAGCACCAAGACAACTCTCAAAGATGTGCATCAACCAAGCATAACACAACAACTCATAATTATCACCAAGATCAATATGTGCTTCTAATAATATACCAATACAAGTATGCTACATCATCCATAAACCTTGTGTCAACAATACTACTAACAAGTGCCTCCAACCATGTACAAAGTATGTACCAATCTAGTATCAACTACTCATCAACTATGACCCATAAATATGTACCAACATCATCAACTATACACCTCATGTATGTGGCAAATAATCAACTACTTGTCTCAACCATGTACCCAACATGTACCTCAACCAAAAGCCCTCATCAATTTCATCATACAAATTTGATTTGTAAATCTCTAGTAGACCTTTTGTATATGATCACATACCTACAAACCTTTCTTAACTTTAACAACAAGAGACTAGCATTTTCATCAAACTTTTATTTAGTCTCACATGATTAGTTTTGGATTAGTCAACAACCCTAACTTGAAATAATCATAACTATGTACTTGTAGTGAATAAAGATCTAAAAAGTAGTACACAATGTTCTTCAATGTGTTTTATGCAATTCCTCCTGGTATCACTACTTGGAACCTCTCAAAAAAAGAGTTATAGAAAAAATGGCATACCTTGTTGAATTCTGGCTCATTCTAGAGAGCGAAATTGTAGAGAGTGCCCTGCACAGAATATTTGTTGTATGGATATTAAAATGTTAAAAAGAATACTACAGACTGTACTCTAACCAACCCATTTTTTCTTACTTAATTTGGATCTGTTATGAAGAAGTTATGATGTTTTTACCCGAAACACTTGTTTTAGACTAGTTTCAAGACTAGCCACAAACCCTATTTTCCACAGAGTGTAAATCCAAAACTACAATGAACCACAAAATGAAATCAGTACCACTGATTCTTGGATATGTTTTCTCAATGGACTATAAACTTCACAGTCTGAATATTTCTAGAAAAAATGTTATTTTGAAAATGGTGATATGACCTGTAAATAACATACCTTAGAAAGCATCATCAAAAGAATCTATCCTACCTTGAATTTCGGCCTTCTTTACTCCACCTTCTCTCTGAAATTCGGCTTAGATATCATTCAGTTACCTCAATCACTTGTAGATATTCAATATTCTCAAGTGTGATATAAAATGAGAGAGACTTACCCCTTATTTATACTTCCATGTAGCTTCCTCAAGGGGTTACCTTTTAACCATCTTAACCCACTTTCCTTATTTTAGGGTTAACCAACTTCTAACCACTTGTCCAATTAGTAATTTATGCATTAAATTTATTATTTAAATAATTTATTTTATATCCACTTTGACTTATATTACACTCATCGCTTCTCTTTACCTCAAGGGGTTACCTTCTAACCATCTTAAACCACTTTCCTTATTTTAGGGCTAACCCACTTCTAACCACTTGTCAACTTAGTAATTTCTCCATTAACTTTATTATTTAAATAATTTCTTTTGTATTTAATTTGAATTATAATACACTCATCACTTCATTTAATTATTCACCTTCTAAAAATATCTTAAACCACTTGGACTACTTTGACCTTTTGGGGCTTCTAGATGACTCATGAGGGTTCTCCAAAATCGTAACGCCATAACTCTCAAACTGTGAGGAGTTATGTGATGTTCGACATACCAGCAGAAATGGAATGACATATAATACCCATATAGAATAGTATTACCTACAAATATATCAAAACCCATCCCATTATACATCAAACAAACTTGGGTCAATTAACCAAACTTGGGTTCTCCAACTTCACATGGCCATAACTCTCTACTCGTGAGGAGTTATGTGATGTTCCACATACCGCCGGAAATGGAATGAAATGTAATACCCATATAGAATAGCATTACCTTCAAATATATTAAAAACCATACCATTATACATCAAACAAACTTGGGTCCATTACCCAAACCTTTGTGCTACCGAAATTTGCTACTGGAATTTCTCCAAGGGTTGACATCAATCACAAAGGGTTGACATCAATCTACAATATCACTCTCCAATGGTTGACATCAATGAAAACCAACTATCCATCAACCTAATCCAACTGTCTGACAATCTCCCCCTTTGGCATTGATGGCAACACTTAGTCATGATAACATTCATGCTTGTACTCCTCATCAATGTTTCTATCTCTTCCCCTTTGACATCAATTGCAAAAGGTATCTTCCTTTAGGGATGCTCTCCTTGACTGAACTCTCCTTGGGCTGATCCCCTTGTCTACATTCCTCTTTTCTCTCTCTCCAAGCATTTCTATCCTACATCTGATAAATATCTCCCCCTTTGTTATCAATGACAAATGTATCTTTCCATCTAGGGTTTCTCCCCCTAACTGAACTTTCCTTTGGGATACTCCCCCTGACTGAGCTCTTCCTGAAACTGATCTCCCAACCTGAACTGTCCTCTTTATGGTGATTCCTCATGTAAATCTAAGACATATAAGATAAGAATTCAAAAGAATTCATTTTGGAGTATAAATTACTCTGAGTCTCTAGTGAAGATACTCAAAGGCTTCCTGTGGAAGCGGTTTTGTAAAGATGTCTGCCACTTGTTCTTTTGTGCCCACATATTCAACTCTGATGTTCTTCTCTGCAACCTGTTCTCATAGAAAGTGATACTTTATTAGAATGTGCTTCATTTTGGAGTGCATCATCGGGTTCTTTGAGATACTGATGGCGCTTGTATTATCACAATAGATTGGAATGGGCTCATCATACTCAACCTGTATATCTGTCAGAGTTTGTTTCATCCATAGAACCTATGTACAACATGTTGTTGCTACAATATACTCTGCCTCGGTTGTAGATAAAGATACTGATGATTGTTTCTTGGTTAGCCATGATACTAAACACTCACCCAAGTAGAACGTTGCTCCATTGGTGCTTCATCGACCATCAATGCAACCTGCCCAATCTGCATCTCTGTAGGTAATAAGTGATAGATCCTTTCCTTTTGGATACCATAATCCAAACTCTTATGTTCCTTTGAGATATCTAAAATTCCTCTTCACTGCTAATACATGTGATCCCTTTGGTGTTGCTTGAAATCATGCCACCTGTCCAACTGCCTACATTACATCTGGTTTGGATATTGTCACATATAGTAAGCTACCAATCATTGACCTGTATTGCCTTTGATTTGTAGAATTTGAATAATCATCTTTGCTCAACTTGCAACTGGTTTTCATGGGAGTGATAATGGGTTTGCAATCTTCCATTCCAAACTTCTTTAACATTTCTCTAATACACTTGGTTTGAGAAATAAAAATTCCTTGGTTTCTTTGACATATCTGAAGACCCAGAAATAAGGATAGTTCTCCAAGTAATGACATTTCAAATTAATTTTGCATATCCTTTGCAAATTTATGGCTTAACTTGTCATTAGTACTTCCAAAAAACAATATCATCAACATAAATTTCAATTAATAAAATACTACCTTGAGTTACCTTGATGTAGAGGTTGTTGTCTCTTCTTCCTTTCCATATTTTGTAGGGATTTTTGTCATTGTTGTTTCTAGGCATTACTCTATTTTGAATGTGAACTGTTGTATGCACTACATGTGTCCAAAATATATCTGTCAATTCAGAATCCAGTAGAATTGTTCCAGCCATTTCCTGTGTAATTATCATCCATTATGATAATGTTCCTTTGTCTCCGAACCACTCTTTGAACCAATCTATGAATCCATGCTCTCGTCCGTACTGTCCAAGAATCTACTTGCACAACTGTCCATAATGTTGACCCATTTATCACTATACTATCATGAAGTCTTGATTAATCCATCAAATTGTACTTCAGTTAACTGACTGCTTTGGATCTGTCTTCTCAAACTCTGCAAGTTGCTCAAAGGATGGTTCTTTGTTCTATGACAACTATCACATAGAATCCCCCTATCTAATATTGATATTACCTAGGAATCTTTAAGTTGGATGGCTTAGAAAAATTCCCTATCTAATGTGTATTCATCATCATCATCATTGATAGATTCATCATCATCTTCATTGGTAGATTCATCATCTCTTTGAGCTCTGTCTTCTTTATTTTTGTCTGTGGATTCATCTTTCACCACAATGCCTGAAAGTACAATCTCATGAACCTGTTCCTTATTTACCGATCCTTCTTTTCTTTTAGTTATTTTCCAAACCTTTCTATATCCGGCATTTCTTTTTCTCTGTAGAATTTTCTTCATCTCGTGTTATTGCGAATCTTTTGATCTTTGGGACCTATTCTTTGTTCACCTATTCTTTGTGTTTTCTTATCCATACTTTCTTGTATCTGATATCAATGCTATCTTTCATGGAAGTATCGATAATGGTTCTACAATCACTAGCTATGTGTCCATAGTTATGACATTTGTAACATTCAATGTTACGTGGGGCCACAAATGCACTTCTTGCTTGAACATTTCGTTTATAATCCCTGCAATCTGCAACCTTATGTTCAAAATTAGTACAATAAAAACAATGACCATAAAAGAAATTGGCATACCTGGGAGTGAATGATCTTCTTTGTGGTGTAGTCCTTCTGAATTTCTTCCTTGACTAAGCATGATCACAATTAAAGATTCTTTGTGTCTTGAACATGAATGGTCTTCTTGAATATATATCTTCAATAGTTTTCTTATATTCTGGTTGACCATGATTCCTTCCTTTGAGTACTTCTGCATAACACTTTCTATTTTCTTCATTCTTCTTTTCTAGCAACCTCGAGTGCTTCTCTTCATTCTCTATAATTGATGTGGATGTTTCTGTCTCTTCAACATTCTTGTTGAGCTTGACGACTTTTAATCTTAGTGTGAAAACTTATTCTTTAAGCTTCTCAACCTCTTCTTTTGTCTTCATTATCTGAGACTTCATGACCTCTTCTATAATCTTTGCTTCTTCAAGTTGGATTTTCAATGTAATTATTTATTCTTTGATTCTTCTCTCATATTGACCAAACTCTTCCTCAAGTTGGTTTAAGTCATTGGTTCTTTCCTTGAGATGATCCATCAGTATATTTTCTCTGTTTTTTGCTTCTTCCTTTTGTGCTGCTATGTTGTCTTCTAAACATTTCTTTTGATATTCTAGAGTTTCTTGAATTCTTCTGGCCTCTTCTAGTTGAGATCTTAAATTCTTGATGACCTTATGATCCTTTTCGAAACCTTGAACACTTTCCTTTTTCTTCATCAATTCTTTCTTGGATGACTTTTTTTATTCTCTTTCTTTCTTTAGATATTCAATTGCACTAATCAATTTTTCTTTGTAATCAACATTTGCTTCTTCAAACTCTTCCTCTTATGAATCTATCTGACATGATGAGCATCTTTCTTCTTCTTCTGTATTCACATCTTCTTTGGCATTTTTTGAATATGTGATGGGTGAAGAATATATTTCATGTAACTTATCCCAAAGTTCTTTGGTTGATGAACATTGACCAACCTTTTTTCTTACCAGATTAGGTAATCCTTCCCAGATGAAATCCATTTCTATTTTGTTATTCTTCTTCAATTCCTTCTTGGCTGCAGTCTTTTCACTTTTTGAACTATCATATCCTATACCAATTGATAGCCAAATATAATGTCCCTGTGCCTGTAAAAATACTTTCATCCTTATGCTCCATATATCATACTTAAAAACATTATGACCATTAAACATTGGTACTGCATTCTCAAAATAATCCATGATCTCCTTCCAGTGGTTAAACTATTTCCTGAAGGAACCTACTCTGATACCAATTTTTGGGTTACTGAGAGGGGGGTTGAATCAGTAATAGAGAAATTCAATCATTTTTAACCACAATATGCAAGTTTTATATCGATGTATCATTATAATCCAATAATTATAGAGTAAATAAAAAATGAACAAACGAGAAATCCTACACATACACAGTATGCCGGTGTTTTTACGTGGAAACCCAAAGTGGGTGAAAACCACATAATGCTTTTTATTATATGTCTTTAAGAATTACATTCATTGGAAGCACCAACTTCCTTTGTTTTCTAGTTGCAACTGGAAGGAGGCTCCAACCCCCTTATTTCTATGGCTACAACCCGAGGGAAGCTCCAACTCCCAAATTCTCTAGATAAAACCAGAAGGTGGTTACAACCACCTGTCCTTGCCCCTTCCAACTGCCCTGAAATATAAGTAGAATGATGGAACCGCTGTCACACTATCACTGTGAGATATACTGTTGTAAACCTATACCAATCAACTTGTAATCAACCTATACCATAAACAAGTGCATCAAATATGCACCAACCTGTACCTCAATATATAATCAACCTGTAACATAAACAAGTGCATCAACCATGCACCAACCTGTACCTCAATCTGTAATCAACTTGTACCATAAACAAGTACATCAACCATGCACCAACCTGTACCTCAATCTATAATCAACCTGTACCATAAACAAGTGCATCAACCATGCACCAAAACTATACAAATAACCTGTCACAACAACCTGTCCAAACAACCTATCCCAACAACCTGTATCATAAATATTATCAACCAAATAAGATATACTCACCAAGATCAATCACCAAGACAACTCTCAAAGATGTGCATCAACCAATCATAACAAAACAACTCATAATCATCACCAAGATCAATATGTGCTTCTAATAATATACCAATACAAGTATGCTACATCATCCATAAACCATGTGTCAAAAATACTACTAACAAGTGCCTCCAACCATGTACAAAGTATGTACCAATCATGTATCAACTACTCATCAACTATGACTCATCAAGATGTACCAACATCATCAACTATACACCTCACGTATGTGCCAACTCATCAACTACTTGTCTCAACCATGTACCCAACAAGTACCTCAACCAAAAGCCCTCATCAATTTCATCATACAAATATGATTTGTAAATTTGTACTAGATCTGGTGTATATGATCATATACCTGCAAACTTTCCTTAAATTTCACAACAAGAATCTAGCATTTTCATCAAACTTTTCTTTAGTCTCACATGACTAGTTTTGGATTAGTCAACAACCCTAACTTGAAATAATCATAACTATGTAACTGTAATGAATAAAGATTTGAAAAATAGTACACAATGTTATTCATTTTGTTTTATGAAATTCCTCTAGGTGTAACTACTTGGAACCTCTCAAAAAAGGAATTATAGCAAAAATGACATATCGTGTTGAATTCTGGCTTATTCTAGAGAGCGAACTTGTAGAGCGTGCCTTGCATGGAATATTTGTTGTATGGATCGAAAATGTTACATAGAATACTATAGACTATACTCTAACCAACACATTGGTCTTACTTAATTTGAATCTGTTATGAAGAAGTTATGACATTTTTACCCGAAACAGAGGTTTTATATTAGTTTCAGGACTAGACACAAACCCTATTTTCTACGTAGTGTAAATCCAAAAATAAAAACTAACCACAAGATTAAATTCATAACAAAACTACTTGGATATGTTTTCTCAATGTCCTATCAATTTCATGGTATGAATCATTCTAGAAAAAGTGTTATTGCGAAAATGGTGAGATGACCTGTAAATAACATACCTTAGAAAGCATCATCAAAAGAATTTATCCTCCCTTGAATTTTGACCTTCTTTACTTCACCTTCTCTCTGAAATTTGGCTTAGATATCCTTTGGTTACCTTGGTCACCTATAAATATTCAATATGCTCAAGTGTGATATAATATGAGATAGAGTTTCCTCTTATTCATACTTTCATGTAGCTTCCTCAAGGGGTTACCTTTTAACCATCTTAACCCACTTTCCTTATTTTAGGGTTAACCAACTTCTAATCACTTGTCTAACTAGTAATTGATCAATTAAATTTATTATTTAATAATTTATTTTGTATCCAGTTTGACTTATAGTACACTCATCACTTCACTTTACATCAAGGGGTTACCTTCTAACCATCTTAAACCATTTTCCTTAGTTTAGGGCTAACCCACTTCTAACCACTTGTCAACTTAGTAATTTATCCATTAACTTTGTTATTTAAATATTTTTTTGTATTCACTTTGAATTATAGTACACTCATCACTTCAATTTATTATTTACCTTCTAAATATCTCTTAAACCACTTGGACTACTATGACCTTTTGGGGCTTCTAGATGACTCATGAGGGTTCTCCAAATTCGTAAGGCCATAACTCTCAAACCGTGAGTATTTATGTGACGTTCCAGATACCACTAGAAATGGAATGACATGTACTATCCATATAGAATAGTATTACCTACAAATATATCAAAACTCATACCATTATACATCAAACAAACTTGGATCCATTACCCAATCCTCGGTTCTCCAACTTCACATCGCCATAACTCTCTAACCATGAGGAGTTATGTGATGTTCCACATACCAGCGGAAATGGCATGGTATGTACTACCCATATAGAACAATATTACCTCCAAATATATTAAAAATCATACCATTACACATAAAAAAAACTTGAGTCCATTACCCAAACCTTTGTGCTACCAGAATTTGCTATCGAACTTTCTCCAAGGGTTGACATCAATCACTAAGGGTTGAAATAAATATACAATATCACTCTCCAATGGTTGACATCAATGAAAACCAAAAATCCATACGAATTGTCCATTAACCTAAGCCAATTGTCTAACAAGATCTAGGTACAAGAAGTTTGGACTCCAACCAATCGAGTTGTTGCAATATCGGTCGCACTGAGCCCAACAACAACCCATGGGGGATGAAAATAAAGATGATGGAGCAGGAGATCCTTTTAGATTTTTTCTCGAGGAATCCCTTGCATGACAAAGGAATGAAATGATGGAAAAATTTGAGCAGATCCTTCGACGGATGCCCACAGGAGAATCATCTTCATCAAGTATCCATGTAACCCCCTTCAAGGTACAAGTAAATTTTGATATTCCATTATTTGAAGAATTGATAGATGCAGATGTTGTAGATAAATGGTTGAATTTTCTCTAGGGGTATTCTTCGGTCCACAATTTTTTCGATAGGGAAAATATTACTTTTGCACTCCTCAAGGCCATCCCCCATGTTAAGGACTGGTGGGATACTTACTCTGAGCAAAGGGCCATAGAAGAATCTGCAATATTTGTGGTTATGCCTACATCGGATTCCTTCTGGGACTCCATTAAAGAACAATACTACCCTTTTGGAAGCTACAAGGACTAGTATAGAAAATGGACCACCCTGTGTCAAGAAAGGGACTAGAAAGTATCAAATTTCATCAATATTTCCCATACCCTGCGCACCAAATTGGGTATCAAAGACTATGAGAGATATCTGGTGCTCAAATAATGCGATTGTTTACATAGATACATTCAAACATAAATGGAGTTTTTGGACATCACCTCATTGGGTATGACTTATAGATACACTGTCAAGATCAAGTAGAAATTTAACAAGAAGAGGTGAGAGTTTGGATTTGCAAACTCCTCACAGTCGAAGAAGGGAAAACGCTGCCCCAACCCACACAAAAATGGATAGAGAAAATATGGCCACTCTCAGGACAACCAGTCCCAGCTGCAACAAAATAAGGGGAATGAGAAGATGAAGAAGGATAGATGAAAATGGTGTGAATACCATAAAAGCTATAACATCCCTGGCCATCAACCCCATGGTCAGGAAACTCTACTATGCAGAAACATTCTCAAACTTATATATATAACATGCATATTAAATATAATTAATAGATTTAATAAAATTTAACCAACAATACAGAGTAATCACAGTATTACTGCTAACATACAAAATTAATGGAATTAATAGTAAATATCCTTGCAACATAATACATGATAATATTGCAAGCATCACAAACATTCATTTTAATTGAAATGAAAAAATAGAATTAATACTTATCTTTGAAACTGTTGTAACTCCACCGACTATGTGCAGACCTTCCATGAACCTCCCAGCCTTATACCATGCTTCTCATCACGCTCAACAGTGGGTCACCCCCGATCTGGGACTAAGCTCCACCCAGGGAAAGGTAATCCTAGACTAGGTTGAGGTTACAGGAAAACTACATAGAGAAACTAAAAGGATTCTCTCCAGGAGCCTTCTTACTCCCATTAATCATGAAATCTCATTCCCCACATGCATGTTCCACCTGGGAGTATACACCTTCACAATCACAATCCATCGATGCTTCACCTCCCTCTCTGGGTCTCAACAACAGGTTGTATCAAGAATTCTCAGAGCTCCGTAGCTTGTGCTGGACTCTCTCTGGGAGAAAACCACTTCCCAACAGACTCTCTCACCTGGAGAGATATGCTTGCAGGCCTGACAAACTACCTCTTCTACCACTGGCCCAACAACCCAGTTCTTAAACTAGTTTTCAACTCAATTCCTGTAAGTTCAGGATAATAACAACAAGAACTAGTTAATTCCACTCAGGAAACACAGAAGGCAACAAACCAAAGACAGTACGGGTACGGTGTTATCGGACTAATCGGTAGGTGCGGACACTAATAGATCTCCCTAGATCCACCTAGATCTAGAACAAAATAGGACATGACATGACTCTTTCCCTAAGTTTTGACCATTTAATTAGCTAGTAGGGAGGAACAAGTAACATACCTTTATATCGCTTCCTAGCATATATGTTTCTCCCGCTTCGCTCCAGTTCTCTCGTGAGGTCAAGACCAAGACAACACAAACCAAACAAAGTGAAGATAGAAAAATGTATTCAACTGTCAACTTATGTGTATGATCAAGGAATTACATAATAAAGTGAGAATAGATTTATGGGAAAGGGACATGCCACTGTATCATATTAATTGAAAGTAGAAGATTACAACCTGATCTCCTTGATGTCGCAAGCTTCCTTTCGGTGGCTCTTGGCTCCAACACACACACTTGCTCGATCCTTGCATGAAGAAGATCAAATCCTCTTGATAGACTTGCTAGAGTCTCCAAGCTCCTACTCAAGCTAAGTCCTTCACACATTTCTTTCACCAATTCTCCAATGAATCCTGCTTAACCTTTTACATGAGAATTCCATCAATATATAGGAGAGAATGAGATGGTTACTTAGATAATAATGATCCCACAATTTTAGGGAATCTAGTACAAGGATAACCATTCAAATGCCAACCCATTCTTCTAGAATATTCCCTTCTAGAACCATCGAGAATCCATATTTTTCCAATCTTTAGAGAAGGTTCTCACCCTATCTATGTAACAAAGTGCAATAAGTTCGCACCCTAGCTTAAGGCAGCCTACGAGAATGGGTCATTCTTGCACCCTGGGATACTAGCAACCTACGAACTCTCTTCAAAAGTGAGTTTTCTGGGAAGAGATGAATATCACTTTTCTTAGGAGAAAGTTCTTATGAGAAGCCTGAGTACACCAACATCAATACATCATCATGATGACCAAAATCATGGGTAACAAAATGCCCCCCAAAGTATGAGGCCGGAACCAGTGATAGCCGAAAGACTTTGTAAATTGCATGTGTGTGTCGGGAACTAGGAGCGCACCTAATCGGAAACCTGCGAACAACCAAGCATCTGCAAAATATCAAATATACCAATTCTGAGGTAGGAATTCCCATACTCAGATCACAAACATATGACATTTTAGACATAGGTTATGGCCACCAATCATACACTGTGGATCCATGCTGTCAAAATATAGCATAGCCACCATGAATACACTGTGGATCTATGCGAGAAATTTCAAATTAAGACGACATAGCTACAAGACATACAAAGTGGATCTATGTGTTGCAAATTATACATACTCCACTGCAACTTGTACAAAGAGATGATATCCAAGGTCTTCAATATTTTTTCCGAAAAGTACGAATCTAACCATGTGATTACATGTGTTGAAGTCAAACATGACAGAAACCACTTGATTACCGGTCATTGATGAAACCGTTAACAAGTGAGAGGGAAATCACCATTGATGTCAATGACTCCCAAGGTACTCTAGTACAATCCATCGAGTGTGAATGAATGAGTTGAAGTCAAACATTCGACGGAATCTTTCGATCAAGGGTCAATGATGTAAACCCACTATCGAAAGCAAGGAAACCTGCCATTAAGGCATGTAGGTTCCAAGGTACCAAAAATTTCTAAGTCTTGATTATGGATAATGAGCTGAAGTCGATGGAACAAAACTCATCATAGGAGGGCATTGATGTATCCCCCATCAATGACACGAAATGAGTAACAGATTTTGAAAGTAAAATAGAGTATGATGTAAATTGGACTAGACACAGGGAAGGCCGACACAGAGAGAATGGACAACTGCATATGGCCGACTCAATAGAGGTTTCAGATGGACTTCTCTTGAACATATGAACGACATGACCAATGATTTGGTAGCATTGACTCAGAGACAACACAGGGTATGACCTTGTAGCAAATCGAATGAGAGACAAATGGATTTCCCAAACCGACTTCACATATAATGAATAGGGGGTGTCATGTTCAAGAGCGACACTTACTGCCAATCAATATGAAGATGAAAACATATTCCTTTCCCAAATTTCCCCCCACCATTTCTGGCGAGTACCTCTTTATTTTTACGCAAGATTGGGGAGGATAACATATCCTTTTTGATATAAGCTTATCCTTCGGATAAGTCCTTTGGAGTATGTTTAATGAACCCTAAGAAGGAGTGGTTCGGTCCCATTACGGGTCTGTCGATGTTTGTTTAACGAGTCCAAATATAGAAAACTCGAAGGTTTTTCATGATTATAGAGTTTGGAAAAACACTTAAAAGAGAAATCTCTCAGTTCCTTTTTCGTGAAATAGTCCGATGAGACCAAAAAAGAGATAAATTATCGCTCACCAGATGCTTTCTTCAGATACTTTATCGACGTGAAAATAGCAAGGTCGCTCGGCTATCTTTACATGTTTAGAGAGTATAACAAGAGCTTAAAGAGGACTCCAGGGGGTTTCCTTTTTCGTATAACCTTGTTGAGCCTGAAAAAGTGATAAAAGTATGCTCGATCACGTTCTCATGTATTTTCTAGAATGAGAACGGACAAAGACCACGCTTGAGGTTTTATACAAAAACCATAAAAAACAATCAAAACATGCGATGACAAAGAAAAAATATGTCTGCATCCCTGTACATGAACAACAAAGTCGTTATGCCTGCAAAAGTTGCACTCAAAAGGGCATTAGGGATTAGGGTTTAATAAATAAATAATTATAAAAAACCAAATAACATGGTAAAAGTAAATATAAAGGAGTAAAACTCTTTTTACCATATCATTTTCACTTTTCCACTATTTGAGCCCAAAAACTCCTCTTTTACCCTTGAAATTCAGCGTCAAATTGCGGGAGTTACGAGCATCCATTCAACGAGCCATCAACGACAGTGAGGTAGGCTCTTTGTCCTCTACTCTTTTATGGTTTTATTTTTCATTTTCATTGGTAAAAATTCATTTTTGAGTTGGTTTTGTGAGCTATACTTGCACTCATCCATTCTCGCAGGTGGGATACATGGGACCTGCGAGAATGGGTCATTCTCGCAGGTGAGCCCATAGCATCCTACGAGGTTCTCGCACAGTACCTAAAGGGCACCTGCGAGAACCACAAAGAATAATTTTTTTTTTTTTAATTTACTCAATGAAAGAGAACCAATTCATGAATAGAGTTACTAATCCTCTTCTTGTGCTTCTTATGCAGGTATTTGGCCATCAAAATGGTTCTTGAATGGCATGAAAGGGAGCACGAAGAAGACAATGCCATTGTTGGAAATCATCCACCCACTATTGCCGCTTTGAGAAACTGTGGTCTTCTG
>ML781335.1:1994168-2081620 GCA_009831015.1 Picea engelmannii
TATGGTCGAGAGCTCCGCTCCTCACATGGCACTCAAGAGTTACTTTCAGTATGCTATAGAGTGTACTGAACCTCGGGTTTTTAACTGGGCAGATGTAGTTCTTTGTAGCATGAAAAGGCAGTTGACCAAATGCAGACGAGGCAACCTGAAGCAATTCGGGTACGGATCTTTGTTAGTGTCCTTCTTTATCGAGAGGGTTCCATTACTGAGGTTGCAGGTTGAGTGGAATTTACCGGCTGCCAGGGATCCAAGAATGTTGAGATGGTGTCAACTCATGGCCCGGCACGTAGTTGAACCAATAATCAAGTATGATGATACCTTCTTCGATTGGCTACGACCACAGATGTTGATGGTCGATGATTATGCTTATGCTGGATTGGATTTCTGAGGAGATCTAGACTTAGTACTGCCAAAGGATGCTCAGTGGGGGGAACTTGATAAGAAGTACACAATTTTTTTTTCTTTTTAAATGTTTTTATGAATTTTATCATATTAAAATGTTTTTAATATGTTCATCCAAAGACTAAATACAAAATTGTTGTTGATGACACATATGTGGGACCTTACCGACCTCCTGGTACTTCTCCCCATCAGAGGCGAGGAGAGGTGGTGCCAGTGCCACAATGGGATGTCGAGGATTATCAGGCAGTGGAACAAAACCTAGAGGGTTTGACAGCAGATATTCCAGATATGCCTCTTGGAGAGGTTCCACGACGTCATCAACGTCACACAGTAGGAGTGTCAGAGTCCATAGGCCAACTGCTCTATAGGCTTGCCCGGGCAGTCGTATGTTACCATGAACGTCATCCATGACATCATTTTGTAGAAGCTATGAGCTTCAGATTTTGACATTTTGGTCTTCGGACAAAACTCGTTTTTGTAAAAAAACTCTTTTGATCGTTATATATACAGATGGCTTCTACCGGATTACCTTGTATTGTGTGAAAATTGATATGATTGATTTATAAATGATCCAAATGTCTGTCTAATACATAGTTAGCCAATGCATCAGTTAATGTATTTAGACATCTAGGAATATGTTGATATTCAATATAATCAAAATAACGTTCCAAGAGGTGAATTCGCAAATATACCCGCAACAAAGTAGGACTTCGAATAATATAGACATTACTTAACTGTAGTACTACAAGCTGGGAATTGAGTCGCACAACCAAATGACGGATTCCAAGCGAGATAGAATTGATCAAAAATTCAATAACAGCGCTATACTCCACAATATTGTTGGTCACACGACCGAGACACACACCTCATAAGGAGACAAGTTCATTTGTAGGGGCATAAATTTCCCATGCAGTGGAAGTAAGGTTCTGAGTACTACGGCTAGCGCCATCAGCGAAGCCAATATAGGGTAGCGAAGACTCTGACATCTGGAAATCAAACACAACGTCACATAAGGGCAGAGACTAGATAATGACAAAAGAAAGCTACAGTAACACACAAGAAGTATGATACAATAAAAATNAAGTACTCATGCACAGATGATTTTATGCATAGTACTTCTTCAAGTACAACCCATTCCTGGGTTCACTCAAAGGGATACCATCATAATCTACTAACTCATAAGATCCTTTTTCCAAAACTCGTCAAACGATATAAGGACCTTGCCACATGGCTTCAAATTTTCCAGCTCTTAGCATATCTCGATCTTGTTCATAGAGGAGAACGAGATCTCCTTCGGAGAAAATGTGAGGCTTTACATGTTTGTCGTATTGGGCCTTGACACTCTTTTTTTGGGCTTCGATGACTAGGGTAGCATCGTGTCAAATTTTGTCTAAACGCATAATATACAATAGATGTTCTTCCTCAATAGAAGTGTTTGGTAGGAGTTCAACAACTAGTTTTAAAGAGGGTATCTCGCATTCAATCGGGAGAATGTCTTCCACACCATAGACTAACCGAAAAGGTGTAAACCCAGTAGCAGACTTGACAGATGTTCGGTAAGCCCACAATGACCAGAACAACATTGTGTGCCAACTTGTTTTGTGAATTCCTATCATTCGTTGGAGCATAGTTATGAGAACTTTGTTAATTGCTTCGACTTGGCCGCTGGCTTGTGGGTAATACGGCGTTGAGTTTTCATGGCGAAGACCCAACTTTTCAGTAAGTTCGAACATCATGAAATTTCTAAAGTGGCTACCGTGATCAGTGACAATAGCTTGGGGAACACCAAAACGAGCTATGACATGATTAAAAATGAATAATGTTGCGGTCTTTCCACTGTTGTCAAATGTCGGCATCGCCTCGGCCCATTTCGTAAAATAATCGATGGCTATAATGATGTAACCATGCCCCCCGGTCGAGTGAGGGTGACATGTCATGAAATCGATGCCCCATTTCACAAAGGGACCAACGGATACCATAGGGTGAAGAGGAGTGGGATGTGACTGTATCTTGTTATTATAGGTCTGGGAAGCATGGCACTTTTGAACGACGATTATGCAGTCGTTAAATAAAGAAGGCCAAAAATACCTTGCTCATAAGATCTTCTGGGCAGTAGCATACCCATACGTATGACCACCACATGCTCCAGAATTGCAGTCATTCAGAGCTTTCTCAGCTTCGTCGAACGTTAGGCAACGTCGAAAAACAGATTCAATCCCTGGACGATAAAGAGTATCCCCGAGGATAATGTATTGACGGGCTTGATAGCGTATGTGACGTCGATCAATACTAGATAAAGTTGGCCATAAAGTCTGGGTTTGGAGATATATAATGACACCACCATACCAAAGATCATCAGTGTTGATAAGGAAAAGAGATTCATCGGGTAATGAATCAGCTGCTACATTTTCCGTTTCAAAATAGGGAAAGTTGCATATCAACTCAGCAAACACTAAGGACTTCTTGGACTTAGCGCGTTCGAATTCCAAGTCAAACTCCTGGAGTATCACAATCCATTTGGAGTATTTTCCCCCTAGCAATTGATGTGTAAGAATGTGTTTCATAGGGTTGCAGTGAGAAATCATTGTAGTCTTGCGCGAGAGGATATAGTGCCGGAAGTGTTGGACGGCTTGGACGGTAGCCAAGGCCAGTTTTTCGACATGTAAATACTTGATTTCAATAGGCGTTATACTTCTACTCAAGTAATAGATAACATGTTCATCATTAGCATCATCCTCTTGGACGAGAACCATACTAATGGTGTAATCCAAGGCAGCAAGGTAGAGGAAATAATCGCGACTGTAATCAGGGGGAAAGAGAAGCAGAGCACGCGTTAGGGACAATTTCAAAGCTTCGAAAGCATTGTTGGATATGGTATCCCAAACGAAATCGAAACCCTTTTTAAAGAGCCACGTAAATCCATGAGTTATCTCGGCATAATTTGGGATAAAACAACGAAGAAAGTTTTCTTTCCCCTGTAAACTTTGTAACTGGTGAAGTGAAGAAGGAGGTGGGAGATTAAGGATCGCCTCGACCTTCAAAGGATCCACCCGGATCCCTTGACGCGAAACGATAAAACCTAGAAGTCGACCGGATTCCATGCAGAAAATGCACTTATGAGGATTCAAACGTATACCGTAGAACCAACAACAGACGAAAATGGCTCGGAGATGGGTGGGGTGATTGACTCGATGCATTGAGTGACTGGGTAAATCATCCAAATAGGGTTGGAAAATGTGCTTGATATCATGGAAATCATAAGACATAGCGCATTGAAAAGTTGCGCCAACGTTCTTGATACCAAAAGGGAGTTTCCGATAGGCAAAAGTACCCCAAGGACAAATAAAAGCGGTCTTATGTTGATCCTCAGGAACAATGTTGATTTGATTATACCTGGAGAAACCATCCATCAGAGAGAAGATTTCACTTTCGGCGCAATCGTCGACAATCTGATCGATGAAAGGGGTAGGAAAGTTGTCTTTGGGACAAGATTTGTTGATATCCCTATAATCAACGCATACATGAATGGTGCCTTGTTTCTTGTCGATCGGGACAAGATTGGAAACCCAGTCTGTGAGAGCCACCGGATAAATAAAGTCGGCTTTAAGAAGTTTATCGACTTCGAGTTTGATAGCATCTTCTTTACGTGGGTGAACTGGATGAAGGCGTTGCTGGACGGGTTTAGCATCGGGGTATGTCTTTATTTCATGTATCACAATCTCAGGGTCGATACCCAGCATTTCTTCATAGCTCCAGGAAAAGATGTCACGAAACTCTTTGAAAATGGATGTAAAGGTGACGATTTCATCAGAAGAACATGAAGCTCCGATATGGACATTTTTGACAATCCCATTTTTGACGAATATATCAAGGGGAATAGTGGGCAAGATATTACTTAAGTTCCCTTCAGAAAACACATCGTGTGTGGACTCGGGAATGGTTGAGATGACAACAATGGTCAACGGGGTCGAGATCCATTGATAGTTCTCAAGAGTATGTTGCTCCAGAAAAAGGATGGAACGATGATGTCCATCGTCCCAACGAGTGTCTTCCATGATAGACATGATCATTTCATCGGTGGGAAAAATGACACGAAAATGATCGGGAGACAACTCATCAAGAGAGGGGGTAGAAGGTGTTTCTGATTGAATGGCATGGTAGGCATATCCGACCAGACTTAATGAAATTTCGTCGTCGTAATGAAGATGATCTCTAGGGTCAGGTACTATCCATGGATCATGAGATGCAGGAAGTTCATGAAACGAGGTGGAGATCATATTGATGGAAGCAACATACGAGCGTGGAACATCGGGCGGTGGAAAGGGGAAAGTACCCATTAACGAGGAGTCCTTAAGAAGGCCTACATCGACATTCTCATAACCCGGTGGGGTTTTAGCGATGAACGGTACATTGCCATTATGGGTATCTAAATTAAAGAAGGCTAGTTGGTCGATGGTGACGACCTTTCCTTGATGTGGGAAACGTACCACACAAAAAAGAGTCAACACCACTATGCACATGGAATCGATCCAACTGCGGCCAAGCAGAAGATTGTAATCAAGGGGAGCATCAAATTCTTCCACTTTGACTTGGACCGTTTTGCCTTCTAACATGATGGGCAATGAAGGAAGGACACCATGGGGCTTAAAACCAGATCCATTGAAGGCTTTAAGAGTGTTCTGGGATTCATTCAAAGAAGGAGAGCCAATGGCTTTCCAACAAGCGCGAGACATGACACACATTGAGGCACCCTCATCAATAATGGTTCGGAAAATATTTTTGTCAGAGACAATCACTTGGATCTGGAACACGAGTTGAGGGGGTAACCTTGGAATGTGATCTTCCAAGTCAAAAATTATTAAATTCGTATCCATCGGATCGATTCCACCGATATATTTCAACAGTGTCTTCCTTTTTGTGGGACAACTTTGAAGGACTTCAACGGATGACATCGCGGAGGGTGCTTGGGCTAGATCTTCAACAATGTTGTAGTTCTTGGCAACATGAGCATGAGGATTGAAAGCCAATTTCTGAATGACGCCCTTTGGGGCGGGTCGAAGAACTGTGTCGAGGCTCGGTCGTTTGAGATGAAGAGGACCATTGGTAGGTGGAGTCACGGGAGAGGGTTGTACCAAGGAAGGAGGTAGATCATCAACCTTCTCTTTAGAGGGAGAGTAATCTTTGGCTCGAGTAGTAAGTGCAACATCGCTCTGCTTTGAATCTCCAGTACACATCAATACCTAATATGTAGTAGAAGAGGAGGGTTGGTCATGAATGACCAACTGAGCCTATTGTTGAGACGAGAAGGGTTGGGACAAAACGATTGGAGCAGGTGGTTTTGGAGCTGCTTGAAGGAACTTAGTGACCTCAGCACGTCATGGACAATCCTTCGTGTAGTGGTCATCACCATAGATAAGACAAGGGTATCAAGGTTTGAGATTATCCCAATCATCATTAGGGGTAGTTTTGGTTCACTCTTCTTGAGAAGTATTTTTGTCCTCCTTATTCTTACCCGTTCCCTTTTTGGATTTGTTTTTATCGGCTGGGGTAGATTGAACTGCATTTACCTCAGAAGTCTTGTCGATGGGAGGAACAGGAGACGGATCATTTTGAACATTAGAAGAAGCAGGTTTGGGGTTTGTGCTTGAGGAAGAATGTGGTTGGGCTTGGAAAGTGCCAATCACACCGTTGGCTACATGCGAAGCAGCTAGAGTAGTTGAAGTGGTGGAAGTGGAAGGACGAGGTAAGTCAGGTAGTAAGTAGTAAAGGGTACCCATTTGTGAGTAAACGAGCTCCATATATTGAGCACAACTAATGGCCTGTTCTTCTGTGACTACTCCACCCATGGCGATGTCACAACCGATTTCATTCACAAATGATTTTGTAAACCATTCTACCAGCAACTGATCGTGGAGTTCAAGTTTAATGAGGCGTCGTCTCCATCACCACTCATGAATGTGATCAGATATATGAGTGGCTTTGTTTTGTTTGAAAGAAGTAAAAATATCGGTCCCCATGTCATAACGAATCGGTAACTGGTAGTGTGTGAGGAAATCCATAGCTAGGGTGTTGAAGTCAGAGAAGAAACCTCATGGCAATTCGATATACCACTTCGCAGCAGAACCTGTGAGGATTCATTGAAGAAGATGTAAACGAATAGAGTCATCCATCAACAAGTTGGATGAACACCATAGGTGAAAGGTCATAATGTGATTTTTTGGGTCCTCTCCCGCTTTTCCATCGAATTTAGGAATGTCCGGTGGTATCTTGGCTGGTATAGCAGGCCATTGGGGAGAGTGACAAATTGGATCGTTCAAAATCCTTGACAGATCCGGAAGATCCAAAGTGGCTATAAAGGGTAATTGTCGATTCACCAGCGGGTACTAGTGGCTTTGGGGAGGAAGCCCCGTCGGCAAACCAGTAGGACCATAAGCAGTCTGCATATAATGTGAAGACCCAGGCAGATTCGGTGGTGGTTGAAGAGGATAGTAGCTCATAGAATTGTACCCTGGAACAAGGACTTGAGTTTGAGCATTCGCCCCCCAAATGGGATTGAATGTTCCTGAATAAGGTTGGCCCATACTAGGGGGTATCACAGATGTAACTGGAAACTGCTGCCACCCAGTCAATTAGGGAGGATGTTGTATCAACTGATTCCAATACTGGGCCAAGGACGGAGGTATATTTTTCCCATAAGGCAGGGTCGGTCCTCCCATCGAAGGTGGTATTCCAATTGGGGGCAATGTTCCAATTGGGGATGGTGTTCCAATTGGGATTTGCATTCCAATAGGAATTTGCCCGCTGAGAGGGGGTTGAGTCATGCCACCTTGGTGAAATTGTCCACCAAAAAGAATCTGGTAATTTGGTGTGAATGACGGAATAGTGCCACTAGGATAAAGACTTCCAGTAGAAGATGAAGAAGGTCCTCCAAAAGGAAATTGAGGGAGTGTTGGAATAAAACTGGGAAGAGAGTACCCAGAAGAAGAAGGACCACTGGGAGAGCCGAATGGGGTTTGCGTAGGAGTGGGAATGGAAGCATTCAATGCATGCTATCCAGGTGGTAGTGTCAGAGTGACGTTGGGCGTCCACAGTGTGCTGATGGGAGCGAGACTAACTGCAGTAAACCTGGTGGTAACACTCATAGTATCTGTGAGATGGGCCATTTTGACAGGGACGGTAAAGTGATAAGCAGTAGTAAATGGTACTGTCTCGGGACTAGAGATTTCAGAAATCACAGGTGGGTTGATTTCGGAAATCACAGGTGAACCTGGACCAAAAAGGTCCCATCTGAAAACACCCGTAGACCAAAAACGATCTAGGCATTCGATGCCTGGAAAGGGTCCAACTGGTGATCCAGAAGATGTAACAACTAAGACTCCAAAAGAATTCAGTCGCATAAACGATTTCTTAGAATCAGGGTGAAGTTGAAATTCCTCTCAAGTATTTGTAATTCAAAAATGTTCTAGAGAGTCAGTTCATTCCACTTGTGGCATGGTGATGACTGTGACTTCACTTTGCTAAGGAGAGCCCTCAGGTGTACTTGTAGGCAAGGGTTGAGAACCTTCTAGATGCTTTGGAGATAAACCCTACATTCTACGTGAACGATGTGGAGGAGCTATTGTAAACGAGTGACAAACTTCATGAAGAAAATCGTATGGTCAACTTTGATAAACAAACAACACATGCTAGTAAACAAAATCTAGGAAGCACCACCAAGCAAACAAGACCTTCTAATTCTGAAGTCACTAGTTGGTGATGAAATCCAATGTCACAACAACGAGATGAGAAGGGGCTGGGCTAGGGTGGAAAAGTTACATTGACGACTTGCTTGACGGACTTACACCCTGGTGAAAGCTCCCACAGATAATCGTGGGTATACCCTCCAAGGATCCCGAGTGAGTTTGGTCAACGTCAATTCCAGGTACCGTGAAGACTTTCCCCTTCACAGTCACCTTGTGTAAGACCCTAGAAAGATAGGCCACTAAGGTTACCACCAACAACAAAAATTCCTGGGGGGACTGTCAACAGTTCGATCCACATGCAAGGGTAGGGTATCTAGCTTGAAATCAACTCAAAAGGCTTCCACTCATCATTGTGGGTATACCTCTGAGTGATCCCCTTAATACGTGCAATCTCTACACCGATATCAACAAAGTGGGGTGAGTAACTCCGTTAATATCATTGCGACATCATGTTTGACCCTTGTGTGAGAAGGGCTTCCCAGGACAAGATGTTGCAAATGGAATTTAACACTCCTTAACACAAGATGCTATTGTGTGTTTTGTGCTTTGGAGAGTGTATCTCTCTTCCTATTCCAAAGTGATAGCCTAGATAAATGATGTTGTAATAGAGCCCTAGAAAAGAGTTACCAGGTAAATTTTACAATTGCGCAGTGTTATTAAGGGTTGTTTTTACTCAAAGGAAATGGAGATGAAACTGATGTTGTATGAGACTCTGACCCAACGATGCATGGATGAGAATGAAATATATCAATTTTTGTTCAATGAATCCTATGTATGGGAGGGAAAGAGAAGTTTTCCAGATCAAAATTGAACTACAAGACACAATTTCCTTTAAAATGCAAATGCAACAAATCACGCATCAATAACAATTCTCTATTGTTTCTTTTTCAATAATTTCAACAATTGATTTTCAATGTTTTTGAAAACGAAAATGATTTTGAAAGAAAAACTTTGTTCACTTTTCAAAAAGGACCTACACCATGATGGTGAGAGTGCAGAAAATCAAAAAACTAATGAACAAGCAATAAACCACCCAAACCAATCTTTCAATGGAAACAAAAATAACAAGCAAACCAAACTAGTCTTTTCAATTGCATAAGAAAAGTGATCTTTAAAAGAATAAGCAATTGATAAAGACAAAGAAGCTCAACTTTCAACCGATCGCCGGTCCTTAACCAAACAAGCACACTCAGATTTCGAAATCAAAGAGTATATCTTTGCCAAGAAAAGTCAAGAAATGAAAGTCAAGAACAAGTGACAGGAAGAGCCTTTGAAATCCTAAGTCTGTTCGTGCACAAAAATGAATACAAGAGAACATCAATCAATGGTCCAAGAAACTCTTTTTAGGCACCTAAACTGATCTGGGCAGTTGAAGATGCAAAAACTCAAATCCAAAATTTTGAAAAAATGGGTTGGCAGGCTGAGAGTATTACACAGTGCAAGAATAGGTGATTCTCGTGGATGGGCTTTGAGCAGAGTGCGAGAACCTCGCCCTGAACCTAAAAGAAGGGTGCGAACTCTATATATTCTCATAGGCTACAGTGGAGTGCAGTGCGAGAATGTCTGAAACTAGTCAAATGTTTGGAAAAAGACACAAAATTTGAAGAGGCCTCTGGACCCAGAGGGTCTATGAGGGTATCTTGAAGACTTAGAGATTGATATGAGTGTAGAAAGGTAACGCAAGAGCATATGTCCAAGGAAAAATACCAAAAACCACAAAGAAAACAGGTTATCTCCCCAGTGGAGTCGCTAATTTTGCTATCGGACTAATCGGTAGGTGTGGACACTAACAGATCTCACTAGATCCACCTGGATCTAGAACAAAATAGGACAGGACATGACTCTTTCCCTAAGTTTTGACCATTGAATTAGCTAGTAGGGAGGAACAAGTAGCATACCTTTGTATCACTTCCTAGGGTCTCTGTTGCTCCCGCTTCTCTCTAGTGCTCTCGTGAGGTCAAGACCAAGACAACACAAACCAACCAAAGTGAAGATAGCAAAATGTATTCAACTATCAACTTATGTGTATGATCAAGGAATTACACAATAAAGTGAGAATAGCTTTATGGGAAAGGGACATGCCACTGTATCATATTAATTGAAAGTAGAAGATTACAGCCTGATCACCTTGATGTCGCAAGCTTCCTTTCGATGGCTCTTGGCTCCAACACACACACTTGCTTGATCCTTGCATGAAGAAGATCAAATCCTCTTGATAGACTTGCTAGAGTCTCCAAGCTCCTGTTCAATCTAAGTCCTTCACATAATTCTTTCACCAATTCTCCAATGAATCTTGCTTAACCTTTTCCATGAGAATTCCATCAATATATAGGAGGGAATGAGATGGTTACTTAGATAAGAATGATACCACAATATCAGGGAATCCAGTACAAGGATAACCATTCGAATGCCAACCCATTCTTCTAGAAGATTCCCTTCTAGAACCATCGAGAATCCATCTTTTTCCAAGCTTTAGAGAAGGTTCGCACCCTAGCTATGTAACAAAGTGCGAGAAGTTCACACCCTATCTTAAGGCAACCTGCGAGAATGGGTCATTCTCGCACCGTGGGATACTAGCAACCTGCGAACTCTCTTCAAAAGTGAGTTTTCTGGGAAGAGATGAATATCACTTTTCTCAGGAGAAAGTTCTTATGAGAAGCCTGAGTACACCAACATCAATACATCATCATGATGACCAAAATCATGGGTAACATACGGACTCAACTCTGCAAGAGAGGATAAGTTGGGCTCACAGGACGCATAGGTGACATGGCTGAATCCATGGGTTTGCCACTGGTTTTCAGGGTGTGTGACAAGGAATCCATGCAGAGGTCGAACACAGACTCAACGGTTCAGACAGAGGGTGTATCCGCTTCTCAAGAAAACATCACAAGCTTCGATTTTCAGAGCCACGTGACATAGTGGATGGTAGAGTGGAGGATGAACACAGAGACTAGATGAAATTCACGGTTTAAGACAGCCCATGACAGAATGGAGGACGAACCCCCAACTCAACTGATGCTTCATCTTTTAACCGCATGCACCCAAGTCGACACTTGTCTTCCTGGAGCTACATGCATTCCCTTTTGCACGCATTGGAGCTGCATGTGTTGCCTCTCCCAGGACTTAGGATAAAAACATATTTTGTCACACAGCTTTAGAATAATAATAAAATATTATTCTCAAGGACTTAAGCCCCTAATCTTAGCCCCTCTTTCCAACCTTTCAATCCCCTTTCCCTTACCCACCTTGTGGAAGCTTATTCCCCCATCACTCTTTCTTCATGGTCGGTTTGCATGCAGTGATGTTTAATTTTATTAATGTTCTGCATATTACATATACAAAATCAAGCTTCTGGACTTTAAGACTTAGGCTCTCCGGCCTAATAAACACATAATCCCACCATCTTATCAATACTCATCTTACCAACCTACAAAACATGATTTACAATTCATAAACATGATTACAATAGGGCTCATCCTTGTGGATATTACAATCCCCTCCCCTTATTTTTGCATTGTCCTCAGTGCAACTTTCACACAACATCAACAAGATTTTCAAAATCTTTAAAACGATGTGGGTATTATGCCCGCATAGCATCCTCATGCTCCCATGTCGCTTCTTCAGGACTGCACCAGGTCCACTGAACCTTTACAAGCCCTATGGCTCGATTCCGAAGATGTTTTCTTTTCCGGTCCAATGTGCACAATGGATGCACTTGAAATACACCTTCTTGCTCCACCTGAATCACATTCCAATCAATTACATGATTAGCATCAGGTATATATTTCTTAAGCAATGAAACATGAAACACATTATGTACAATCATGGATGCATGTAATGCAATCATATACGCAGCTGGCCCAATCCTTTCTAGGATTTCAAATGGCCCACAAAATATGGCTGCCAACTTGGTGCAGTTTTCCAGCTTCAGGGAACTTCTATTGGCTTTCACTTTCAAGAAAACATGATCACCCACTTTAAACTCTCTATTGGTTCTATTTCTATCAACATTACTTTTATGCCTGTCTCGGGAAGATTTCAAATTCTGCTTCATTTTTAGCATCTGTTCTTCCATTTCCTTGAGCAACTCTGGCCCAACTACTACCCTGTCAGCTGGATTATCCCATCTCACTGGAGTATTGCACTTTCTTCCATAAAGTGCTTCAAATGGGCTCATCTTCAACGATTCTTGATACCCATTATTGTAGGCGAATTCTACCAAGTGTAGGTAGTATTCCCATTTTGATGGTTTGTCTATCACATACATCCTCAGTATGTCTTCTATTATTCTGTTCACCCTCTCTATCTATCCATCAGACTCAAGATGATAGGATGTACTAAAGTTCATATTCGTTCTGAACCCCTTGAATAAACATTTCCAAAAAATTGAGGTAAATTTCGGGTCTCTGTCAGGCACAATTGTCTTGGGAATCCCGTGAAATCGTGTTATTTCCCTCATAAAAATATCAGCAACATCCGCTGAATTGAGAGTAGTCTTTAGTGGAATAAAATGGGCAAATTTCATTAGATTTTCCACCACCACCATGATTTAATCATGTTGCTTGTCGATTCTAGCAAATCTCGTGATGAAATCCATTGTCACCACTTCCCACTTCCACTCAGGAATGGGTAAAGGTTGCAGCAACCCTGCTGGGTGTCTATGTTCATCTTTAACCTTCTGGCACTCCATACATCTAGCGATATAATCTGCAATCTCTTTCTTCATACCTGAACAAAAGTAATGGCTCTTGATTGGTGCAACAATTTTCTGATATCCAGGGTGCCCTACATAAGGCACATTATGCATTTCATGCAAAATCAAAAGTAACAAATCCTGGACATTAGGTACATAAATTATGTTCTTGTATAGAAGTATTCCATCAGTTTCCAATTTATAAATCTCCACTTTATGTGGCATCTTACCTTGTTGTAGCTTTTCTACCAAGTCACTGTACTGCAAATCTGTATCTGTATCCTCCAAAATTCTATTTTTAATATCAGTTTGGTACATGTTAATGGTTGTAGCATGTAATTCATGTACTCTCCTACTGAGTGCATCAACCACTTTATTTTCCTTCCCTTTGATAGGCTTGATATCAAAATCGTATTCACAGAGAAAGTCCAAGCACCTACTCTATCTAGCATTCAAGGTTGGCTGATCAAATAAATATTTCAGACCGTTATGGTCTATTCTTAGTTCGAACCTCCTTCCCATGAGGTAATGCCTCCATTTATTTAGAGCATGTAATATGTCTTCCAAATCCAAATCATGAGTTGCATAGTTCCTTTTGTGCTCTTTCAACTTTCTGGATTCATAACAAATTACAAATCCATTCTGACTGAGGACTCCTCCTAGTCCTTCTTTGCATGCATTTGTGCACACCACAAAGTCTTCATTCATATCTGCAATCCTTAGGGTTGGAGCACTGGTTAACAATTTCTTCAATTGCTAGAAGCTTCTCTCACAATCCTCTATCCAATGAAACTTCTTCTCCTTCCTTTGCAAGGAAGTGATAGGGTGAGCTATCCTCGAGAACCCTGCGATAAAACTTTTGTAATAACCAGCTAGACCCATAAAGGATCTGACTTCTGTCACGTTCTTTGGTGCTGACTATTCTTTGATGACCTCAATATTCTTTTCTTCCATAGTCTTAGGATCATCATATTGAATCTTGTCACTGATGGAAGGTGGAAGTCCACTTAGATACCTTTGAATCTTGACATTTTCATCCTTTATGAATGGAATATACTTCAACAATTCTAGAAATCTTCGTTCATGCTCATCAATGGTCATGCTGCCCAGCTTGAGTTCAAATAACTCTTTCATATTTTTGTCGTAGTATATTTTAGTCAAGTATTTATTCTCAAAATACCTCTTGAATTCTTTCCAAGTGATATCTTTCTCTCTAATGTGTTGCACCTACACAGGTTGATCCCACCACATGGATGCTTTTCCTTTCAATTGATACATCACAATTATTCCTTCTGCATGAGAGGAATAATTCTGCAGTTGGAAATATTTCCTCATGCCGAGAAACCATGATTCCACATCTTCCTCCTTCTTATGTTCTCCATCAAACATTGGAGGCTTAATATTGTTCATTTCTCCCTTTAGTTCATCCATTCCAAATATCCTGTGCTAACTGGTAGGATATGGGCTTGAACTACTGTGTGACCTCCTCTTGGAGTGACCTTGGGAGTGATGATGGTGTTTACCAACACTCCTTGATCTTCTTCCCTTATAGGTTGGGTGACTCCCTATTTTTCTCGAGTCTCTCTCTTGGTCCAAATTATTTTCTATTCTCTCCAGACTCTTCATCAACTTGAAGTTGAATTCACCTTATTTATCCTGAGGTTTCCTGAGATTTTTGCTATCTGTTCAGTGAGTTTGGGCATCTTTCTGCAATTTTTCAATGATCTTCATCATATGCCCTTCCTTATCTATCTCTTCTCCATGCCCATTGGAGTTCGACCCTTCAACTCCCAAATGAACATCCATCCCTTTAGCTTCATTCTCTGAACTGAAAGCATTATGTGTCTCCTCCATTTCTTTGCACTCAGTGGCAACTCTAAACAGTTTTGGAACTCGTTAAAACTTCTACAAACACAATGTACAGACAACTAGAATTTGTCAGGACATTAATCCTTAACAAATCCCACGACATTCATAAACAAATCTGACTCAAGAAAATGTTCAGTTTTCATTCTCTGTGATTCTCTTTCAATCAAGAATCCTCGCAAATTTCTACTTTCAGAACTCTATTCTGCTAAGTTTTTGGGCACTAGCCCCTATCTCTCAGTCCCCAACCCATGCGACCATGGGTCGTGACCAGGCATTATATATCAAGGTTCTCTAATCGGGACTTCATATTTTAGAAAACTCCAATCATGGCACATCAATTACTCGGAGTTTCGAATTACCTAACTCACGAGCCAGGCGGATATACCATCCACCATACCTAACATCCGATGACGAACATACACAAGGGAATTTTTTTCATTGAAACCTTCAAAAATTTAGAGTTTTGGGTTTCAAAGGTTCGAGACTTCTGTCCTGGAAGCTCCCAGACTCACTTCCCTCCCAACTCCCATCTTTTGAACTTTCAACCTTTCTAGCCTCTAGGCCCACAACACATCTGTCACCAACCATGGTGGTGACATGTAGTGCACTTAAGAAGGTCCACGTTACCCTAGGCGATGCCATCCAACCCCGCTGCGTCTAATTTTTTCCTCGGGACCCACTGACACATGGAACACATCACATGTGTCCATGTCCATCCAAGTGACGACACCCCAACCCACTACATCGGCTCTTTAGGATTTCGCGATTTCGAGAGTTTTTGCATCAACACATCCCACTTTCCCGACAGTCAAACTCCTGAAATTTCAATATGTTCTTCTTATTGATCCAACGGTCAATCTATTTTTCCCAAATCTATGGTGTAGATCTCCTCAGGACTTCATAGATTTGGGTTTCAAAGGTTTGTTCCTCAGCACACCCCGCTTCTCCCGGCAGCTGAACTCCCAAAATGCTTCCAGGATATCCTTCCTGCATTGTCTCTGGATCCAATGGTCATAAATGTTTCTCCTCTCCTTCCAAATAGATCCTACAGCTTTAACACCCCAAGTGTTGATCACTCTCTCTCTCTGTGTGGTCAAATACCATGTTGTCTATGGTTTTATTCTACTGCTACTCCTCCTGAGCTTCGTAACACGACCAAGTAACCCCTTGGCACTCGAAAACAATCTAAGGTTTCAAATTAGTCCTCCAGACAATTTCCTCTCATAATATTGGGTCCAAATACCACTTATCCGGCCCATCCAGGCTCAACATTGAAAACATGGCTTTGATACCATATTGTAACATCCCCGACCATCAACCCCACGGCCGAGCAATGCTACTATGCAGAAACATTCTCAAACTTATATATATAACATGCATATTAAATCTAATTAACAAATTTAATGAAATTTAACCAACAATATAGAGTAATCACATTATTACTGCTAACATACAAAATTAATGGAATTAACAATAAATATCCTTGCAATAGAATACATGATAATATTGCAAGCATCACACACATGCATTTTAATTGAAATTAAAACACAGAATTAATACTTATCTTTGAAACTATTGTAACTCCACCAACTACATGCAGACCTTCCATGAACCTCCGAGCCTTAGACTACGCTACTCATCACGCTCAGCAGTGGGTCACCCCTGAGCTGGGACCAAGCTCCACCTAGGGCAAGGAAATCCTAGACTAGGTTGATGTTACAGGAAAACTGCATAGATCAACCAGAAGGATTCTCTGTAGGAGCCTTCTTACGCCCACTCCTCATGAACTCTCATTCCCCACATGCATGTTCCACCCGAGAGTATACACCTTCACAAACACAGTCCATCGATACTTACCTCCCGCTCTGGGTCTGGGTAACAGGTTGGATCAGGAATTCTCAGAGATCCATAGCTGGTGTTGGACTCTCTCTGGGATAAAACCACTTCCCAGTAGACTCTCTCACCTGGAAAGAGTTGCTCATAGGACTGACAACCTGCCTCTTCTACCACAGGCTTGAAAACCCAGTTCTTCAACTAGTTTTCAACTTAATTCCTTGCAAGTTTAGGATAACAACAACAACAAATGGTTAATTCCACTCAGGAAACATAGAAGGCAACAACCCAAAGACAGTACAGGTACAGACTCGAATCTACAAGAGAGGATAGGTTGGGCTCACCGGATGCACATGTGAGATGGCTCAATCCATGGATTTTCCATTGTTTTTCAAGGTGCGTGACAAGGAATCCATGCAGAGGTCGAACACAGACGCAACGGTTCAGATAGAGGGTGTATAGGCTTCTCAAGAAAACATCACAGGCTTCGGTTTTCAGAGCTACATGACACAGTGGATGACAGAGTGGAGGATGAATGTAGAGACCAGATGTAATTCACAGTTTCAGACAGCCCACAACCGAATGGAGGACGAATCTCCAACTCATCTGATGCTTCATATTTCAACTACATGCGCCTAGGTTGACACTTGTCTTCCTAGAGTTGCATGCGTTCCCTTTTTCACATGTTGGAGCTGCATGTGTTTCCTCTCCAAGGAATTAGGATAAAAACATGTTTTTTCACACAACTTTAGAATAATAATAAAATATTATTCTCAAGGACTTTAGCCCATAATCTTAGCCCCTAATTCCAACCTTTCAACCTTGTTTCCCTTACCCACCTTGTGGAAGCTTAGTCCCCCATCACTCTTTCTTCGTGGTCGGTCTGTATGCAATGATGTTTAATATTTATTAATGTTTTACATATTACATATACAAAAATAGGCTCTTGGCCTTTAACACTTAGGTTCTCCAGCCTAATAAACACATAATCCCACCAGCTTATCAATACTTGGCTCACCAACCTACAAAACATGATTTACAATTCATAAACATGATTACAACATGGCTCATCCTTGGGGATATTACAAAAGCTCTTGGCAAAACATTGAAGAATGTTGCTCCAAGAAGTCACTCGTGGCCAAGCCGAAGGATTCCAAGTCAAAGGTCGATTCTGACTCTGAATCAAATCAAAAGGAGGGAATAGGATTATAGATGTTGACCCCAGTGTCACTATCGCTACCACCAAATTCTAGCCAAGTGAACAAGCAGAAATAGAGGAAGGGGAACACCTCTTTCACTCACATATGTGGTTAAAGGGTGCTCTGCTTCATTTGATTGTTGATAGCAACAGTAAGAAGAACTTGATATCAACAGAGGTCATCAATCAGTTGGACCTGCTGACGAAACCACACCCACATCCCTACACCATTGGCTGGCTTCGCCAATGTAATGTCTCTGTCCCCACAGAGCCTTATAAAACACATGCTAAAATAAAGAATAAAGAAAAATGTATGCTCTACAATTTAATCTTCAGCATTTAACCATAACTTATTCAACATAAATTAAATTTATCCATGGCATGAAAGTAAATCACATAACCATCACGCAACAAAACATAATCACTAAAATACATACATTTATCTGATGCTAATTCCCAATCTCTGGTTGTCCTCTCTGCTGCTCTGCCCAAAACCGAATCTTCCTCCCTGCCAACTAGGAACAGAGCCTGTCCGGCTCCCTATCTCTAGGATTTCGTGAGGATTCCTAGCCCTCGAGCCCAAAACTTCCAGCAACCTGGTGCACCCCTATTACACGTCAAAATTACTCAAATGGATAAGTGTCGCATGTTCCTCTCAATTGTCGTAAGTGTCACATCTTCCTTACAACTTTCGCAAGTGTTGCAAGTTGGTCACAAGTGTCACAAACGATGTTCGAGCATACTGCCATGCCGACGACACTAAAGAGACACTTAAAACATCTCATGTACTTGATTTGAAGAAGAAGAAATGGTTAAATGAAGACAAGGAACTCTTAACACCTGAAGAGAGCCCTGAAACAAAGGTTTTGAAGGGGAGCACTCCCCTATATCAGCCTTAGGAGTGATGACGCTCCCCTACAAGGCATCAGGGAGAATTATAACACTCCCCTACCCTTCTGAAAGAGCGCTACTCACTTTTGGAACACTGGCGCTTCCCCTAAGCTTCTCAAGGAGTGCTACAGTGCTCTGATGCCCCTTCTAAGGGAGCGCTGCCTAATCTGAGGCAGTAGTTGGCCCGTTGAGGAGAATAAGGGGAGGATCTTTCAAGATTAGGAGGCAGTTGTATTTGAATTCTTGGTTCCATCAAGAGATCCCTGATCTTAGGAGGAAGTTCCCCAACTTGTTCTAAAGATAACTCAAGAGGTTAAGCTCCTCTTAACCTATATAAGAAGGCTCTATGATGGTGGAAAGGAGGAGGAACTATTAGCATGAAACCTATGATCTTATAGGAAACACACAGTCATCCAAAAAAGAGGGATTAGTGAAGTTGTTGTTATATAGGTTGTGTATCTTTCGAGCAAGGGTTAGACGAAGGGGACTTGACGAAGTTGTCGCATTCGCATCTACGATTGTAAGTACTATTGTCGTTATTCTCATTAATATGACACACTTGGCCTATTTCTTTCTAGTTTGTGTTTGATGTTACATGAACTTATCGTTGATAGATAGATTTGTTTTCAAACTAATATCAATAGAGTAGGAAGTGGTCGTATCTTGTTTGTCCACAGAACTCAGCGAGGAGCAAAGGATTGAAGCGCAACTCGGAGCGTGCAGGGACAAACGTCGATAAAGAGGTACTTCTATTCTCCTTCCTTCTCATGTGTTAGTTTAGATAGATTTGAAAGGAAGTCAGTGTCCACGTTAAGCATTTTTTGTCTTAGAGTTAGGGTCAAGCTCTTTGAGGCAATCTACCTGTCCATAGGGATATTTTCCCACAACAAAAACTGGCGACTCAACTGGGGAGATAGCCTCAAATCGAAAATTCTTGTTTTTATTTCTCCTCATTGACCTAGTTTTACCCCTTGATTGTTTCAGACCTGGTTCACTACTCTTTTGACTGGTTTCATGAGCTGATTAGCTCCTTACTCCATCATACTTAGCATAGTTGTCGATTTTGAATTGCAATTTTAGGAATTTTTTGACATTTTTGGGAGTTTTTGAACCTGGCGCCCCTGTCCCAGTGTTAACAGAGCACCAACACTCCCTCATAGCCTTACAAAGATATCTATAACACTCCTTGCCTTTGGCAACAGAGCACCAGCCCTCCTTTGGCCAATAAATCTCCCAGAATTGCCTTTTTTAGGGTTTTTCTCTGTGCCTCTCTTCCTGGGTAACCCTGTGAGCCAATGCTTCTTCCCTTCCAGCCTTGAAATCTGTGTTTTTGAAGGATGAACATCTTACCATTTGGATTTTGTAACCTTCTTCACTATTGTTGTTGAGTTTTTCTGTCATTTGCAGTCAGAAACCTATGCATTTCCTTTCTCTCCACATCAACTGAACGAAAAAACTCTGGTGAAGGTTATCAAAGGCCTACAGATCCTTTCATTTTGATTTTAGTCAAGGTCATTGTTCTTCAACTTTTTCTTTTGGGTGTGAAGTTTGTTTTCTCTTTGATTATTTCTTTCCTTTCGCTTTTCGTTTAGATTGCAATGAAAGGGTGTATTGTTTGTATGACTTTTGCTTGTGCTAGTTTGATTATCATTCATACAAAAAGATAATTAGCAAGACGAGCATTCTGTTTAATTGATCCTTATTCATATGAAAACAATAAAAGGCATATTCATGATTGATTGTGCATGTTAGAAGGCATCTCAAAAGTTTTAGCATCACATCAGGATTTGATTGAGAAAAAGAATCGTTTGAGGACATTCCTTATTTGTGCTTGTTAGTGAAAAGAACTCTCTCTCTGTCCCTTAGATAGATGTTCATCGAAAAGAAATGAATGCTTATCATCTCTGATGCATTTTTTGGGACTGAGTCATAATTCCATTCATTTCACTTCCATGCACCCCTTTTTGCGTAAAGAACAACCATAAAATCAACGCTAATTAAAAATTATTAAGAACTTTTTATTTTCTAGGATCCTCCACCAACAGTAGAATAGGCTTAGTACTTTGGATTAAGATGTGAGCATAACTCTCCAAAGTTTCCAAAAAAAACAGTAGCATCCTGAGTTAGGGAGAGTCAAATCCAATTATCGTATAAGTCTACCTGGGATCCCCCTCTCACACAGGGGTTACGCACGAGGTCGCATTCGGGTGAGCTACGAGGACTAACCCTCTGTGGTTTAACTAATTGTGGTGGTCAGATCGTATTATGGGGATCACTTTGAGGTAAATCCACAATTACTGTGTGGAATCCTTTTAGTTGATTTCGAGCTCGATACCCTGCCCGTACGCTCTGATCGGACTGTCGACTGTTCCCGCCCAGGGGCTGACTGTGAATTGGTAACCTTAGTGGCCATAATATTTAGGGTCTTACACAAGGTGACGGTGACGGGAAGTCTCACTGTACCTGGAGCAGACATTGGTCAAACTCACTCAGGCTCCTTGGAGGGTAAATCCAAAATTACTACGTGGAAGATTGCACCAAGGTGCAAGTCCATTAAGCAGGTTGCCATTGTAACTGTTCCACCCTATCCCCGCCCCTTCTGGACTTGATCACACGACATTGGATTTCATCACCAACTAGTACGGTCATCAAAAGAGGGTCCTATTTTCTTGGTTGTGATTCTTAGATTTTTTAGCGTGTGTTGTTTCTTTTTGGTAGTTGGCCATAGATCTCTTTCGCCGACTCTTTTTTGCCAAGATCGACCCTCCACGCCGCTCGTGAAGGCTACAGGGACTCCCTCCAGAAAATATGGAAGGAAACACCCCTTTACCCCCTACCTCTATGGAGGAATATCCTCAACAGAGCGAGGTTCAAAATACTACAACTTCCCAGGAAGAAGTTCCCACTCCTTTAGAGAATTTTCGAATTGTTTCAGAATCTCCGAAATCTTACCGCATTCCGGAGGGATATGAACGATGTATCCTCCACCTGAATTATGCTAGAGAATTTGTTGTCATCAATCCTTTTGACATGCCGCCTGGGTCTTCTCAAAACCCTTTAGCCACTGACCCTTTTTGGACTGCAGACATTCTTCGAAGTCCACCACGCTTGGTGCGAGATCTTTATGGAATAGGGGAAGGTGCCGACGCACCTTTTTCCTACACAGTACCTCTGAACCATTTTACCGATAGCACCACTTTTACAGCCACACCACCCGTTGGTCTGAACATACCATCCGTTGGCCCAAGGTCTACTATTCCCCTCCAGACGGCCCATTCTACAATGGTCCTGCACATTCCGACTATCCCCGCCGGTAACGCGGTGGTTAATCAAGCTTCGATTGACACACCTCTAACACCAAGACCTATACTCCCTTTTGGATTTAGGGAACTGAATGCTTCCACTGCCACCACTACCCAAACTACTACCCAAGTTATACCGGCAAGTTCCATACCTATCCAACAACCTGGAGGGACCGACCTTGGTGGTCCTAATCCGCTCGGTGGTACCAGTCAGTCATTTACGTATGGTTCTAAAATCCCGGGAACTCTACCTCAAGCTGGGGGGAATCCTCCCACTGGAGGACAAATTCCATTTGGGGGGCACCCTCATGCTGGGGGGCAACCTCAATATGGAGTCTACCATCAACCGCACGGACAAAATGCGTCCACCGCACCCAATCCATGGAACGTCCTTTTTCAAGGAAACCCACAGTTCTCGACAGGACAAAATGCTCAAACTCCACAACAACCCCCTTATGGACAAATGACAAACCCACCCTATAACCCAAAAAACACATCTGGTTATCCTCCGCTCACACATGTTTCTCAAAACACCTCAAATCCTGCGTACCATGGTCAAAACCAACCTCACATGAGAGGGCCCACTAGTTATAATTATCCACATAACCCAGTAATTGGCCCCACTGGTGTCCCTCTTCCACACCAACATTACCCACAGATTAACCGACAACTACCTTTTATGGATACCCTAGATCTTCTAGACTTGTCTCGGTTAACCAATGATCCTATTTATCATTCTTCGGTTTGGCCAGCTATTCCAGCTAAACTTCCTTCTGATATCCTAAAATTCGACGGAAAGTCCGGAGAAGACCCGAACAACCACGTGATGACTTTCCATTTGTGGTGTTCATCCAACTCACTCATGAACGATTCGATTCGGTTGCGTCTTTTCCAACGAACACTTACGAGTTCCGAAGCGAAATGGTATATTGAATTACCAGGCACATCTTTTCACGATTTCAAGTCCCTCGCCATGTCCTTCCTCACACACTTTCAACTACCCATTCGGTACGAGGAGGGTACTGAACTATTAACCTCCCTTCGTCAGACGAATTCCGTACACATCTCCGATCATATCCATGAATGGAGACAACGATGAAGGCTAATCAAAGCGGTCATTCCTAACCAATTGTTAGCAGAATGGTTCACTAAATCATTGTTACCCCAGATAGCTCATGATGTTTCCATGGGTGGTGTAGTCACTGAGGAAGAAGCCATTGCCCGATATCAGTACTTAGACTTAGTCTATTCACAATATGGTACTCTGTACGAGTTGATACTGAACGCTACCCGTGCCACTAACGATCCGTCCAAACCATCGACTGCTTCGGATGAGGATGGAGTTATTGGCTCCATCAAAATCCAATCTACTACCCAGTCTACTGGAACAATTCAACGGCCCACTTCGACGGCTGCTCCCAGTTTGATTGCACCCTCTTTTACCCCCCCTCAAACTCAGGTCTCTGATGTGAACGCGGTCCAATCAACCCCTTCACAACAACTTGGGGGAAAGAAGAAAGCGAGAAACAAACCAAAGAAGAACAATAACAACGAACAACCCAAAACCCAACCGCAAACACCTGCTGCTGGAAAACAACCACAATGAAAACCGAAATTCCCATGTCTCATTTGTGGTGATGATCACTACACTCGAGACTGTCCACATCGCAATGAAGTGGCCAAACTTTTCAAAGGAAATTCACAACCCACTGGGCTTACTCAGCCTTTTCCACAGCAACAATCTTTGGTTGCACAAACCCCCACGCTGGGGGGCAGTTCCAACCAACCCCACGATGATGCCTCAACAAGTGCCCACATTCACATGTTCAACGGGGTTAATCTAACCACTCGCTCTTCGACATATGACACGCCAATTAAACCTGATAAGCCGAATATCGCTAACCATTCTCTGCCGGACCCGTCACCATCTTCTGCAAACCCTCCGTCTGTTATCCCTCCATTCGGGCCACTCCAGATCGAGAAACCTTCTTTTGACTCCATCTTATGCCCTCCTAAGACCACCATCTGGAAATATACCTTCAACCCTAATTCACAGGCTTCCCAAAATTACAATATTGTAGAAGATTTGGGCCAAGCCCTGTGTGCTATGTCCGCCTTGGAAGTTCTACAACACTGCCCCAGCCAACGTAGAACACTCTTAGCCTCTATCGGGGATTTTGATCCTGAGTCATCTAACAACCTCACATTTAATCTGGATGATCATCAACCGCGACTCTCCCACCAGCTAGGCTTCCAAATCGATGTTGTTGTTCACAATCAACAAATCCACCGGACTATCCTAGATGAGGGAGCCTCTACCTGTGTCATGTCTCTAGCCTTTTGGAAAGGCTTGAAATCACCTGCCCTTAACAAATCCACTACCATGTTACGTGCCTTTGACGGATGAGGTTTTCATCCTCACGGATTATTACAATCCTTAGCCGTTCAGTTGGGCGGAAAAACTGTTACCGTTGATGTCGAGGTGGTTGATGTTCCCCTCAATTACAACCTACTACTTGGAATAAGTTGGTTCTGCGCTATGACTATCGTCGCCTCGTCGGTGTTTTGATGTGTACAATTCCCCCATCAAGGCAAAATTGTTACCATCGATCAACTTGATTTCTGCACACCCGACGCTCACATCCCTGCTACCAACAACATTCCCTTTTTGGGAGACCACCCGGTTACGTATGAAAGCGTTGGTGTTTTCTTATTGAAATATTCTAGCCTCATGGGTACCTTCCCTACACCACTTCCACCTACCACACATCATATTGCCACCGTCAATATGATCTCGACTATGCCTTATCAATCCTTGGAATCATCCGACCCTTGGGTTGTGCCTAGTCCTTTGGAATTTGATGTGATTGATGACACTATGACACTGAGCCTAGCCAAGGCCGCATACATAGCTATTCAATCTGCCTCTCCCTCTTTGAACACTTCACATTCATTGGCACACGATGCTTACTCGGGGCCCTCATGGTTGGATTCCCTGTCGTCTGTTGTTGATTACATTTCCCAAATTTTTCCTTCGGATGAATCTATTATGGAAATGCTTAGCATTGATGATCTTCCCTGGGATGACAACCACCATCGATCCTCTTTTCTTCCACCTTTGGAAGGAATTCACCAAGACATATGCTCTGTCTTCCCTCCCGATGTTACCGATGCTCCGCAATATCCTATCCTCACACAAGATACTCTCTCTGAGGGGAACACGGGTGACATCTCTACTATGATCATGATTGAAATTTCAATCAAAGAAGGTGTCGTGGAAAACATTAACCTAGGTGCTAATTGCACACCTGACGAAGTGGTCTCTTACACCGGTTTGTTTAAATAATTCCGCGATGTCTTCGCATGGAGTTACGAGTAAATGCCAGCGATCAACCCTTCAATTGTCGTACACGAAATTAAAACCTACCCTGATGTGAAACTGGTTCGACAAAATCTCCGCCCGGTTCATCCCAAGAAAATCATAGCTATAAAGGCAGAAGTTGAAAAACTTCTAAAATATGGCTTCATTTATCCCATCCCTTTAACTGAATGGGTCTCCAACCTTGTTCCGGTTGCTAAGAAACAAGGGACCATCCATGTTTGCATTGACTATTGAGATCTCAACAAAGCTTGTCCCAAGGACAACTACCCTATGCCCTTCATCGATCAAATCATCGATAATTGCATAGGGAGCGTAATCTTCTCTTTCATGGATGGATTTTCTGGGAATAACCAGATTGAAATCTTACCTGCTGATCAACATAAGAAAACCTTCATCTGCCCTTGGGGTACTTTCTCCTACCGAAAGCTACCTTTTGGCCTTAAAAATGACGGTGCTACTTTCCAGTGAGCCATGTCATACGCTTTCCACGACATCAAGCATATCGTGGAACCTTACCTCAACAATCTACCTTCCCATTCATCTAATCGATCCGATCACATCGATCACTTGTAGGCAATTTTTCTTCGATGTCGATTCTATCGTATTCATCTGAACCCACACAAATGCATTTTCGCTGTCGAATCCGGTCGACTCCTCGGTTTCATTGTCTCCAAAGACGAGATCAGGGTGGATCCCTTAAAAATCAAGGCCATCCTAGCCTTACCCCCACCTACCAATTTAACCCAACTCCAAAGTTTGCAAGGCAAAGCAAACTTTCTTTGCCATTTCATCTGCAACTATGCCGAGATCACTAAAGGATTTATGTGGTTACTGCAAAAGAACGTCCCTTTCATCTGGGATGGCGCTGCTCAATGGTCATTTGACGCTCTCAAGCACGCTTTGAACCACACACCTTTGCTACATCCCCCTGAATATACAAAGGATTATATCCTTTACTTGGCCGCTTCCACTTCCACCATTGCGATGGTGTTAGTCCAAGAAGACCCCAACGGCGAAGAACATGTGATTTATTATTTGAGGAAGAGTTTATCTAGACCCGAACTCAGATATTCACATGTTGAGAAATTGGGTCTGGAAGCCGTCATCACTGTCCAAAGGTTCCGCCACTACATCTTATTACGCACCACCATGGTAATCGCAGACTCCAACCCTATGTACAACGTCTTGACACGTCAAGTACTTGGGCGAAAATATTCAAAATGGATCGTTATTCTTCAAGAATTCGATCTTGAGTTTACGAAAGCTAAAGCCAAAAAATCCCTGGTGTTTGCCGAGCTCATCTGTTCTCTCCCCCATGCTGATGAAAGCATTGAACCTAGAGATTATCTCCCTGACAAATCTCTCTTCCTCATCAGCACCTTTGATCCTTGGTATGGAGACATTCTCCTCTACCTTCAAACCCAACGTTTTCAGCCCAACATCTCTCGCAAAGAGCGTCGACGTATTTGTCACCACTCTCACCGTTATATCATCCTCAGCGACACTTTGTATCGCCGTGGTATTGACACCATCCTTCGGAAATGTCTGATTCACAAGGAGGCTGAATGCGTTTTGAACGATTGTCACCTTGGCGCCTGTGGCGGTCACCTTTTCGGGATGGCCACAACCCAAAAAATCCTACGTGCCGGTTACTTTTGGCCCTCGATTTTCAAAGATTGCGTCGAGGCCGTCAAAAAATGCCCACCCTGCCAAATCTTCAACAAGAAGGCATGCACCCACCCTACCACGTTGCACCCTATTATCGCCATCGACCCCTTCGCCAAATGGGGTATCGATTTCATACAGTGTAAGCCTACCTCAGCCGGGGGGCATGGTTACATCATCGTCGTCGTCGACTACTTTACCAAATGGGCTGAGGCTATGCCTACCTTCCTGAATGATGGTCGTACTGCAGCTCTATTCCTCTTCAACCACATCATAACTCATTTTGGTGTACCACGTGCCATTGTCACTGACCATGGTGCACACTTAAAAAAATAGATGATGAACGAGTTACATATCAAATTGGATTTTCGCCATGAAAACTCATCCCCCTACTACCCTCAAGCGAATGGACAAGTTGAGGCTATCAACAAAGTCCTAAAAACCATGATCCAACGCATGGTAGGGGAAAACAAAACATCGTGGCATTTACAAATGTTCTCCGCTCTCTGGGCCTATCGCACTTCTGTGAAAACTTCAACTGGATTTACTCCTTTCCAGTTGGTCTATGGCATTGTAGCCATCCTACCAATCGAATGTGAGATTCCATCACTCAAACTGAAAGTAGAACTCCTGCCCCATACTTCTGCTGAAGAAGAACGATTCTTGTATCTATCCAAATTGGACAAAACATGTCACGATGCTGCTCTCACCAATGAGGCACATCAAAAATGAATTAAGAGCCAATATGACAAATCCATCCACCCGCGGAATTTTACAGAAGGAGACTTAGTCCTCGTTTATGACCAAACTCACGATAAATTGGGGACAGAAAAGTTAGAACCTATGTGGCATGGTCCTTACATCGTGAAGCATATTCTACATAGAGGTGCGTACGAATTAGTTGACCATGATGGAATTTCCCTGGGAGAGCCCCAAAATGGTCTTTACCTTAAAAAGTACTATGCCTTGATCACCTAGCATCTGTACTTTTTACATTATTGTATTTTAGTTTGGTGTGTCTATTTTCTTTCGCGTTCTCGAGTCTTTACCGTCGCCACTCATGACTGTGCTTGTGTTTTCATGCGCAGATGACGTCTTCCTTTCCTACCTTTTTTGGGTTCGTGGATGGCGTTAGCCGACATACCCGAAACATTGCTTCAGCAACATGGGTTATTTACCAGTTTGACGAGGTGGTGAGTTCAGGAGGTATCTGCTTAGGACCAGCAACCAACAATATGGCAGAATATCATGCTGTCATCGGACTATTGACCCAAGCCTCCTCTTTAGGTATCTCTCGTATCATTATTTACTTAGACTCCCAACTCGTGGTTTATCAACTCAACCGTATCTACGCTATCCGTAGTCCTGTCCTGCTACGTCTACACTTACAAGTTCGCTGGCTTGAACGTATGTTCGATTACATTGAATACAGACACATTCCAAGAGAACTTAATAGTGTTTCGGATTAATTAGATAATTATATCATGGATCGGTATCTTGCCCACATATAAAAGTTAAGGAAAACAAAACTGTACATTACATGTAAATTAAAAGACATCACAGACATCATCATGTACAAATAATCGGAATTGTAAAAACTCGAAACTGTATATATATATATATATATATGGCGTGACTGAAATGTTTGGATTACATAAAAAAGTATGTAGAAGAACAAAATATTGGGTCTTTCCACCCATACAACGTCGCCTGACAAGGCATACAAAATGTAATCAATGGAGAGACTCTAATCTCCCCGCACTACATTGTGTTGTGAATAACACATCACCGCACTCACTACGCGCCTCAATAGAGAATTGATAGTCTCTGGTACTCCCACAGTGTGCCTCTGCAGATGTAAAGGCACTTCCCCCCTCCGCAGAGGAGGAATGCCCATCGTAAGGCCTTGGAGGTTTCTCTCAACCTCCCGGAGACCTACTACTAGTATTGTTGGATCTGCTGCAACCGGGACGCCTCCGTGACGTCCTGGTACTGGTATATCATCCAGGCGCACTGCTCCCTTGTCTGCACATTGAAAACAACACATTTGTTAAAAACTCTTTTACATACCCCCCAAAAAAATAGATATACATTAAAAAACTCAAAAAACAAAAACTAGACAAGGTATGGCTCAGTCTCTTACCTGACACATCCCAGTCTTCCCCCACAGGAAAAATCAAGTCCATGCTCCCGCGGAAATATACCTCAATATAAGGGAAGTCCTCTATCCAGAGGTATTGTCGTCTCAGCCAGGCAAAGAAATCACCAGTGAAATGGAACTCTAACTCCGATACTAGCCTTGGAGACAGACTAGTCCACCTCTCCATCGTCGGTTCATCCATTGGTCGCACTGCCAGTGCTATCTGAGGCTGCATCTGAGGGATGCGCTCTAGAAAAAATGAGACCAAAAATGAGCCATAGCCAAACTGCTTCTGCCCAGTCCTGCACCATGAAATTTGTTCCTTCACATTTTGAAGGAACCCTGCACTCCAGTTGAATAGTGTTGATTCCAAACACTAAACACCATAAGCCACCTGCAATCTTGATGCCAGATGAGCACTAGTGCTGCCTATCACGCTCGTGATAGCAAACAGTATAGACCAGAGGGGTAGCTCTCGAATGTCTTTGATAGGGATTCTACCCCCTACCAACCTTGCTCCTGGGATACAGTGGCATGCCAGATACACGTCCACTTGCTCAGGTAGCACCCTTTGCCCGGAGAAAAGTATGGGGACCCCTCTTTTCGAGAGGCCGGTCAAAAAGTACACGTCTTCTAACTCAATGGTTAAAAGATGTGTGCCGATACAGAATCCTTGTTCTGCAACATCCCAAAGGCCAATCATATGCTCGAGCAATAAGATCTCTCTCTTCATTTTTTGCAACTTGAAGAATTTGAGCAAACCACAAGCTCGCAAAGAGGCCCGTGTACGAGGACTCTGCAAGTCAGCTAAGTCATCCATCTCATGTTCTCTTTCCTTCCACTTGATCATGGTTGCCGAAGTTATCTACAAAACCAAAAAATAAAGAAACTCATTATTTCCACGTTTTGGCAATTTTGGCAATTTTCAAAAGCAATTTGAAACATGAAATAAGATGTCCACATTATTTAAAAGTAACCACACACTCTTTATAACCACCACACCCTCTCTTAAGCATTTAACATTCATCAAATAATAATAAAAATGTTTTAAAAATTCAAAACGACTTTGGGGGTTGCGTGGGCACTTGGGAAGATTTTTTATGGGATCTTTTACCAAAAACAACCTATCTAATTGACTAATAGGGAGTTGGAATCTTAGCCATCTTTTCCTAGAACGTTTTTTCACAAAGAATCCCCTTTTTCCATTGATTTTCAAAGAGGCTGATTTGGTTCTAATTGGGGAAACTTAGGGCTTCACGTTTTAATTAAATGATGCTATTAAAATGAATGTGAAACCATTTGTTTGAAAGAGAAAGAGATGGACACCTACCTGGTCCGAACGACAAGCAAAACGGTGAACCATAGCTCTGGAAGCGAGCAAAACAAGATCTGCTTCAAAATGAGATTCTCCACTACTCCAAAATCCTTGCAAAATGAAATGGTAAATGAAGTTTTCAATGAATTGTTATTTATAAATTTTCATTTTTCATAAGGCATGGTCATTTATGGGTTTCTCTAATAATATGTTGGCTTCATTAACACCTGGTTTGTAGTTCTAACATCGCAGGTTTCCTGGCAGTTCTGACAGATGATTCACCTTGTCACATTTATGAGCATAGTCTTAGTTCATTCTCAAGCTCGATAATATGAGAACGTAACCGGGTAAACTTTTATCTCTTTTTCGGACCCGTACGGATACGAACATACGAAAAAGGAACCCCCCTGGAGTCTCCTTTAAACCCTTTTCAGACTCTCTAAATATGAAAATATTGTCGAGTGACCTTGCTTCCTTTCACACTCGTTAAAAGCTCAGAAAGGGCATCTTTCGAGCGATAGTTTAACCCTTTTTCGGTCTCGTTGGACTACTGTACGAAAAAGGAACTGAGAGAGTTCTCTTTTAAGTGTTTTTCCAAACTCTATAATCTCGAAAAACCTTCGCGTTTTCTATCTTTGGACTCGTTAAAGCACACATCGACAGACCCATATGGGACCGAACCCTTACTTCTTCTGGTTCATTAAACAAAGGAAGAGGAAATTACCGAAGGTGATTTATATCGAGCATGTGTTATCCTCCTCGAGCTCATTAAATCAAAAAGAGGTACTCGTCCATCTGGATGGGGGAAAAATTGAAAGGAGCAAGCCAAGCAGTCTCTTGAGAACACCATCCAACACTTCTTAGAGTTTCCCTTGAACACGACACTTTGTCATTTGCATATATCATAATCCACTGAACCTCTGCACTGAGCCAATCCTTTGAGTTCCTTTCACTCCTTTGGGTCACCCGACGCAAGTCACCGCATCCACTGCATAGGTATTGGTCCACGTCATGTTCTTCTGTTGTGCCTCAGTGTTCAAGGGAAGTATGCACCTCGAGAGTCATCCATCCCAAATATCTTTCCTCAAAACCTCTGTCAGTCCATGTTCTTTTGATCTACCTATTACATCTCTATGTCCATTTCATGTCATTGATGGGGGATACATCAAGGCCCTCCCTCGACGAGTCTATTCCTGTCGACTTCAACACATTATCTGGGAATCAGACTTAGAAACCAATTAGTACTTTGGGACCTGCATGCCTCAATGGCAGGACTCCTCACATTTGACAACAGGTTTACATCATTGACCTCTGATCGAATGATTCCACGGATGTTTGACTTTAGCTCATCTATTCACATTCGTTGGAATGTACTAAGGTACCTTGGGAATCATTGGAATTAATGATGATCTCCCTTTCACTTGTTAACGGTTTACACCATTGACTGGTAATCAAGTGGTTTCTGCCATGTTCGACATCAAGACATATATTCACATGGCTGGAATTGTACCGTGTTGGGATCGGTAAGAAGACCCTGGGTCGAGTGACCATTTTGATATACTTGGCCCAGGCTGAGAAGGAGTTTCTATTGAACAAAGAACACATACACTATTACATAGATCCACTTTGTATTGGTCGTGGCTATGTCTTGTCATCTCGTAGATCCACTGTGTATTCTTCATGGCTACGATCAGTCCGAGTCATTAGAGTATAGATCCACATTGTATCTTCGGTGGCTATACCTTTTTATCAATACAATTATGGATCCATAGTGTATTTTATGGCGGCCATATCTTGCAAGTCTTGATCACCCAAGCATAGGTATGCCTGCCTTGGGTTTTGAAATATGTCATGATATTTGTTGGATGTTTGTGTGCAGCTTCCATCAGGTTCTCCGAGTCTATAACCTTTCTTGGACGTCTGCAAAGCATTTCAGTTATCAGTATGCATCTTCTAACTTCATACTTTGGGGGGCAATCTGTTACACGTCAAAATTACTCAAATGGATAAGTGTCGCATGTTCCTCTCAATTGTCGTAAGTGTCGCATCTTCCTTACAACTTTCGCAAGTGTCGCAAACGATGTTCGAGCATACTGCCATGCCGATGACACTAAAGAGACACTTAAAACATATCATGTACTTGATTTGATGAAGAAGAACTGGTTAACTAAAGAAAACGAACTCTTAACACCTGAAGAGAGCCCTGAAACAAACGTTTTGAGGGGGAGCACTCCCCTATATCAACCTTAGGAGCGCTGGCGCTCCCCTACAAAGCATCAGGGAGCGTTATAACGCTCCCCTGCCCTTCTGAAGGAGCGCTTGCACTTCCCCTAAGCTTCTCAGGGAGCGCTACAACACTCTGATGCCCCTTCTAAGGGAGCATTGCCTAATCTGAGGCAGTAGTTGGTCCGTTGAGGAGAATAAGGGGAGGATCTTTCAATATTAGGAGGCAGTTGTATTCGAATTCTTGGTTTCATCAAGAGATCCTTGATCTGAGGAGGAAGTTCCCCAACTTGTTCTAAATAAAACTCAAGAGGTTAAGCTCCTCTTAACCTATATAAGCAGGCTCTATGATGGTGGAAAGGAGGAGGAACTACTAGCATGAAACCTATGATCTTATAGGAAACACACAGTCAGCCAAATAAGAGGGATTAGTGAAGTTGTTGTTATATAGGTTGTGGATCTTTCGAGCAAGGGTTAGACGAAGGGGACTTGATGAAGCTGTCGCATTCGCATCTACGATTGTAAGTACTGCTGTCATTATTCTCATTAATATGAAACGCTTGGCCTGTTTCTTTCTAGTTTGTGTTTGATGTTACATGAACTTATCGTTGATAGATAGATCTGTTTTCAAACTAATATCAATAGAGTAGGAAGTGGTCATATCTTGTTTGTCCATAGAACTCAGCGAGTAGCAAAGGATCGGAGCGCAACTCGGAGCGTCCAGGGACAAACATTGATAAAGAGGTACTTATGTTCTCATTCCTTCTCATGTGTTAGTTTAGATAGATTTGAAAGGAATTCAGTGTCCATGTTAATCATTTTTTGCCTTAGAGTTAGGGTCAAGCTCTTTGAGACAATCTACCTGTCCGTAGGGATATTTTCCTACAACAATCCCTGTAACAGTCCACCCAAACTCCCAAACCAGAACAATATCACATACAGCAAAATACAGTCCCTGCTCTCCAAATGATCCCTTTCCTCATATCCCCTTCCCATTCACTGCCTCCTACCCTCCTTTAATGCCATCCACCTTATCCCTCCATTTAATATCGTATCCCTCCACTCAATGCTTCATCCCCCTTCATACGTAAAGTTTTATATTAATGAATTAAAAGTTATTAAGTATTTAATTATTTACCCTAAACATTAAATGTGTTAATCAATCAATTAACTAATTAATCAACATATATTAAAGTAGTTAATTAATTAATTAATTGATATTATTAATAAATAATCATTATTTAACTAATACATATTAGGACAGTTAATTATTTAATTAATTATACTTGGTAAATCTTAAGCAATCATTTAGATAGGGTTGTTACATACACCCACCCTTCAGGAAACTTCGTCCCGAAGTTAAAGTATTTTATGATACATGGGAAAAGAAACATGATTCACACATTCCTTACAAATAACCGACATTATTAGTAAGTAATCCAAGAAACTCATACATACTAGTCTACATGTGCAAGAAATGAATATGTATCTAGTACATACAAATCTCGTTCATGTACTAATATCAATAACTATCATCTCTATAGTAATTTCCATAGCATCCAATTCATTCAACAAGACTATTCATTTTATAAAAGACAATAAACCAATCAAATGTTTGCGAAATATTTTAATTACAATTATCTAGCTCAACAATGTTATTTAGACAATTGTAGTTTAGTTACATAATTATGAATATTCATATATATATACATTTTCTTTTCAGAAGGGAAACAATAAGTTCCAACATAAGACAAATCTCCATACACTCTCAACTATTTCTACTCATCCTTCCCCCCTAACTTACTTCCATCTTCCATTCCTATCCTTCCTCTGCTGGACTATCTTGGAGTGTCAACTATATTGACCTAACTCCAAATAGAAACCGTAAGAGGAAGTGTCACTATCTTGACCAAGCTTCCCCAGCAGGAAACTGACAGTCATCATCACATATCTAGGGGAGCGTGAGCTAACATCGTCCTCCCATGACTTCAGGTTTCAGAGGATACATGGTGGGAAAGCCCTCCACCCCTCCAAATCATAACTAGGGTCCACACCCTACAATGGAATATAAAGTGACAACATGTTGCTGGGAGTTTTGTCATCGTCTATTCTGTTTTGGGTAGTCTCACCACCTGAAATCCTACACTGGTCCACATATCATAGAAATTCATCCAAACCAATATAATTTCACATACAAAGATTCATACCATATTGTTTCTCAGCCAGTGGTCATGATATCCACTTTCATCATCATTATCCCTTGGCTATTTCACAGCCCATAACCTGTAGATTAGTCTATAACACAAACTCATACATTTCTATGCATTATCATCATGTAATTGCATACAACCATAATTTCAATTTGGTATCTGCGTATCAACAGCTTAACATCAAAGTTTTCAAGTTAGAAATAGATCTCATAATATCCCATAATTCAATTATCGACACCCATTCATAAAATTATCATTTACAAAATAGATTGCATCATATCCAACATCATTCTAACAATATTTAAACCTTCATAGGATTCTCATTCACACAATATGTCGCATCATATCCATCATCATCAATAACAATTAGACATTCATAGAATTTACATTCACATAGTAGATCACATCATATCCATCATCATCAACAATATTTAAACATTCATAAAATTTATACATCTTAAAAGTTCAAGTGTATCATTTAATAGTTTCATTGTGAATAGAAAATAAAGGTGTGTAGGCCTCAGGTAATCCTCGCTGTCTAAGTCAAAAGGTGGTGTTACATACACCCAACCTTCAAGAAACATATTCCTGAGGTGGTCAAAAAAGTGAGGGATAATCTCGTCGTAGTATCTCGGTGTCTTCCCAAGTAGCAGATCCTGGACTATACTTGTCCCACTGGACCTTAACTTGGTCTACCAGATAGTTCCTGAGCTGTCAGACTCTATGGTCCAATATGCATAATGGTTCTACCGTGAGATTTCCCATGTCTGATCCTGCAATTCCTCCCAATTTATCGTATGTGATTCATCAACAACATAATGACGTAAAATAGATACATGAAAATCATTATGAGTTTTATGCAGGTGGGGTGGCAGTACGAGACGATAGGCAATGGGTCCAATTTTATCTTGGATTCTGAACGGTCCTATAAATCGAGGTGATGAATTTTTCCCCTTCCTGAACCGTATGGTACACTTGTTAGGCCTGATATGAATGAAAACTTGGTCTCCCACTTCATAACATTGGTCGGTCCTATGTGCATCCGCATAACATTGTTGCCTATCCTGTGCTTCCTTTAGTCTCTGCCTAATCTAAATCACCTATTCCTCCATCTCTTGAATCAATTCTATCCCAACTGTTACTCAGTCTTCTAATCTATCCCAATTAAACGACGTTCTGCATGGCCTTCCATACAGAGCTTCATAGGGTGGCATTCCAATGGAGCTATGAAAATTGTTATTGTAGGCAAACTCTACCAAAGGTAGGTACTTCTCCCAATGGGTTTTATTACCCATGACATACATCCTAAGCATATCTTCCATGACTTGATTTACTCTCTCAGTTTTCCCATCTTTTTTAGGATGATAAGTTGTGCTTAAGTTCAACTGAGTCCCCAACGCTGACTGCAAACTTTTCCAAAACCTAGAAGTGAATCTGGAGTCCCTATCTAAAATGATCTTCTTAGGTATCCCGTGCAAACAGATAACCTCACTTACAAACACACGTGCCACAACAGTGACATTGTAAGTGTCTCTAACCAGAATAAAATGAGCACTCTTGGTTAACTTATCAACTATCACAAGAATGGCATTATGTCTATGAGATGTGAGCGGCAACCGCACAACAAAATCCATAGAAATGACTTCCCACTTGGACATAGGAACATCATGTGGTTGTAGGAGGCCTGCCGGGTGATGGTGGTTGGGTTTCACTTGTTGAAACTCTAGGCATTTGGTGATGAAATGGACTACATCGCGCTTCATTACTACCCAGAAGAAAAGCTTCCTCATGTCTGTGTACATCTTCTTCACACTCGGATGCACACAATAAAGTGCTCTATGGGATTCCTTCAGTATGATTCTTCGAATATCCCCATTTTAAGGGATGTACATCCTTCCCCGATATCTTAACAGTCTGTCTACTTCTAGACTATATCCTTCATACTTTGGATATAATTGCCTCCCACTCTGGAGGTTTGAAGTAACCTTTAAATACCAACTGTCTCCTTGGAGTTGCGTCAACACACGTTCCCTCAGATTGACTTTTAAGGGTACCAAGGAGAAGACACATGGTCTCCTACTCAAGGTATCTGCGGCCATATTTTCATTTCCCTTGATGTATGAAATACCAAAATCGTACTCACTCATAGACTCACTCCATCGCCTTTGCCTAGAATTCAAATCCCTTTGAGTGAAGAGATGTTTTAAACTTTGATGGTCTGTTTTGAGCTCAAATTTTCTCCCCACAAGATAGTGCCTCGAAAGTTTTAGAGCTAGCATTACAACTGCCAACTCTAAATCATGAGTAGCGTAGAGGTCTTTGTGTTTCTTCAACTTCCTTGATTCATAAGCTATCACTCCTCCATCCTGCATTAGCACATACCCCAACCATTGCTTCGAGGCATCCATGCAGACTGTGAAGTCCTTTTCCATATCTAGCACTCATAGAATTGGTGCACTAGTTAGTAACCTCTTAAGCTCAATGAATGCACTATCACATTCTTCCCTCCATTCATACCTAACCCCCTTGTGTTTCAAAGTGGTGATGGGTTTCGCTATTTTTGAGTATCCTTCGACAAATGTCTGATAATAACCTGCTAGCCAAATGAAGCTTCTCACCTCATGGGCATTTTTCGGCACTGGCCATTCCATAATGGCCTTTACATTTTCTGGGTCCACAGAGATTCCTTCTCCGGAAATGATATGATCTAGATAGTGAATTTATTTCTATAAGAAGGAACACTTTGACAACTTCCCATACAATTTGTTCTCTCTAAGGCAGGACAACACCACTCGCAAGTGTTCCTCATGTTCTCTTTCATTCTTAGAATAGATGAGGATATCATCTAGAAAGACTTGTACAAAACGGTCTAAGTACTTCCGGAATACGCCATTCATGAGGCTCATGAATACTGCTAGTGCATTGGTCAATCTGAAAGGTACTACAACAAACTCGTAATTCCCAAACCGTGTTTGAAAGGCAGTTTTTGGGATATCGCCTTCCTTAATCCTTAACTGGTGATACCCTGATCGTAAATGAATCTTTGAGAATACTGTTGCTCCTTTCATATGATCAAAGAGGTCATCTATTCACGGCATTGGGTACCTATTTTTCAATGTAGCATGGTTCAAGTCCCTTTAATCTCTACACAATCGTAAGGAACCATCCTTCTTATTTACAAAAATCGTTGGTCCACTCCAAGGTGAGACACTGGGCCTTATTATCCCTAATTCCAGTAACTCTTTCAATTGCATTTGCAAATCACAAAGTTTCGGTGCTGTCATCTGATACAGAGTCTTGGAAATTGGTTATGCACAAGGTTTTAGCTCCATAGTAAAATCAAGCTCCCTCTCAGGAGGTAACCCTAGTAACTCGTTCGGAAAAACATCCTTAAATTTTGACAATACCGGGTATTGATCCAAGGAGGGTCCCTTCCTTTCATTCACTGCTTCCACTACATATAGTCGACACCCTTGCCTCAAGCATCTCTTAACCTTCATAGTTGAGATAAAGTGTAATGACACCTTTCTCCGTACACCTTGGATCTCTATTGGTTTTCCTTCATCGTCGACACAAAGCACCCTTTTTGCGAAACAATCTACCAAAGCTCGATGAGCTTCTAACCAATCCATTCTAATGATTAGGTCGTACGCCCCAAGAGCAGTAACATAAACCTTCAACCTGGTAGTACACACTCCCAGGTCTACTATCAATTATCAACACTAGGTCCAATCGCTTTTTTTTCCCCTGAAGCCATCTCAACTTGTTTAAAGTCATTGTGCTCGTAGGCTACCAACCCACTCTTTTCTAATGCAGATGGTGAAATGAAACTATCTGTCACACCAGAATCAAATAAAATATTAACATTGATATAATTTAGCATACCTGATGACTCCACCATCATGGATTGATGTTCTTCCGGGCGATTATTAACCGTTGCATAAATCTAGTGGCTACCACTTGCTCTTCCCATCGGGGCCTTTCCTTCTCTATGCACAAATTGTGATTGTAACTCTGGGCAGTCACGCTGGTAATGGGTTCCTCCGCATCCCTAACAAGTAACATGAGATTGAGCCTACGCATTGTTCTGTGACTGTCTCTGAAATGAGTTCCTTCCCCTAGAACCCCTACCCCTAGTAGCTTCTCCCTGAGATGGTCGTGGACTTTCCTGCATCATTGGTGATGAACGAGATGCTGCACTCACTGCCATTGAAATCCCTACAGCTATTGTCTTTGGTGTTACTCTATTACCATATGGAGGTGGCCTTGAGCCCCCTCCCCTGGGAAATGTCCTAGGGGCCTTCCCTACGAATCTAGGATGATGCGGGAAGGTCATTCTCGTACCTCCAGTTAAGTTCATGTGTTCCTCTGCATAACGCTCATTTTCCATAGCTTCCGCTACTGAAGATGGTTTCCACATTCACACCATAGCCCTTATCTTAGGGTTCAACCCATAGACAAAGCATTCTACTTGTCATTGGTCATTATCCATATATGAAACATATTTGACCAATTCCATAAACCTAATCTCATGTTCTTCTATGGTTATGTTTCCCTGTACTAAGGCATGAAACACTCCTACCTGTTGTTCCTCATAGTAAGCTGGCAGATATTTCCTTCGGAACCTCTTCTCAAAAATTTCCCAAGATATGGTGTCTGGGGTAAGATGCAGTTGCCTTTCCAGGTTGCCCCACTAGTTCAAGGCACTGTCTCTCAACTGAAAAATCGCTATATTCTCCTTTGAGGTGGACGCATAGTCCCTTAAGGCAAAACACCTTGTCATGCCTTCCAACCATGCTTCTGCGCCTTCACTGGCGCGACCCCCAGCAAACTCCGAAAGTTTGATCTTCTGCAGTTCTCTAGTGATGTCTTCAAGTGGAGGTCCTCCCCCTTAATCCCTTGACACTTCTGGATTACCCGTTCTATATGGTGGAGGCTCCACTTCGATCCCTGCTGGTTGACGCCCTTTTAAAGTCTCATTTATGGCCTCCAAAGAGCACAGTATGAGAGCTAGTTCAAGCGATGGTGGTGGTGGCACTGGTGGTCTCTGTGATGATTCCCCTCTACCTCTATTACCTCAAGTCCTAACCATCTTGTATGATTTAACCTACATCAACCAAAGTTATCAGGGTGAGTTCAAGGACCTTTGACATTTGCACAAGTTAAACTAGAAAACGGGGTTAGGCGTAAGTTTTTTTTTACTTGTCTGTAAACAAACGTTACTCTCTTTAGGGGAGGTGGCTAGGTTAGGGTTAAAGCATCTAAGCTTGATGTCACTTCCTAAAAAAAATACTGACTCCCTCACTTGGTAATTATGATAGCTTTGCACCATACTTGCCAATTTCTCTAACTTACCTGCCTAGTGCGCATGAAGCCTCCCTCCCGCTTATCTTGGTCTAAGTCCTTATACTTTGCGTTTACAACTAATTAAGGTGACTTCCAACCTAATGTTGATGAAATGAGTCTAAGGCTATCCTTCAATGCTTGACTTGTGGGCTTTCCTTGGCGCCTTGTACATATGCATTGAATTGTGTGACTCTATGGTTGCAGGTGCGAGTCTTGAGGATTGTAGAGTGGCTTTCGGGCACTGGAGCTTAGCGCTTGTGCCTTGTGGTTATGTATTGTTTCTGGACTTATGGGCATACGATGTAGTGAGCCTTAGGCTATGCACTGAAGCTTGGTGCTTGTGCGCTGGGATTTGGTTCTTAGCTTGTGGACTTGGAGATTGGGCCTCGGGCGCAATACTTTAAATTTTTCTTATTAAGTTAATCACCTTAGTTTTAAACCTTAAACATAGTTTTTAAACCTTAATCACCTTAGTTTTTAAACCTTAAAAACCTAAATTTAAATATTTAATTTAAACATATTTAATAACTTAAACCTTTAATTTTTAAAATATATCTTTTAAATTATTATTAAAATTAAATCATATAATTAAAAGATACCTAAATACCTAAAGATTTAAAAGATTTAAATTATATTATTTTTAAAATATATATATATATTACATAATTCAAATATTTACAATTATTAAAGCCATGGTAATAATACATTAATTTTAATTAATTATTATTATTTTTTTTTAACAAACAAAAAAAAATTATAAAAAAAAAAAAATTATAAATTATATAGAAAAAATAAAACAACAACAAAAAAAATTAAATTCCAAATGGCATCAGGGGTCGTCGCATGAGGCCCACGTGCCCCCCCACCAGTTCATTCCCCTCCTAAAACCCTACACACCTCCCAACTCTCTTTCTTAACCCTAACTCTACGCGCCCAACCCTTCCTTCGCCTATCATTCGGCCGCCTCCCTTCTCTTCGCTCTGGTAAGGGTTTTCCCTACTCTAGCCGCTCCGCCCATGGCCTTTTCTCATGGATTCACGGGCATTTGATAGTTCGTGGTTTGGGTGATAGCACTATAACGTCATCTAGTTTTCTTTTTCTTTTTATATACTGTGTGACACAGTCGTGCCCTTGTGAGCTCTCCCTAGTGGATGTGTGCACTCGGTGGGTATGGGTATGGACACGTTGTGCAATGAATATGACCTGTGGGGTTGCTTTCAATGGTGTTGACTGGTATTGGGTTGTGTGTGTTTGATGCTCACACTGTCGTTGGGTGTTTTGTTTTGTTTTTTTGCTGGTGCATAGAGCACCTCACCTTGCCCCCATGGGCTCCTCCTCCATGTGGCTTTGCGCGTGGTTTGAGCACTATCTTGCGCTAGTTTGAATGTTGTGTTATGTTGGCTTGAATGTGGCCGAAGCACACACTCATATTTGGCACTAGTGCTTGGATTCTGGATTGCTTGTTGTGGCTGTGACCTCAAGGCTACCACTTGTGTTAGGCGTTGGTCCATGGGTGCTAGTTTGTTTGTTGTGGTTGTTCGGGTTCTGGATTGTTTGTTGTGGCTGTGAGCTCAAGGCTACCACTTGTGTTAGGTGTTGGTCCATGGGCGTTGGTTAGTTGGCCAGTGATGTGAAACCAATGACAAGCATATGTCTGAGCAGGAATTCTTACTTTGTTGATAATCCTGACTAGGACGATCGGAGGCCTTTTAGAAGTTTTGTTTTATTACTTTTGTATATATATTTTTTCTAGTTCTGGGTTGTTATACAATGATTTCATTTGTATTTTTTTTTCTAGTTGTGGGTTGTTATGCATATATCTGAGCAGTATTTCCTGTTGTGTTTATCATCCTAAATAGGACGATCTATAGCCCCTTTGATAATTATTTAATGGTTTCAAACCTACCATATATTAGGATTTCCTACTCTATTGATTATTCTGACTAAGACGACCTGTATCCCCTTTGATAGTTATTTGATGGTTTTAGAATGGTCATATATTGATTTTATCCCTTGACCTATCAAGTACTCAGACAGATAAAAATACAAATGGGTTGCTAGAGGTGCAAACCTCGACATTTTCCCACCATCAAGTGCTATTTAATAAACATTGAGGTTTTCCCCTTCACTGCTTTAACCCCTTCGAGGTCATAATAGATTCAACATTTAAATGAATCTATGGTAGTTTACAGTAGTTTTTTTATACTAGTAGTTGCAAAATAGAGCTCGGTTTGTCTTTTTCATTTCATTTTATTAGTTTTATACATGCACACGTTGTTATACATATTTTAGAAAGAATTTTTTCTGAGTGGGAGTTTAAGGATAGAGAACTCCAACAGGAAACTGCTCTTTTCACTATATTATTTTCTTCGAGGTGGATTGTGTCTTATCTCATGAAAATGGAAGGCTGCTAATGATGGGAAGGCATAAAAGAACTGCTAGGTTTTTTGTTTTTTTTTCATTTTATTAGTTTATACATGGACATATGGTATACAGATTTTTGAAAGAACTTCTTTCGAAGGAGGAGTTCAAGGATGGGGAACTCCAGCAAGAAACTATTCTTTTCTCAATATTAATTTCTTCGATGTCTATGTGTTTTGTATTATGAAAATGGAAAGTTGTTGATGATTGGGGGGCATAAAAGCCTGGTATATATATTTTAGGTGCTTAAGTGCACAGTCAGAGGACTTAATTGACCCATGAAGGCTAAAGAATCATATGAAAAACTAAATGTTTGTTAAGATTTAGAGTCATTGTGAACTCAGTAGGGGTTGAGTAGGTAGTTAGGAGGTCAGACTGGATCTTGGCCCTTAGGCCTAGATTTACAAGTTTTCCTTAATTATATTATTTATACCTCTAGTTATTTAGGTTTATATCACCATTTTCAAGGATGTTACCTATTTAAGACAACAAGTTTTAAAGTTTTAGGGGGGGGGTTTCTGGTAGGTTTTCAAGGTTGTTTACAAGACACGTAGCTTAGCTTTCTGTCTAGAGTCAAGAGGATGGTTGGGTAGGTGGGCCTTTGGTCCCAGATTTCAAACTAAAACTCTAATACCATGTGTAAGGTCTATGTCCCCATAGAGCCTTATAAAACACATGATAAAATAAAGAATAAATAAAAATGTATGTTGTACAATTTAATCTTCATCATTTAACCATAACTTATTCATCATAAATTAAATTTATCCATAGCATGAAAGTAAATCACATAACCATCACATAACACAACATAATCACTAAAATACATACCTCTGTCTAATGCTAATTCCCAATCTTCGGTTGTCCCTTCTGTTGCTCTGCCCAAAACCGAATCTTCCTCCCTACCAGCTAGGAACAGAGCTTGTCCAGCTCCCTAGCTCCAGGATTCTGTGAGGATTCCTACCCCCCGAGCCCAAAACTCCCAGCAACCTGGTGAAACCCTGTAATAGTCCACCCAAACTCCCAAACGAGAACAATATCACAGACAACAAAATATACTCCCTTCTCTCCAAATGCTGCCTTTCCCCAAAATTTCATAATTCCTTTTCCAAATGCCTCTCCCCCTCATATCCCCTTCCATTCACTACCTCCTACCCTCCTTTAATGCCACCCACCTTATCCCTCCATTTAGTACCTTATCCCTCCACTCAATGATTCATCCCCCTGCATATGTAAAGTTTTATATTAATGAATTAAAAGTTATTAAGTATATAATTATTTACCCTAAACATTAGATATGTTAATCAATCAATTAACTAATTAATCAACATATATTAAAGTAATTAATTAATTGATATTATTAATAAATAATCATTATTTAACTAATACATATTAGGAAAGTTAATTATTTAATTAATTATACTTGGTAAATCTTAAGCAATCATTTAGATAGGGTTGTTACAGCCAAGGAAGAGATCTGTGTGTCAACCAACAATGTCATCTGCCCTACGACATCAAGCCTTTCAAAGACGACGTATTGTGTGATATTGCTCCCCTTGAATTTTTTGATGCTCTTTTAGGACAACCATAGTTGTGGAAGAATCATGTTGTGTATGATTCTAGACCCCACACTGTTATTATTACTTTGGGTAGACAATTGTGTAGGATACTAGAGGTAGCACTACCTACCGCTATTTCCTTAATCTCTGCTAAGTAATGCAGTAAGGTCATTTCACAGACTGGGAAGTTCATCTTCTTTGTGATTTGTGCTCACAATAAGTAGAAGGTCACCGCCACATCTGTGGCCTCTACACATAGCCTCTCTTTGTAGTAGAAGCAAGTGGACAGGATCATGGAAGAGTATAAAGAAATCTTCTCCTCACCCACTGGGGTACCGACGCACTGCCAAGTCAAGCATCCAATTAATCTAACCCCTGGTGTACCTCTACCTAATGGACTAGTCTATCATTTCTTACTAATGGAAAATTATGAAATCAAGCGTCAGATCCAAGAACTTATTCAAAAGGGGCACATCAAACCCAAATCCTCCCCTTGTGGAAGCCCGATAGTACTAGTTCAGAAGAAGGATGGGGTCTGGCGACTATGCATTGATTACAAAGAATTAAACAAAATCACAGTCAGGAACCGGTACCCAATTCTTAGGATTGATGACCTTCTTAACCAACTCAAAGGGTAAAGTTATTCAGCAAGATTAACCTAAAGTATGGCTACCACCAGTTTCCCATCGAACCAACTGATGTATGGAAGACAACTTTCAAATCTAAAGAAGGTCTCTTCGAATGGTTGGTCATGCCCTTTGGATTAACAAATGAACCAACCAATTTAATGAGGTTGATGGATGATGTATTGAGATCCTTCATTAACTCTTTTGTGGTGGTATATTTGGATGACATCCTCATCTTCAATAGAACTTAGGAGGAGCACATGTGGCATATTCAACAGGTTTTGAGCACTCGATGGTATCAAATGCTATATGCCAACTTGGAAAAATTTCCTTTGGCATGAACATGGTCCAATACTTGGGCTACATTGTTGATGAGCATGGGGTACATGTTGATCCCACTAAGGTCCAAGTCATTCGTGACTGTTCAGCCCCGACCACACTAACCAATCTTCGAAGCTTCTTGGGACTGGCCAACTTCTACCGACGGTTCATGTTGGGATTCTCCCATATTGCATGGGCCCTCATCCATGTGACCAAGGGTGGTGGAAGGGAAACGTTAGTGTGGGGGAAGGAACAACGTGAGCATTTGATGATCTAAAGTATTGCTTGTGCTCAACTCCAGTACTCTCCTTTCCCGATATGTAACAACAATTGAAGATTGATATTGATACATCTGACTATGTTGTAGGTGCAATTATCACTCAACAAAATCATCTAGTGGCATACCATAGTGAGACACTCTCAAATACTATCCGGAAATACCCCACCTATGACAAGGAAATGTATTCCATTGTACAAGCCTATCATCAATGGAAACATTACATTATGGGAAAGGAGACGATCATCCACACTGATCACAAGCCTCTACAATTCATATAGACACAAGGGGAAGTTGCAGAATGACCTCCATCAGAAGTGGTTCACCTACCTGCAACAGTTCCATCTCAACATCAAGTATAAGACATGGAGCAGAAATCAACATTACCTATAGGTAAAGGAAAGCTTACAGTAAGGATATGTACAAAGAAAGTGAAAGAGTATGAGATAAAGGAAGATGGACTACTTATGCATAAAAATAGAAATTATGTTCCTAGTTCTGAAGAACTTAGGAATCTGGTACTAAAAGAAATGCATAATGTTCCATATGTTGGACATCTCGGTTACCAGAAAACAATTACAATAGTAATAATCCAATTCTTTTGGTTGGGGATGAAAAATGATGTTTTTGATTACATCGCCAGATGTATGGAATGTCAGAAAGTGAAGGTTGAGCATAGACACCTAGCAGGTTCGCTACAACCATTACCAATTCCAGAGAAAAAATGGGAAGTGATAACCATTGACTTTCTAACTAAATTTCCTAGGACAACAAGAAAACATGAATCAATCATGGTAGTGGTTGATAAATTGAAAAAGGTTTCTCATTTTGTTCTTGTAAAAACAACTCATACAAAAACTAACATTGCAAAAATTTATATGAAGGAAATTTCTAGGTTGCATGGGATACCTAGGACAGTTGTCTCACACAGAGACACTAATTTTACTTCAAATTTATGAAAAGAATTATTCAAAGGATTTGGTACAAATATGAACTTTAGCACAACATACCATCCACATTCAAATGGGAAGACAAAGAGGGTCAACCAAGTAATTAAAGAAATGTTAATAATGTATGTGATGGATAAGCCGTCTAAGTGGGAAGATTACCCGCACTTGGTTGAGTTTTCCTATAATAATGGGCATCAAGCTTCATTGAGGATGAGCCCATTTGGAGCCTTGTATGGTAGAAAGTGCAGTACTCCAGTAAGCTAGGACAACCCAACAGATAGGGTGGTACTTGGGCCAGAGTTGCTCAAGGAAATGGAAGACCAAATGGTTAAGATTAAGCATAATTTAAAGGAAGCTCAAGATAGATAGAAGGTTTATGCTGACAAGAATAGGACCGAAAGAGAATTTAAAGTAGGAGAGAATGTGATTTTTAAAGTAAAGTTGAAGAAGATGTCTTTGAAGTTGGGTAGTTGTACAAAGCTAGAAGCTAGATTTTGTGGTCCATTTGAGATATTGGACATAATAGGGCTAGTTACATGCATGCTTGCATTTTCTATTTCCATGAATATGCATAATGTATTTCATGTCTCTTTTCTAAAGAAATATGTACATGATCATAACCATGTTATTGATTGGCATCTGATTCAAGTAGAGATAGAGGGAAACTTTCAGGTCTAGCCAGTGTGAATACTGGACAAAAAAGTCAAAATGCGCCAGAATGGAGTTATAGAATTGGTAAATTCTCAATGGACCTACTATGGTCTTGAAGATGTTGCCTGGGAGCATGAAGATGTCATGCGGGCAGAGTACCTACAACTTTTAGAATAAATTTTGGAATTTTGATTCATGTTTTGTATATGCACTGAGGATAGTTCAAAAATAAGGGGGAGGGGATGTAATTGTTAGAAAAATAGGATCACAGAGAAATAAAAGAAAACAAATGTGGAAACAAAATACATAATATAAATAATACAATAGAGACATAGATTTACGTGGTTCACCCAGTGTGGGCTACATCCACTAGAGAAATTGTCAGGTCCGTCCTTTATTATTATCCAACAAATGAAGGAATACAACCTACAACAAAACCCACTATAACTTCCTTTTCTTTTTCTCACAGACTCCTATCTCAGAATACCCTTTTCGCCATAATGCATAGCCACAATACATTTCCCTCATAACAAAGGGTTTCCTTCTAGGGAAAAAACCCTAACATAATTTCTACCGTTAGATCTGCGACCTTATAATGAGTGGTCCATATTTACAATGAAATTACAATATACATTTACAAGGAAATTTTTCCTTCGGGGGCTTCGCCCTCGAACCTTTGCTGGGGGGCCACTTGCTCCCAACCCCCCCAATTGGGGTAATAGCCACCCCGAACCCCGCAGAGGGGGTACCCCCCCTCTGCACTCCCCCGCGTGGAAGAGTGTACATGCTTCTGGGGTGTAAAGTCTTCATGGGGTATAAACACAACTGAAAAACACAAGACCTCTGAATCAGGAAGATAATCAGGCTCCACAACCAACAATCTCCCTCTTGGATATTGATCTCAACAAATCCACTACTGTTGTATATGCTGGACTCTGAGCCTTCTTAGATCTAGCAAATTTCTCATCTTTGTATTCATTCTTGAAGACCAACTAAAACTGAGCAGGAACTCAATTTCTCTATGGTTACTCCCTTTGTTAACATGTCTGCAGGATTCTGGCTAGTGTGTATCTTTTCCAACTTCAAATGTCCATATTCCAAGGTGGATCGTATGAAGTGGTACCTCAAATTTATATGCTTATTCTTCGAATGGAAGGTTGAGCTCTTTGCAAGATGAATTGCACTCTAAGTGATGGATAAGCTGTCTAAGTGGGAAGATTACCTGCACTTGGTTGAGTTTGCCTATAATAATGGGTATCAAGCTTCATTGAAGATGATCCCATTTGGAGCCTTGTATGGTAGAAAGTGCAGTACTCCATTAAGCTAGGACAACCCAACAGATAGGGTGGTACTTGGGCCAGAGTTGCTCAAGCAAATGGAAGACTAGATGGTTAAGATTAAGCATAATTTAAAGGAGGCTCAAGATAGACAGAAGGTTTATGCTAACAAGAATAGGACAGTAAGAGAATTTAAAGTAGAAGAGCATGTGATTTTTAAAGTAAAGTCAAAGAAGAGATCTTTGAAGTTGGGTAGTTGTACAAAGATAACAGCCAGATTCTATGGTCCATTTGAGATATTGGACATAATAGGGCTAGTTGCATACATGCTTGAATTTTCTATTTCCATGAATGTGCATAATGTATTTCATGTCTTTTTTCTAAAGAAATATGTACATGATCATAACCATGTTATTGATTGGCATCTGATTCAGGTAGAGACAAAGGGAAACTTTCAGGTCTAACCAGTGTGAATACTGGACAAAAAAGTCAAAATGCTCCAGAATGGAGTTATAGAGTTGGTAAACGGTCAATGGACCTACTATAATCCTGAAGATGCTACCTGGGAGAATGAAGATGTCATGCGGGCAGAGTACCTACAATTTTTTGATTAAATTTTGGAATTTTGATTCTTGTTTTGTATATGCACTAAGGATAGTTCCAAAATAAGGGGGAGGGGATGTAATTGTTAGAAAAATAGAATCACAGAGCAATAAAATAAAACAAATGTGGAAAAAAAAAAAAAATATACACAATACAATAGAGACATAGATTTACGTGGTTCACTCAGTGTGGGCTACAACCACCAGAGAAATTGCCAGGTCCTTCCTTTATTATTATCCAACAAATGAAGGGATACAACCTACAACAAAACCCGATGTAACTTCCTCTTCTTTTTCTCACAGTCTCTTATCTCAGAGTACCCTTTTTGCCATAATGCATAGACACAATACATTTCCCTCATAACAGAGGGTTTCCTTCTAGGGAAAAAACCCTAACATAATCTCTATCATTAGATCTACGACCTTATAATGAATGGTCCATATTTACAATGAAATTACAATATACATTTACAAGAAAAATTTTCCTTCGGGGGATTCACCCCCGAACCTACTTCGGGGGACCTCTTGACCCTGAAACCCATAGAGGGGGTACCCCCCCTATGTACTCCCCTACGTGGAAGAGTGTACCAACAATATCCCACTTGGATACTGATCTCAACAAATCCACTGCTGTTGTATATGCTGGACTCTGAACCTTCTTGGACCTAGAAAATTTCTCATCTTCATCTTCATTCTTGAAGACCAACTGAAACTGAGAAGGAACTCAGTTTCTCCCTGGTTACTCCCTTTGTTAACATGTCTGCAGGATTCTAGCTAGTGTGTATCTTTTTCAACGTCAAATGTCTATCTTCCAAGGCGAATCATATGAAGTGGTACCTCAACTGTATACGCTAAGTCTTCGAATGGAAGGTTCAGTTCTTTGCAGTATGAATTTCACTCTCACTATCACAGTACAACATGTTATTCTCTTGCTTCTTTCTTAATTCCTCCATAAACCTTTGTAACCAAATAATCTCTTTACTAGCTTCTGTAGCAACAATATACTCTACCTCTATTGCTTAAAGTGCAACAACCTTTTGTAGTTTCGAAATCCAACTTACTGTTGTTCCACCTATAGTAAAAACATACCTTGTGGTTCTCCTCCTACTGTCTTTATCACCTGCCATATCTGAATCAACATATCCCTATAGAAAAGTGTATGAACCTCCAAAACATAATGTGTGAGTAGTAGTACCTCTCAAATACCTAAGAATCCACTTTACTACCTCCCAATGTTCTTTACCTGGATTTTTCATATACCTTCTCACAACTCCCACTGCATGTGCAATACTGGTCTTGTGCAAACCATTACATACATCAAACTGCCAACTGCTGATGAATAAGGGACCCTGGACATGTATTCTATCTCCTCCTATGTCTTGGGATACATTTCCTTAGTTAATTTTAAATGGTTGGAAAAAGGTGTACTAATTGGTTTTGTATTATGCATTCTAAACCTCTCCAACGCCTTCTCTGTGTACTTACCTTGAGACAATGTCAATTTGCAATTTTTTCTGTCTCTTGTTATTCTCATGCCAAGGATTTTCTTTGAAACACCCAAATCCTTCATCACAAATGAATTGGGTAATTTATTCTTGAGCACATTTATATCCTACATATTAGACCCTGCAACAAGCATGCCATCTACATATAATAGAAAGATAATATAGCTTCCATTTTTTGGCCTTTTAAAATAAACACAGTGATCAGAATGACATCTACTATAACCTTGTTCTATCACAAACCTGTCAAACTTCAAATACCGCTGTCTTGGAGCTTTCTTTAGGCCATACAAGCTCTTGTTCAACCTGCATACCAAATTCTCCTTCCCTTTGACCTCATACCCCTGTGGCTGCTACATATAAATCTCTTCCTCCAAATCTCAATGGAGAAAAGTTGTTTTTACATCTAACTATTCAAGATGAAAATATTCTACTGCCACAAGACTTAAAATAGTCCTAATTGAAGTCATTTTAATAACAGGAAAAAATATTTCATCAAAATCTATACCTTTATTTTGTGCAAACCCCTTTACAACAAGTCTAGCCTTGTACCACTTTATTCCTCCATCTTCTTCCTTCAACTTGTAAACCCATTTATTCTATAATGGTCTTTTTCCTGCAGGCAACTCAACCAAGTCCCAAGTATGGTTATTTACCAAGGAACCCATTTCCTCTTTCATGCCTTGCTCCCACTTATTTTTGGTGTCTACCTTCATTGCCTCTTCATAACATTCTGGTTCACCATAATCAGTCAACAATAAATAATACAATGAAGGAGAGTATTGTTCAGGAGGTATACTTAACCTGATATATTTTCTAACAACACTTGCAGGTGTTTGAGGTACCTACTTCTCTTGTTGTTGTACATTTTGATTTTATGGTTCCTTTGGAATTTCTTTTTCAGTGATCTCATCAAGCACCATGTATTCTTGTTTTTCTTTTTCCTATTTCTTTCCCTGCAACTGATCTTTGTACATGAACTTCTCATTGAATATGAAATCTATACTCCTAATGATTTTGTTATTTTCATAATCCCATAAGCGATAACCAAAATCATTAACTCCATATCCAATAAAGGTACACTTCTTGGATTTTGCCTCAATATTTGTTCTATTTTCTTTATCAATATGGACAAATGATTCACAACCAAAAGTTTTCAAAAAATAATAGTTTACCTTTTCTTTTGTCCATTCCTCCTCTGGAATTCTACCATCCAAAGAGATTGAAGTTCCTTTGTTTATTAAGTAAACAAAAGTATCTACATCATCTGCCCAAAACTGTAAGGGTAAACCAGCATGCAATCTCATACTCCTTGCATGCTCCATGATTGTCTTGTTCATCCTTTCTGACACACCATTTTCTTGTGTTGTTCTTAGAACTATCTTCTCTCTACGAATCCCATGGTATGAACAGTAATAATCAAACTCCTTGCTGCAATATTCACCTCCATTATCCGATCTGAGACACTTCAAAATTTTTCCTGTCTCATTCTCAACCAAAGCTTTCCATTTCTTAAAAGTATCAAAAACATCATATTTTTGTCGAATGCAATAAACCCAAGTTTTTCTAGTTGCATCATCAATAAAAGTAACATAATAACGAGAGCCACCAAGAGATGATACCTGAGCTAGTCCCCATACATCTGTATGCACAAGCTCTAACCTTTCATTCTTCTTTTCTTTTCTGACTCTGAGAAATCTGACTCTCTTTTGTTTTCCATAAACACAATGCTCACAGAAGTCTAAATCAATTTGTTTAATATCTGGAAACAAATTTCTTTTGTGAAGTATCTGCATTCCCTTCTCACTCATGTGTCCCAGCCTATGATTCCACTTTGTTGTATCCACTCCTGTAGAAGCTAAAGATATAGAAGAGTCAGTATTACCAATACATAAATACAATGTACCTACCTTCTCTCTTTTTTCTATCACCAATGATCCTTTGATGAACTTCCACGTCTTATCTGTAAATATGGATATACAACCTTCACTTTCCAACTGCCCTGTTGAAATTAGATATTTCCTTAAATCTGGAATATGTCTTACCTCTTTCAACAACCATTAGTTTCCATTGCGTTGCTTTATTTTTACCTTTCCCATTCCAACAATTTTGCATGGTGCATCATCACCCAAATGAACCTGTCCAAAATCACCTTGAACACAATCTAGAAAATGTTTCCTATGGGGTGTGGCATGAAATGAAGCCCCTAAATATACTACCCAAGACTTAGAAATATTATCTACCGAAAGAATCAAAGCATCTTGTAACACATCACCTATTACATTTGCTTCCTGATTTCTATCTTGTTGTCCATCTCTTTGTTTCTTTGGAGCTCTACAGTATTTCTTCCCACAATTCCAACAGTCTATCTTTCCAAGTCTAGATTTGGATCCACCCTTCCTAGAATTCCCGTGGTTCCCTCAGCCCTTTTCTCTATCATTTTTTCTTCCCCTATTCTCCATGTTCAATGAATTCCCTGATGTCTCACCTGTGATTTTCTGTCACATTTCCTCACTAAGGATAACACCAACAACATCATCAAATTTTAAAGTATTTGAACCAAAGAAAGAGTTACTTACAACCATGACCAAGCCATTCCAAGTTTCTGGAAATGAGCACAAGATTAGAAGAGCCCTAACCTCATCATCAAAGTTCACTTTTACAGAACTTAGTTGATTAGTAATCGTATTAAATTCATTTAAATGATCTGCAACAGACTCACCTTCTCACATCTTCATATTAAATAATCTCTTCATTAGAAATACCTTATTGGATGCCGAGGGTTTTTCATACAGTTTAGCCAATGCATCCATCAGATCCTTCATTGTCTTTTATTTCAAAATATTGAAAGCCACCGACGTTGCCAAGCTCAGTCGTATCTTTCCTAGAGCCTTTCTATCAAGAATCTCCCATTCTTTGTCCTTCATGGATGTCGGCTTCTTTGCTACTCCGCCTAATGGTAGGAATAGATCCTTCTGATATAAATAATATTCCATTTGCATCTTCCATAACTGGTAGTTTTGACCGTTAAATTTATTGACCCTAAACTTTTCATCTTCCGACATTGCTCCCACTCGAACCAGGAACCCCCTTTTCCTGTGAGTTACCTTTCCCCCTGATACTAGTTGTTAGAAAAATAGGATCGCGGAGCAATAAAATAAAAAAATGCATAAAAAAAACAAAGAAGATACACAATATAATAGAAACACAGATTTACATGGTTTACCTAGTGTGGGCTACGTCCTCCAGAGAAATTGTCAGTTCCTTCCTTTATTATTATCCAACAAATGAATGGATACAACCTACTACAAAACCTGTTGTAACTTCCTCTTCCTTCTCTCACAGTTTCCTATCTCAAAATACCATTTTTTCCATAATGCATAGACACAATACATTTCCTTCATAATAGAGGGTTGCCTTCTAGGAAAAAAACCCTAACATAATTTCTACCGTTAGATATGTGACCTTATAATGAACGGTCCAGATTTACAATGAAATTACAATATACATTTACAAGGCAATTTTTCCTTCGGGGGATTTGCCCCAAAACCCCCACCGAGGGCCCGCTTTCCCCCAGAACCCCACAACTAGGGGGATAGCCCCCCCAGACTCCACAGAGGGGGTACCCCCCCTCTGCACTCCCCTGCGTGGAAGAGTGTACATACTTCTGGGGTGTAAAGTCTTCATGGGGTATAAACATGGATGAAAAACATGAGACCTATGAATCAGGAAGATAATCAGTCTCCACAACCAACAGTAACACCCCTGGTTTTGATCCCCCATATTAAATAATGTATTGTTACATTGTTGAGAGGATAGAGTGCCCAAAAAATTATGAAAAGGACAATGGGCCTAATAAATGTAACGTTTTGATCATTATTAATAGTAAATACATCATTGACTGCTAGATGGATAAGGAATAGAGTTATAGGGGGCTATGATTCCAAAAGAGAGAGGGCTTGAGGGGCTAAGTGCTTATTTATTTTATATTACCCATTCTATGTAATGGGGGGGGATCAGTTACATGATATCTTGGGGGAAGGCCAAGAGGTTCTTGATCCCCACAGATTACAAAAACCCATCCCTGGTCTATGGAAGGGATTCCCTTGTTGGAAAATTATCTCATTTGTTTTTGGTCATTCACTCATTCTCATTCTTGTCCCCATTCTGGTATTTTTGATGGTCGCCTCACGCATTCATTCACCCGTTTTGTTCATTGTTCATCCTCTCTCGTGGATTCTGCACTCCATTCATTCCTTCACTCAGTCATCTTTCCTTATTTTTGTGTCTTTGCTTGGGAAAGAAAGACAAAATGTTGAAGAACAACCACGATTTTTGGATGTAGAGATTGTTGGTGTAATACAACCATGATTTGAGGACTTCATGTCTCAGATGCTTGGCCTATGTTCATCTTTGATCACAACTGCGAGTCCTAAGAGTACCAGCATGGAGATTCTGGACCAGCTACACTGGAGCCCTGGAAGGAGAAGGAATGTCTGAGGGACTGTGTGGAAGAGAAGAGTGGAGGTTCATTATATTGGGTCATGTAGGATGGGTAGAAGAGAGTTGGGTACATGGATTGATGTGAGTGTGGGAGAATCCTGTGAGAGCTTGAGTGTTGACTGGTTTGTGAAGCCAAGTAACACTCTAGAACCATCCTTGTGGATTCATAGCCCTAGCTCAGGGGTGACATTGTTGTTGAGACTTGGAACAACAATGTCTACGGTTTGGTGGAAAATCCTTGGTCTGCAACTAGTTGGTGTCTTCTTTTATAAAAAATAAGTACTCTTTGTTATGGTTTCCCTTGCTTGTGTATTTATTTCTGCTGCGTATCAAATTATTATACTTAAGATTGTACCTATATTATGCATGCTTGCTAGATAATGTTGTGCATGGTATATTGTGCATGTATTTTCTGTTGTGGTATGAATCTTGATCATTGCATGTATGTATTTCATGCTTCTTTATTAATTAATTGTTATCAGAGTTTCCAAATTTAGCCAAGAGCTGTGTTCTTGGTGCGACATGCCCATCCTGTAGGAGGTTGGGTATGTTACAGTTTGTTAACAGAGAAGAATTGTAGTGGCGTTTCCCTACTTGGGTGGTTGGGGATGTTACATTATGGCTAATATAGTTCTCATTGTATCTAACCTTCCAACTAGTGAAAGGGTCTCACCATAATTGACTTCAGACTGTTGTGCAAAGATTTTTGCTATCAATATAGCCTTGTACTTTTCAATTTCACCCTTTTCATTAACTTTGATTTTATAAACCCATTTCACACCAATAAAATATTTGTCTTTAGGCAAGTCTACTAAATCCCATGTATCATTCCTTTATATAGAATATATTTCTTCATCCATGGCTTGTACCCATTTTTCTTCTTTGAAAACTTCTTCAAAACAAATTGGTTGGCATGTAAACAATGGAAAATTTGAATGCACATCTAGATCTTCATATAGTTCTCTCAAATGTATAATATTTCTAGATCTTAAGGAAGCAATTGTTGGGTCAGATTCACTACTTGATCGATAATTAGGAATAGACTGGCATGTTGGGATAAATGACTCACCTTGAATAGAATTGCTTGGCATACTTGTTGGATTTCCTCTGACTAGCGATTGGGTTTGTCAACCTTGTTGTCCACCTTGTGCAATCTGCTCCTTTGCTTCATCACCTTCTTGAGGTACTATTACTCCAACATATATGGTTCTCTATATTCTTCCATCCCATGCTTCATCTTCTTTGAATTGATCATCCTTGGTGATTATAACCTTCTTTTTCACTGCATTATATAATTTGTATACCTTGGATTAATCAATGTACCCAAGAAATATGCATTTTTTGCTTCTATCATCTAGCTTCTTTCTCAAAGTTGTAGGTACATGAGCATATGCCACACAACCAAATACTCTAATATGTGCTACATTTCAACTCATACTTGTCCATGCATCTTGTGGAACTTTGTTCCTTACACTTTTAGTGGGATTTATGTTCAAAAAATAAACAGATCAAGCTAGTGATTCTCTCCAAAACTCATTTGACAAGTGTTTTGATTTCATCATGCTTTTCGCCATATTCATGATGCTTCTATTTTTCCTCTCAGCTACACCTTTTTTTTTTGGTGTATACCTTGTTGTAAACAGTCTTTTTATGCAGTGCTATTTGCAGAAATCATGAAAATATTTTGAATCATATTCACCTCCTCTATCTAATCTTAACACCTTAATTCTATGGCCACTTTTCTTCTCCACCATTTCCTTGAATTATCTGAACTTGTCAAAAGTTTCATATTTCTTTGCAAGAAAATACATCTGAGTCTTTCTATTATAATCATCTATGAAAATTAGGAAGTAAAGACTTCCTCCTAGTGACCGGGTATGCATAGGAACACAAATATCTATATGTTCCAACTCTAATGGTGTCTTTTCCCTATAAGAAACTCCCTTAGGGAAACTATCCATGTGTTTGTTTTATAGAATGCAACTTTCACATGTACAAGTTGGCTCTTGAATGGGAGGAAAACCTTTAACCATCCTTTCCTGCTGCAATAACTTTAGGCCACCAAAATGTATATGACCCAATATAAAATTCCATAGCCAAGAGTCATCTAAACATGTTTCCTTTTGGGAAAATGAGGCATCCCGACTACCATAATTCACGACTAGAGGGTACCTTCTATTCCTTGTCATCTTTACCCTAAAAATTAACCTCTTACTAGGAGGATTTTCATATATGAAGCAATCATATCCCTTAAAAATTACATTATACCTTTTTTGGGTAAGTTGGCCAATACTTATGATATTATGTTTTAATCCTGGGGCATAATATACATCTGGTATATGCTTTTTTTGTCCTTGTTTGGTCAAGATATCGACCATTCATTTTCCCATAACTTTTACAACATTTTTTGTCCCCAAATGAACTTCATTTCTGACTGAATCATTTATATCTACAATCATATTTCTATTTATTGTCATATAATTGCTACACCCACTATCTATAAGCCAAATATTACTATAAATCTCTTGAGTAGCATTACAAGTAAGAAACAAAGAATCTTCATAGTTTTCAGAGGTGTTAGAATAATTTGGATTATGTTTGCTAAGGTTAACCTTCTTCTTCCTACATTCATATGCATAATGACCTAGCTTATTGCAATAATAACACTTGGCCTTGGATTTTTCATACCTCTGATTTTTTAATGAGCTTCTGCTACTGTTATCCCTTAAGCTATGAGGATTTTGATATGATCTCCTTTCTTGATCTAAATCTTCATTTCCATCTCTTTGGCCATTTCTTCTTCCCTTGCCTCTTGATATCAATCTACATTTGCCTTTTGAGATAGAAACCTGAGACTTGAAAGTGTTTTCTAAAGAATCATCACATTTGTTCATTCTCAATTCATGGGATAGAAAATATCCCAATAGTTCATCTATTGATAGATGTGGTAGGTCCTTGGGATCTTCAATGGCTACAACCACAACATCAAATTTCTTGGGAAATGTTCTAAGAAATATCTCTACCACTTTCTAATATGAAAGTTCTTCACCATTCATCCTTAATTGATTTACTATGTTCATGAAATGAGTCATGTACTATTCTACTGACTCTGACTCTTTCATTTTCAAATTCTCAAAATTCATTCTTAAGGTCTACAACTTGACTATCTTGATCTTGGTAATAACTTGGTCTCTAATATGTCTCAAGCTAATTTTGAGAATTTTGCTACAAAGATCTTAAGAAATATATTGTCATCCAGGCCATTTTGAATGATATAGAGTGCTTTTGCATCCTTCTTCCTGTTATCTCTGAGTTGATCCTATTAATCATTTTTCAAGGATTGCTCAGATGCACTATCAACAAGTTTTGCATACCCATGAGCTACAAGCTCCCAACCATCCAAAGAACATAATAATATTCTCATCTTGATTGCCTAAACTTCATAATTTTTTCATGTAAGGACATAAACTTGTAGTTGTACAAAGCTATTACTACTTGAAGCCATTTTTTGTTTCTTATTTTCTTTACAAAAAAATTGGCTAAGCAAAATAAACCTTCTACTTAACCAAGATACACTTAAAAAAAACGCCCAACTTCAAATTTCTCCCAAAAAATAATTCTTTTTTATTTTATGCATACGAACTAAAGCACATAATTTGAACACTCTATGCCTCATGTTGCATGCAAAGCAGTGCTTCACTGTCACTCTATGTTGCCATTAGTAAGAAAGTATTTTTTTAACGTCCACGAGGATAAAAACAGCCTATGGGATAGATTGATTTTCCATCTGGATTTTGTATTCGGCCCTTTTCCTGTGAAGTTTTACAATAATCACTCCCATCTTCTTGACAAACTTTTCGTTGAATAGATTATCCCAAGAACTAGCTGCCAGAATACCTGCATAATTTTCCCTGCTGTCTTTGAAGGCCTCACGTTCTAAAATGAAATGTTTTTCTGTTTCCACTTTTCCGGAAGAGCACAAAATACATACTATTTCCTCCCACATTTCTTTTGGCATTTTCCAGTGTGCTATTTCACAATGGAGTTGATGAGAATTAGTCCTTAACTGAGCAATACGAATTATAAATCTCCAAGAAATATTGGCCCCTATGTACGCCTTTTGCTGATGGTTATGAGTGGGGTTAAACTCTTCAATGTAATACTTCTTCATTCTCCCTAGCTCTTTCTCCCAGGTACGTTTGTGGAACTTATCAATAACAAATTTTTTTATCTCCTCACTGTTTGTAGGACACATGCTCAAGCAAATGCCCCATTTACTAAACCATTTGTTATTTTTCCGCATCCAAGTCTTCTTTCTTTTGCACAATCTGTCACTAAACACAACCTTAGGCCATCTACCCTCTTCCATTTGCTCAATTTTTTTCAAAAACCTTATGACTCGCACCATAACAATTGCTTCAATAGGAGCAACCCCTGTTTCACTTAACAGGATAGCATAAGGAACTTCACTTTTAATTTTGAATTTGTTTGTAATCAAACGCTTCTGAATTTTTTCAATTTGTTTCCACTGCATCTTGGTTTCATTGCTGGCCCACAGTTCACAACCGTAGAGAATCACCGGAATCACTAGAAGCCCAAAAAGAGTTAGAGTGGTTTTCCAATCCCACAGCTCTGCCTCTCTACACCTTTTTTGAAAAGCATAAAATGCTTTCCAACCCCCTAAAGTTTTTTTCTTTCTACAACCATCCCAACTTAAATTTTCGTTGAAGTCAATTACGAGGTATTTGTAGTCTGCAACTTTTTCTAGAATGTTGTCTTTAAAGGAGAACTTATGCTAGTTATGTTTTTTTTTGTTAGAGAAAACCACTACTTTCTTTTTATTAATATTCACTTGCATCCCCACCCTTCTACAAAAATGCTCAAGGGAACATAAGAGCTCTTGCAAACCAAGAGCCGATTTAGCAATCAATATAAGGTCATCTGCGTACAAAAGAATCCTTATAACAAACTTACCCAAATGGATACCGTCACCCCCTTGCAAATTTAGCCATTCTTCAAGCTTGTTAATATATAACCCAAAAAGGGTAGGGGACAATGGGCAACCTTGCTTGACCCTGATATCGCTTCTAAAACTTTCAGAAATGTCTGCTGAAGTTCTAATTTTGACTTTCACCTCTTCATACAGCCTATGCACAACTGCTCTCAAATGTCTGGGAACCCCGAGTTCCTCCATTCCGCCCCAAAACGTATCCCTAGGAACCGCATCAAAGGCTTTTCTGAAATCAACAAATCAAAAAAAAAATCTTCCTTTTTCCCCCAAACTTTTTCAATGACATGCCTTAAAGTTATGCAATGATCAACTGTGGAATGTTTAGGTCTAAAACCTGCTTGCCATTTAGCACGTTTATCTCTTTCTTCTGCCCACTTGCTGATTTTCTTTTCTAACATGCTTCCAAATAACTTTGCAAACAAGGGGTTTATCATTATGGTTCTATAATTGGAGGGATTATTGAAGTCACCACTCTTGAAAAGAGGTATTTCCATACTAGTTGTCCAATCTGTGGGGAACCTCTGTTGTATGATGTTGTTGAAAATTTTTGTGATGTGAGGTGGAAGAATGTTTGAGCCCCACTTTAGATACTCTGCTTGGAGTTCATCTAAGTCTTTTGTTTTTCCAGCGCCCAACCTCTTGATACCCATCTCTACCTCTTGCAACGTGAAGAGTTTTGTGTCTGTGTTGACCAGGGGAGGAGGGTCAACCTTGGGATCCTGCTCATAAAGTTGTATTGCATAGTCGAACCATTTAGACGATGTAATGTTGTCTTCAATTTGCACCTTTTTCGGTTGGAGCTCCTTCCAGAGTAGTTTGGGGTTATTTTTCCCAAGGAATATTAGTTCTTCTCTCCTCGAAACCATGAAATCAGCCTTTTTCTTTCTTACTATTCGCTTGTAAGCTTTGAGCGTTATGTTATCCTTGTTTTATTCCTTCCACCTTCTCCTTGCCTTTTTGCATTCCTCGTAAAACCAAGCATTAACCGGAAAACAATTTGTTTCAGACTTCTTAATTTTTGTTCTTTTGCACTCAGCAATTGCGCTTTGAATTAAATGTGTTATTCTGTGACTATGAGGGCCATGAAATGAGATTTCCTCCTTCTCGAATAGCCTCTCTAACATTTTTTTTTGAAGGTATTACAATTCTCTGGAGTCAAAAGAATTCTCTGGAGCCTCTTTTGTGCGAATTGCAGTAAACCCTCGGCTTCTTCTTCGATTTTTGGCCTCCTCTGCTCAGAATAATCCCACCATCGGAATTGCGGATACTTTGTTTGAGATCCGATCTGGGGGTGCTTCGAGATGCAAACAAGGAGTAGAATCGTTCTGATACGATATGATGCAGATACTTTGTTTGAGATCCGTTCCGGGGGCACTTCGAGAAATGTCAGCAACGAAATTATCACCGTTGGCCGCATTGAAACTATTCTGAGCCACCCTTGAAATTGAAAGTAAAGCTTGCGAGTTATTCTTTGCATGTCCGTCCTCCACTGCAGTCGCCCATCCATCCGATAATTCCAATTGTGTTGGGTCAGTATAGGATCTCGAGTCTGTACAACAAACCATCAGCCATGCGATAATTGGCAATGTGTGGGGTATCTGAGGAAAATAAGCATATTCCAAAGTTGTTAATGCGGTCAAAAGTTATTTTGGAAGAGAAAGCGGTTCAAAGTTAATATTTTGTATTTAGTAATTAAATAATTAGAATTTTGCTCGAAAATGACAAGTGCTATGAGTCTTGAAGGCTATATAAGAAGAGAGGGTTGGACTTGTGTTACACTTGTATTTATCACCCTAGGACTTGAAGAGAACCTAATGATAATATTTTGTCAAAATCATAGGATGTACTTGAGAAATTGCTCCAAAACACCATTTTTTTTATCTTTGTTGTGTTTTTCTTAAAGAGAAGAGCGGTTAGTGGTTGCTCATAGACAACTCCTCGTCAATTGTTGGTTGTGCACAATAAACCCACAACCATGACCGTGATCTTCTAGAATCAGAGAGTTATGAGGAGATCAATGAGACATGGGTTGGCCATGATGCATTATTGGCTATGGAACTTGTGCACGACCTATTTTTTGTAGGATATTTTCAACTTCGGGCAGTCATTCTCCACAAGAAAGTACAAGAATCTCATCTATACCATTACAGAAGCCCCATGAAGAAGTTGGAGACCCAAGAAGAGAATTCGGCCCCATAGGAAAAATAATAAAGTAATTGAAGACCCAAAATTAAGAAGTTGGCCCCATATTGGCGCCCAAATTAGTATAAATATAGGTTTGACTCATTTCATTTGGATAGGCAGACAATTCTCCCTTCTGCAGTGCACACAAGGCAGTTGCAGTTGTAGTTGTGTTATTTCACTATATCTTGTCTCTGGTTGTCTTGGAGAGTGTGCCACACTTGGAGAAGCTCCGGCTTGGTTACTCTTAGTCATCTTATTGAGGCGCTAGGTCTTGGTGATGCTAGCCTTGGGGAGGGTCTTCTCTGTATGGTATTTTGGTTATTGATGGTGATGTGTTGGTAATATCTTGGACTAAATTCTTCTAGAGAAAGGTTGTTGGGTTTTCTCTGACGTTTGTGTTTCCCAGTATAAACTCTTGTATTCTTGTGTCTATTGTGCATGGTTAATATTTCTAGATCTTGTTATTTCCATTGCATTGTTATAGTTGAGATTGTCAGTGTATAGTTATTCTATGATAATTGTTGTATGAAAGTGAATCTTGTTATTAATCATAAGGAAATAAGTATCAAGAGCTGAGAATAATAAAACACCAACATGGTATCAAAGCTAGTTGAAATATTGTCACTGGATAGTTTCTATTTGCCACTGCACAGACCTGAACTTGTCAAGCTCGTTGAGCAACTTATTGGAGGATGTTGAGTTAAATTTTTCCATATGAAATTTATCTCTTCTAGGAGATGTTCTTGGTTGTTGTATTTGTCCCGGGCAGGTTACTATGGAGGTCATGACACTAGAAAAGTGTCTCTCTTGTCTTTTGTTCTTGTTTTTTTTCGAGCAAGTTACCAAAGAGGAATGATTGGTAACAACACTGGAAAAGTGTTGTTCTCGTTTCCCATTTTTTATTCTTGTTCCTATTTCCTTATCGTAAGAATATTGTTCTTGTCTACTATTTTTTGTTATTGTGCTTGTTTCGGGAAGGTCATAGGTGATAGCTCCGAGAGGGAGTTATAGTGATGGTTGCAGGAGGAAAAAGATTAGATGGTCTCTAGTTCAAGACATTGAGCAAGATATCCATACATGGAGTTGTATACATGACAATATACATCCATATACTGAAGGAAAATAAGACAGTTAAAACCTTCTGAAAAGAAGGATACTTGAAGTGGGATACAAATTGTTCCACATGGATATTGGCAAAGAGGAGTAGGTGGCTCCACCAGTGGTGAGGCAGAAGGCCCCACCTAGTACCAATTCATAGCAAGTTAGAGTTCATAAGGAGTCATCCCTCAGAATCCAGTAGGGAGGAGCAACCTCACAGGACATTTCATTGGAGATCATACTTCAGAAGATGAATAGGGAGAAGATGGCTCTATAGATTGTACAGACTCAGAGGGAGCACAAGGATCGAGGAATACTTGATGATCTTGGTTTTAACCAAGAATGTACACACTTAGAGTGAGCTGGACCTTTGAGAGATTCAGTTGGCTCAAGAGAGAGTCGATTATTCAGAGGGAGTTCCCCCCTAGATCCAGGTGGGAGAGAGACATATCCTAAGACTGGAAAACATGTGTCATGGATTGAGGAGGCCAGATAGAATATTCAGAGCCAAGAGGATTCTAGGAGATGTGATATTGCTACAATGACAGAGGAGGCAACCAATCAAGAGGATTGGGTAGGGATTTTGTCTCATTCATAGAGGGAGAAGCTAGTGAGGCAGACTCGACAACAAGAATTACTCCAATGACAGAGGGACTTGGAATTAGAGTTTGAGATGGAGGATCCTAGCTATATGTACTCTTGGGATTAGAGGTGTGATGAGATTAGATGAGATCTTCCTCATTTAGGGGATACTGATGAGATTCGATAAGATGGACTGCATGTCCATGACTACACCTATGATGAAAAATATGAAGAAGTTGAGTGATTCTACTTCAGATTCATATTTGGTGGATCCCATGATGTACATGTAGTTGATTGGATCCTTAATGTACCTGGATAATTCTAGGCCAGATATTTGCTTTGCAGTGAGCACCCTGAGCTAGTATTTGGTTGAATCCAAGGTAGTTCTAGTGGGTGGCAATGAAGCATGGCACAATTGGATATGGCTTGTCTCGGGTGATGAAGTGAGGTTGTAGAGATATACAAATTATGATTGAGAAAGGAGTGCAATAGACAAATTGAGCACCTAAGGGTGCTACTTCAACTTGGAATCAATTACGATTTCTGGGATAAGATGGAAGTATGCTTATGTAGAACTCAGCAGAGCAGAGACAGAGTATACCACATCTAGTGTCACAAGTCGTGAAGTGGTGCAACTTCAAAATCTTCTTGCAGGACTTCATTCAATACATGGTACAAAAGGGAGTAGTGAAGCTCCAATATTTATCCACATAAGAGCAGATTGCAGATATCCTCCTTGAGTGGCCATACTGATTTGGCTGAGGAGGATGATACACAGGATTATCCATGCCGATTTGTATAGTGATGAGCATTGATGTTTCAACATTGGTCAGACATTCTCCCAGATTGGTCATGCACGAGGATATGCTAGTGCTGATATGACCAAGGGAAAATGATTCATTCACTCACTGGACTCTCCTACTGGTGAATGGCCTAAATATGTTGATTTTTTCTAAGAAATAGCATCGAACAGACATTATCCCAGATTGGTCATACATAGGGCTATGTTAGTGCTGATATGAACAATGGAGAATGATCCGTTCACTTATGGGGATATGCTAGTAGTGAATGGCCCATAGCATTGGGAATACATTATCCCAGATTGGTCATGCATGGGGATATGATAGTGTTGATATGACCAAGGGAGAATGAGTCATTCACTTACATGGCTCTGCTAGTAGTGAATCGCTCATAGCAATGGGAATACATTATCTCAGATTGGTCATGCACGGGGCTATGCTAGTGTTGACATGAACAAGGGTAATGATTCATTCACTCAGGGGGCTTTGCTAGTGGTGAATGGCTCAGGTATAGTCCTTCTCCTGACAAGGAATGGATGGAATTGAGATGCTATCACATGCATATTCTAGATGGAATGCATGTGCGGAGATGGCACATCAACATGGCTCATGAAGACAACCTTTCTATGACAGAAAATCCAAGTATGGAGAATGTGTCCCCTGTTGAGAGGGAGTGTTGTATATTTTCAAATTATGGCAGTCATTCTCCACAAGAAAGTACAAGAAGACCCATCTATACCATTACAGAAGCCCCAGGAAGAAGTTGGAGACCCAGGAAGAGAAGTTGGCCCCATAGGAAAAACAATAAAGTAATTGAAGACCCAAAAATAAGAATTTGGCCCCAGACTGGAGCCCATATTAGTATAAATATAGGAGTGACTCATTTAATTTGTACATGAAGACAATTCTCCATTTTTCAGTGCGCACAAGGCAGTTGCAGCTGCAATTGTGATATTTTGCTATATCTTGTTTATGGTTTTCTTGGAGAGTGTGCCACACTTGGAGAAGTTCGTACTTGGTTTCTCTTGGTCATCTTATTGAGGTGCTAGGTCTTGGTGATGCTAGCCTTGGGAAGGATCTTCTATGTATGGTATTCTGGCTATTTATGGTGATGTACTGGTAATATCTTGGACTAAATTCTTCTAGAGAAAGGATGCTAGGTTTTCTCCCAAGTTTGTGTTTCCCAAGATAAAATCTTGTGTTCTTGTGTCTATTGTGCATGGTTAATATTTCTAGATCTTTTCATTTCTGCTGCATTGTTATAGTTGATCATTTTAGTGTATAGTTATTCTATGATAATTGTTGTATGAAACTGAATCTTGTTATTAATCATAAGGCAATAGCTATCAAGAGCCGAGAATCATAAAACACCAACATTTTATCCTAGTTCCAAGCGTTGAACCTATCTCTTAGGATTCTCTATCTTCCCATAAAGAGAGGTTGTATTGGGGCATTGGGAACCTGATGAAAAACTAGAAATCAAAGCTATAGTCCTTATATTATTGGAGAGAAACTAGAAATTCCTATTTCCATCTTGTGTTAGTGAGTGGGGTGTTTGGTATCAACACGAAGGATAGAATCATCCTACGTGAGATAGGAAATCATATCCTTACTATGATATGGAAGATTGTATCAATTCTTCTCATAAAACAAGAGTGGCTAAGGACAAACTCAATGAGCTCGTATCTATGAGTGCAACAAAGAAGACTCAAGGTATATCATTTGTTGTATCTCTCTTCTTAATATAATATACATCTATGTTCTTTTCCCCCTCTAATACTTTTTTTATAAATCTATGTTCTTTTCCCCCTCTAATACTTTTTTTATAAATCTATGTTCTTTTCCCCCTCTAATACTTTTTTTTATTAATTATTTCTTAGTTCATAATAAATTTTTGGTACATCTAATAATCCTTGAGCATTAGATTATGCTTGATTGTTTGCAATCATCTTTTTTGTGCCCAAAAATTTGAGAAATGTTTGCATGTTGCTTTGTGGAGTTAACAGGTTGAAAAGGTTGTTGGGAGCTAGATCTTGGGAGCTTTGTCACAAGGATAATTATAGGAAAATCGTTATTGTTTGGTAGGTGTTATATTATTTTCATGTGTGTGTGGGGGGTGACATATTTGATGACTGCATTTTTTCTATTTTAGCATTTTTCGGTATTTTTAGCTATTTTCTAAATTAATCTTAGATTAAAGGATTAGGGTTTTGGTGGTTGTGGAATACCTAAAATAATGTGTATAGTGTATTGTGAATGGTGAAATTAAGAAAATTAATATTTGAGAGGTGTGACACAAAGGAAGGATGGATTTATCCCGGTTAATGGTTTCCACCATAAATCTCTATGTACTATGTGTATGAGCCATTGATTAATTTTTGTATTTATTAAGAATATGTATGCATATTTTTACTTAACTGATTTAAAACTTATATGTGCTATCATAGAACTTTTTTGGCTTCAGGGGGACACCTTTGTTGTTGAGGGTTTGGATCGATATTGATAGATCAAGTTTATTTTAGGTCTGTGATAAACCTAGGTTCAATGGGATCTTTGCAATAGTGATTCATGCGTTGAAAGAGAATGACAAGTAGTTCTATGATCAAGATTGAGAAGTTCAAAGGTAAAAAAGTTGAGCTATGAAAGAGAAATATGGAGGACCTTGTTGTAGAAAATGAAAAATGGATCATTGTGGATCCAAGCACACAACCTACTGGTACACAACCTACTAGTACACAATCTACTAGTACAAAAACTACTAGTACTCAATCTACTAGTATGTCGAAATAAGATTGGGAGAAGCTTGATAGACTAAAAAGGAGTATGATTCAACTCTGCATGGAAGATTCAATGTTACTCAATGTGTCAGGAGAATCTACAACCAAGGAACTATGGGAAAAGTTGGGGAATTTTTATCAGTCAAAGTCCCTAGTAAACAAGTTGTTTCTTTGAAAGAAGGCATAACATATTAGGATGGAAGATGGAGATTCTATGATAGAGCATATAAATGCATTCAATACTCTAGTAAGTCAACTTTCTATGTTAATATTATGATTGTAGAAGAAGATAAGTGTATTAATTTGTTATGTTCTTTGCAGACTTGCAGGATAATTTGGTTGTACAAATTGGTAGTACCACTCAATATCCATTGAAGTAATATGTAGTTTCATCCTTGTTATTAGAAGAGATGAGGTGAAAAATCATGGATAGTCATATCATAGATGCTTTATCTGTAAGAGGTAATCCCCAAGATAGGAATAAAATTAAGTCTTCGGGGGGATCTAAATCTAAAGGTAGATTTAAATCCCCAGAAAAAGAATTGAGGAAATGTTGGAAATGTGGTAAAGATGGGAATTATAAGAAAGATTGTAGGTCTAAGAATGTTGATAAAGAAAAGGGATATGATGATGCCTCTTCCATGGAGGTGAAAACTTCCACAAAAGAAGGAGGTGATGTTTACTTGGAATCTACAGGTACACATGCAAATCATGATGTATGGTTGATCAACTTCAGTGCATAATTTCATATGACTCCTTATAGGTAGTGGTTTATTGAATATGAAAAGTATGATTGTGGTTACTTCTTCCTAGGAGATGACTTGAAAACCAAAATTATGGGACGTGGAAGGGTTAAGTTGTTGTCGAAATATGGAAGGATTAGAAATCTCCCTAGAGTTCTACACATTCCAGATCTAGCCGGGAGCCTAATATCTATAAGAAAGTTGGATGATGCAGGTGTGGACACTTTAATGGGAAATAAAACGTGCAAGATGGTACGAGGAGCAATGATGTTGATGAGAACAGTTTGGTGTGGAACTCTGTACAATTTATTGGGAAGCTCTTATACTGATGGGTGTAATAGTTCTATCATTCCTTAGCAGAGACATAAATAATATATGATCCATACTATCCATGGAAAGAAGACCATGCCTTGGCATCAAAGACTAGGACATATTGGAGAAAAGGGCCTTCGAACACTACAAGGTAAAGGTATGGTTGAAGGTATGACTAATTGCACCCTGGATTTTGATTTTTGTGAACATTGCATATACGGTAAACAAAATAGAGTAATATTCCCATCTAATGCTACAAGAGAAAAGGGGATCTTAGATTTGATACACAACGATGTGTTAAGACCTGTGCATGTTCCATCACTAGGTAAATATATGTATTATGTTTCATTCATAGATGATTTCCCAAGGAACAAATGGATTTAGTTTCTTAGGAAGAAATTTAATTCATTTGATAAATTTAAAGAGTTGAAGTCTATGATAGAAAATCGGATAGAGAAGACAATAAAGGTGTCGAGGATAGATAACAGTAGATAATTCTGTGGGAATGAATTTGAAGAGTTATGTAATAAGTGTGATATAGCAAGGTAGAATACTATTACATACACACCTCAATAGAATGGGGTTGTAGAAAGGATGAACATGACATTGATGGAAAAATAAAGGAACATTCTCAATGGTGTCGGGTTAGGACATGAATTCTAGGTAGAGGTAGTGGGTATTGCATGTTACCTGGTAAATAGATTACCCTCATCAACATTGTTGGACAAAACTCTGCACAAGGTATAGACTGGTAAGAAACCCTTTCTTGAACATCTCAAAGTGTTTGGTTTTGATTCTTATATACATGTTTCAAGTGGTTCTTCCCTGAAAATTTCTCTAGATAGGTCTCCATGAAGAAAGGAACTCTTGACATCCATTTGTTGGATTTTCCATCCAACACGAGCAAGAAGGGAAATAATCAGTCAAATAGAGTTCATCTTTGCAGCAGGGGAAAAGGTCTTAGTGTATTCAATACCTTCTTATTGAGAAAATCCTTTTTGGACCATAATTATTTATGTCGCTCAATGACACCTTCGGAGGTAAAATTGGTCTAATCGACACTTCACAATGTTCTTTCCTTATGGTCAGGGAAGTAAGTCCCAAGTGTGATTCTTCAAAAATGAATCAATTTATGTTTGCATAGCATTTTCCCATTCATATCATCCTTGAGTATCTGATTAGGTAATTGGGTCATAATTTTTAAATACACGAGTCATTAATGCAATGCTAGCATGTTTCTTTTGAATTAATCAAGTTTGTCATACGTAGGAAATATCATTGACATAAGCTCCAGTGGCCTTAATAGTCTTAGTATCCCATCTGGGTAGAGAATAAATAGGTGAATTGTTTTTCACTATTGAAGGTATATCAGAAGTCGAAGCAGTGTCAATAGATGGAGATGATGGACCAGTTGAAACATATATCGACAGACTAATTGACTCAGAGGTCGACGATCTAGTCGAAATAGCAACAAAGTTTGAATGTTCAGTCGAAGGACTAAAAAATGGAATAGGAGAACCATAGTTGGGAATGACATCAAAGGGATCATCCTGTAGTTATCCAAAGGAGGCATGAAACAACTTTATGTCACAAGAATTATCATCAAACCATACATTATGTTTGATAATGATTTGTCGTTTGACAAGGTCAAACATTCATTAGGCTTTTGACTCTTCAAAGTAACCCATAATGATCCAAGCATGAATCTTTACATCCAACTTATTTTTGCAATCATTAGAAATATGAGCCCAAGAAACATATCCAAACACATAGAGGTGGTGTAATGAAGGCTTCTTTCCACACCATTGTTCGACTAGAGTCACTAAAGGAACAACTAGAGATGAGATGTGATTGAGAAGTTAGTTTCACAATATCTTTCTTCATCCCAGAAGTGAGAGGGAAGATCCTTTGATGCATCCCCCCTACTCTCCTTCGGGCTACACAACCTCCTGATCAAGGATATTTGATTCTACAAGCCAAATCGTCTATCTGAAACCTTGATGGTCTCACTTTTTAATAGAACATGAGCCCTTTTGGCTTTTGGTGCAGGTTCTATGATACCCGCAACCTCTCCCTTCGCGATGTTGAACTTTCAAGTTTCAGGCGCTAGCTCCTCCTGCATTAGCCCCTTCTTGGATGTGACCTTGGGATATGACCTCACAAAAAACATGTGATTGTGGGCACAACCAAGAGTGGTTTGGGATCAACCCGCTTTTCTCCCCGCAATTCAATACTAGTTGCCACATGTCCTTTTGGCGATACCATGGTTTCAATTGCGGCCCACTCTAAATTTTTTAAAGCTCGAGCACTTTTTGTCCTCAAAATTGAATGAAACCATTGATATTATGACCTCGGTGGTGTTTTGTGATCAACAACTGAGCTCTACCTCCTTTCACACACACTCCCACATTTCCATGATCACTCGACGCATGTCCCTTTCGATCAACGATCATGATTTGCTTCACCAATTTGGGGTTCGGAGTTTTCAACTCTCAAACCTTACTTTCTCCACAATGCTTTCACCTAGAGCTCATGATCTATTGATGCATGTCTCCCACAGATCGACGAGTGCAATTCCTTCAGGTCTTCGGACTTCGGAAAAATTAACTCTCAACTTTCACTTTTCCTCGAAGTGTGCATATTTCTGCCGCGTGTTCTCCTGAATCAGACAACTAAGATTCACTTTGAGTTTTCACCTAGAGTCCACAGATTTTCACCGTGTGCCCTCATTAATCTAATGGCTATGATTTACTTCGGGTCTTTACCTGGAGTCCAGAGATTTATGCCGCATGTTCTCCTGAATCGAATGGCTAAGGTTCACTTCGGATCTTTGGGATTCATAAATCTCAATACTCCACCTTTACTTCCTCATGAAGCTCACGATCCATCGCCATGCATCCCTCTAGATCTGATGGTCTAGATTAAATTTGGACTTCGAAAGTTTCAATTCTCAACTGAAACCCAATTTATTTTATCCGAAGCTCACGATCCGTCGCCACGCGTCCCTCTAGATCTGATGGTCCATATTTAGTTCGAACTTCGGGTTTCAGGAGTTTCAACTCTCAACTGAAACTCTCGAAGTGATTTTTCCCAGATCCTCTGATCTCCTGACACATATCTCTTGGCGAGCAATGGTCAAGATCTACTTCAACTATTTCACCTCCTCCTTTTCCACAAACTTCAGGAGTTGTGGATCTTGCGCCACCTATCCCTCTTCACAATTGACAGTCCTAAATCACTTTGATACTTCAGAACTTCGAAAGTCCTCTCTCCTCTGTGATTCAAGAGACTTAAATATCATGCACCTTTTCCCAGATCCAACGATCTGGAACGATCCCTCTCCCTCCTAGACATATATTAACTAATGATTCATGAAACCTTCAGAGCTTCACTTCTTCTGAATATTTATCCCTGCTATCTCTTCTGAGCTTGATCCCCTTGAGGATTTGATCTCCCATGAACTCGTTGCATTCTTGGGATTTCGAAAAAAATCAGATCCAAGGGTTTCTTCGAAAGAAACTCTTCTTTCATTCCTTATGCTTCTCTCCTTTGGTTCTTTGACACTTAGTTTCTCATTGACTCTATGCACTCCTTGCACTTGGCCTAAGTTCCTACCATTCCTTCTAAACTTCTCTGAGTCAATTCAAGACTCTATCGATGCACTCCTTTTGTAATATATCCACAACTTGCATACAAGTTCTTAGAAGCGGAGTGATTGAAGCTTATCCAATTCATCACAAACTCATATGATCAAACATAAACAATCATACATAAATGAAATGAACTAAACACATACACAATACATCATTCATTCATTCATTCATCAAAATGAACACTATCCAAGGAATTTGGAACAACTCTGTCTATTCTATTCATTCATGAAATAAAATTACATAGTATTACAGTTCTTTACTATGTCTTTCTTCTCTACTTTGCTACTCTACTCTTGTCTGATCTCTAATGCAATACAACAACAAAACAAAACTATATAAGGAGTAACTCCTCGATCTCTTCTTCATCCTATCTATAACCTATCCTATCAGGTTCTAGCAGTTACCTACTTTTTCCTATTACAATAACTATCAGTTATTACCTAATAAGGGCTCCCACTCCCTATCTACAACTCCTTACAGTCGTATGAGACTTTTACAAACATGATATATTTAAAAAAAAAAAAATCCAAAATATCTCAACAACTCGTTTTGTTTCTGAGTTAAATGTTGATTTGAAATTCCATCATTCTGAGATGTCATATCTTTGCCTTCACACTTGCATCTTTGACTTTGAATGTGATGTTCCTGCATCATACTCCTCTGGCTAAAATATTCATGGAATCCTGTCCATGAGCTCCTGTACTTTTTTTCCATGCTTCAAAATATTAGGTTTAGTGACCCAACTTGAATCTTCCACCGGATGATCTTTCCACTTCACTAAGTATTCAAGATATGTCTTCCTCCTAGTCTTCTTTCCAACACTCTGTTCTATGATTTTCTCCATCTGAGCTTTTTCTGCTGTGGGAAATTGTTCTTCCCACTGAACTTATTTATGATCATATGATTCTCCTACATCACCTCTCTTGTAAAGATACATGTCTGTAACATTGAATATCGGTGATATCCCAACATTGTCTGGCAATCCAATTTCATAAGCATTGGCTGCAAATTTTCTGAGAATCCTGCATGGTCCAATCTTCTTCATATTCAACTTATTATATGTTCCCATTGGAAACATTTATTTTATCAAATGAGATAAGACTTAATCTCCTACTTCGAATTGAACATCTCTCCTCTTTTGATCAACTATGTCCTTATATTTCAGGTTGTTGTCCTATAGTTTCTCTCTAACTCTATCATGGAGTTTCTGCATTTCTGTTGCAAAATCTTCTGTGCCAGCACTTATGAATTCATCTTGGTTCAAATCTCTCAACTATGTAATCCCTCTTGGTTGTATTCACTGAATTGTTAAATGCAAATTCTTCTTCTGCCAGAATCTGATCCCATTGACGACCTTACTCAATGACTAAACTTTTTAACAAGTTTCCCAGATTCTTGTTTACTACATCAGTTTGTCCATTTGTCTGAGGGTGATATGTTGAACTAAAGGACAAGTTTGTCCCTAGCCTCTTCCATAGATTTCTCCAAAAGTGTCCTACAAATTTTGTGACTCTATCTGAGACTATGCTCCTAGGCAATCCATGTAATCTCACCACTTATTTGAAAAGCAATCTGGCTATATGTGTAGCATCGTTTGTCTTCCAGCATGGTATGAAATGTGCCATTTTTGAAAATATTTTTACCACAAAAAATATGGAATCACTCCCCTTTTGGGTTATAGGAAATCCCAATAAAAAATCCATATTGATTGCATCCCACGACCTTTCTGGAATTGGTAATGGTTGATGCAAACCAGTCTTCTGTTGTCTTCCTTTTACATACTGGAAAATTATGCATTTGTTCACAAACTTTTTCTCCTCTGCCCTCATGCTTGGCCAATAGTATGAATTTAACAACTGTGCAAATGTCTTATCATGACCAAAATGTCCAGCTAAAACTCCACTATGTTTCTCTTTCAGCAGGTTATCTGTCATTGAGCATCTTGGTATGCACAGTTGCTTCCCTTTAAACAATAATCCATACTAGATCAAATATTTTGTCCATGGGCTTCTATCTCCCAACAAAGGATTCTTACATGCCTCATAAGATTCCTTAAAATATGGATCTTCTTGATACATTTCCTTGAGGTGTTCAAAACCTAAGGTCTCCACTTGGAATTCTTGTACATTTAAACTCTTCCTTCTCAAATCATCTGGAACGTTGTTAGTAGTTCCAACAATATATTTAATAAAAAAGTAAAAATTTTCATAAATTCTACCCATTTAGCATGTCTTTGATTCAACTTTTCTTGCCTAGTAATAAACTGCAAAGCTTGATTATCACTGTACAAGACAAATTATTTAGGAGTTAGATAGTGTCTCCACTTCTTTAAATCTTAAATCATTGCATAAAATTCTTTGTCATATGTGGAATACTTCTTCTTGGTGTGATTCACCTTCTCACTAAAATAAGGAACTGGCCTATTATCCTGACTCAAGACTGCTCCAATAGCTACTCCACTTGAATCACATCTCACTTGAAATGGTTTTCCAAAATATGGTAAGACCAATATTGGTTGTTCTGTGATCTTCTCCTTCAACACTTTGAAAAAAATTTCAGCTTCCTCTATCCATTTAAAAGACTCGTGGTTCTTCTTCACAGTGTCCAACATGGGTGTAGATATACCACTGAAATTTATGATAAAATTTCTATAAAAACTTGCTAACTCATGAAAACTTCTTACTTCAAATATCTTTCTTGGGGATGACCATTCTTTGATTGCTCTCACCGTTTTTGGATCCATCTTCAATTCATTTGAAAAGATCACAAAACCCAGGTATACGAGTTTTTTCTTCATAAAAGAGATTTTCTTCAGATTTATCAACAATTTTTCTTGTTGCAACCTTCTCATCACTGATGTCAAATGTTTTAAGTGTTCCCCCTTTGTGTTACTGAATATTAGTATGTCATCCAGATACACTATGACAAATTTTCCTATGAAGTCTTTCAATACTTCATTCGTTAATCTCATAAATGTGCTTGGGGCATTTTTCAACCCAAATGGCATGACCAACCATTCAAACAAACCTTTGTTTGTCTTGAATGTTGTCTTCCATTCATGTCCCTCTCTCATCCTTATTTGATGATATCCACTCTTCAATTCTATCTTGGAAAAATAGCTTGCTCCACTCAAATAATCCATCTTGGGTAAAGGAAATCTATAACTAATGGTGATCTTATTGATGTGTCTGGAATCTATACACATTCTCCATCCTCCATCCTTCTTTGGACTCAATGCAGTTGGTATTGTGCATGGGCTTAGGCTTTCCCTACCTAAACCTTTATCCAAAAATTCTTGGACTTTATTTTTGACTTCCTCATTCTCTCTAGGTGTCAACCTATAAGCTGCTTTATTTGGTAAACTAGCTCCTGGAATAAGGTCAATATAATGGCTTATACTCCTAATGGGTGGCAATGAGTGAGGTAACTCATCCACTACTATGTCAGGAAATTTTTCTAACAGTTCTTGAATTTCTTCAGGTAAATCTTCCACATAAGTATTTGTAAAGATAACTATTGCCTTCCTCACTATAGAAAACTGCATCTCGTACTCCTTCTTGACTTCATTCAAGAGTTTCTTCCCACTCATGAGAACTATACTTGAACTAGCTTCCTTCTTTTGCTCTATGTTCTCTATTGGCAACAACATATGTGTCCTACCATTCTTTTACAGGGTATAAGTATTCTTCCTCCCATCATGAATAACTTTTCGATCAAATTGCCATGGTCTCCCCAATAAATATGAAAGACATCCATAGGAGTTACATCACATAATATTTAATCCCTATAACCTCCTATTTTAAATTCAACTTGGCATTGTTGACTTACCATTACTTGATGTCCTTTTTGCAACCATGATACCTTGTATGGGTTTGGATGTGTAGTTGTCTTCAACTCCAGTTTCTCCACCATCTCTGTGGATACTAGATTGTCAGTGCTCCCACTATCTATGATCACCTTGCAAACTTTGTCTTTTGTCTTGCAAGCAGTTCTAAACAGACTCATCCACTGAATTGGTTCCTCTACCTCCTTCTCTAGTTTAAGAAGAACTTTCCTCATCATCAGGTTCTTTCCTCATTTTGTTTTTTCTAACATGCTTATGTGCTTTATAAATGTGTTCTTCTTCTCCTCTAGTGTCTTTCTTCCTCTCTGAGCATTCCCAAGACATGTACCCTGTCTTTCCACAAGAATAACATCTAAATTCACCTCCTCTAGCTCTTCCTCTTCCTGTAGGAAAAGAGCTTCTTCCTCCATGTTGTCCTTCCTTAGAACGTCCACCTTTCTCAGGGTGACTATGTTGTTTTTCAGCTTCATGCTTTGGTTTCTGGAACTTCTCTCTGTTGGTTCCCTTACCTATGCTTGAATTTCCTCCTTTGTTTTGTTGGCTTTGTTTTCTAGCCAATTTCTCTTCAGATTTGAAGGCTTCTTGATAAGGATCATCGCATTTACTAACAGACATCATGTTGATATCCTCTTGTATTTCATATCTTAGTCCATTGATATACCTGTTTTTTCATCTTCATTCTCTTTCTGTCCAACCGTGATGTTTAGTCTGTAAAATTCCTCAGTGTACTCCTTCACTGATAATATTTTCTGTCTCAGGTTCTACAATATTCTGAACATATTGATTTGATAGTCCTTTGGGATAAATTTTTCTTTTATCTTGGCTACCATCCTATCCCAACTTTTGATTTTATGCTTTCCCTTGCATTTGTGATTGGATTGTAGTTCGTCCCACCATAGTGTTGCATGACCCTTCAGTCTTGTCATTGCATGCTTCACCATATTCTCTTCTTTGATATATTCATAATCGAAGTACTTGTCCATAGCATGTACCCAATCCAACAATTCTTCAACTTCTAAATTGCCTTCATACATTGGTACCTCTATTTTTCCTCTAGCTCCTATTCTTGAAACAACTTTCAATAAGCGGTCTTCTGCAACATTCTCTGCTATATCTTCTTCGAACTCTATCTCTTTTCTTTCATCTTCACCGATATCTTCAGTGTCTGGTGGTCTCCTCTACGTTGTTTCCATGGCATCTAGTCTCATTCTGATTCACCTCATTTCTTTTTCCATTTCTGGATTCGCTCTACGTCTTCTGGGTGGCATGATTCCACTACGTCACCTTCAGAATCTATAAACAAAATCAAATCTTGATACCACAAATGATATCAATTTATCTCCTTTCTCCTGTGTCTATTGTCTGCAAACAAATTCAATAGCTTTGATACCACCTATGCATCCCCCCTACTCTCCTTCGGGTTACGCAACCTCCCAGTCAAGGATATTCAATTCTATGAGCCAAATCGACTCTCTGAAACCTTGATGGTCTCACATTTTAATTGAACACAAGCCCTTTCGTATTTTGTTGCAGGTTCTATGATACCCGTGACCTCTCCCTTCGCACTAATGAATTGTCAAGTTTCAGGCACTAGCTCCTCCTCCCTTAGCCCCTTCCTGGATGTGACCTTGGGCTATGACCTCATGAAAACACATGAGTGTGGGTGCGACCAAGAGTGGTTTGGGATCAACCCAATTTTCTCCCCACAATTCACTACCAGTCACCACACATCCTTTTGGTGATACTGTGGTTTCAATTGTGGCTTTCTCTCAAATTTTTAAAGCTTGAGCACTTTTTGTCCCCGCAATTGAATGTAACCATTGATATTATGACCTTGGTGGTGTTTTTTTATCAATGACTGAGCTCTGCCTCCTTTCACATGCACTCCCAGATCTCCATGATCAGTCAACACGTGCCCCTTTTGATCAATGATCATGATTTGCTTCGCCAATTCTGGGTTCGTATTTTTCAACTCTCAAACCTTACTTTCTCCACAAATCTTTCACTCAGAGCTCATGATATATTGACGCGTGTCTCTCGCAGATCAACGACTGTGATTCCTTCAGGTCTTCGAACTTCAAAAAACTCAACTCTCAAATTTCACTTTTTCTCGAAGTGTGCGGATTTCTGCCACGTGTCCGCCTGAATCAAACAACTAAGATTCACTTTGGGTCTTCACCCAGATTCCATGGATTTTCACTATGTTCCCTCCTTAATTTGACGACAATTATCTACTTCGGGTTTTTACTCGGAGTCCACAGATTTATGTCGCATGTTCTCCTGAATCGAACGACCAAGGTTCACTTCGGATCTCTAGGATTCAAAAATCTCAATACTCCACCTTTGCTTCCTCCTGAAGCTCACGATACATCACCATGCGTCCCTCTGGATATGACGGTCCAAATTCACTTTAGACTTCGAATTTTGAAAGTTTCAATTATCAACTGAAACCCAAATTCTTTTATCTGAAGCTCTCTATCCGTCGCCACACATCCCTCTAGATCTGATGGTCCAGATTCACTTCGGACTTTGGGTTTCGAGAATTTCAACTCTCAATTGAAACTCTCAAAGTGATTTTTCCCAAATCCTCTGATCTCCTGACATGTATCTCCTAGAGACCAATGATCGGGATCTACTTCGACTATTTCACCTCCTCCTTGTCCACAAACTTCTGGATTTGTGGATCTTGCGCCACCTATCCCTCTTGACGATGGACGGTCCAAAATCACTTCAGGACTTCAAAACTTCGACAATCCGCTCTCCTCTGTGATTCAAGAGACTTAAATCTCACACACATTTTCCCAGATCCAACGATATGGAATGACCCCTCTCCCTCATGGATGGATCTTAATCAATGATTCATGAAACCTTCAGAGCTTCACTCCTTCTGCAGATTTATCCCAGCTATCTCTTCTAAGCTTGATCTGCTTGAGGATTTTGATATCCTATTCACTCCTTGTGTTCTTTGGATTTCGAAAAACTCAGATCCAAGGGTTTCTTTGAAAGAAACTCTTCCTACACTCCTTGCGCTTCTCTACTCTGGTTCTTTGACACTTAGTTGCTCATTGAATTTGTGCACTCTTTTCACTTGGCCTAAGTTCCTAAAATTCCTTCTGAACTTCTCTGAGTCAATTCAAGAATATATAGATGCACTTCTTGCATACGATATGAACACCTTGCATACGAAATTTTCTTAGAAGCGAAACGATTGAAAATTATACAATTCGTCACAAACTCATATGATCAACCATAAACAATCATACATAAAAGAAATGAACTAAAAACATACAAAATACATCATTCATTCATTCATTCATGAAAATGAACACTGTCCAAGGAATTTGGAACAACTCTCTCTATTCTATTCATTCATGAAATAAAATTACATAGTATTATAGTTCTTCACTACATCCTTCTTATTTACTCTGCTACTCTACTCTTATCTGCTCTCTAATGCAATACAACAATAAAACAAAACTATAGATAAGGAGTGGCTCCTCGAGCTCTTCTTCGTCATGTCTGTAACCTATCCTATCAGGTTCTAGCGGTTACCTACTTTGTCCTATTACATTAACTATCAGTTATTACCTGATAAGGGCTCCCACTCCCTATCAGCAACTCCTTACAGTCGTATAAGACTTTTACAAACAAGATATATTTAAAAACGTTGTTTCCAAAATATCTCAACAACTCGTTATATTTCTGATTTAAATGTTGATTTGAAATTTTGTCATGATGATATGTCATATCTTTGCCTCCATGCTTGCATCTTTGACTTTGAAGGTGATGCTCCTGCATCATCCTTAGCCTACAAAATACATCTAGAATTTTCTATTAATGTATGATTCTTTCATTCTTCAATTCCATTCTACTGCGGTGTGTGAGGAACTGACCACTGCAAGTTAATACCAGATCAAACCAAGTATTCTTCAAAAGGTATATTGACATACTCACCACCATTTTATGATATCAATAACTTGATGGGTCAACCACATTGCTTTTAAGAAAATGATCTAAACTCTTTGAACTCTACAAATACAAGGTTCTTATACTTAATATATACCTTGCACCTACTAGGGAAGATAGATTGATGTAGAGAACATCACTTTGAACCAACTCCAGGAGGTGTTTTTCTCACCACACTTTTCATGAGTCATAGGGTTCCTGATGATGTTTTCCAAGAACACATCCTTTATAGACTCCTTCAAGGGGAAAAATTTAGGAATACCAACAACCATATTATGAGTTTCCATCAATTCCAAACTTTGAAAATTCAGGTGTTCTAGTTGGTCATTACAAGTTCGACTTCTCTCATCAGTGTGAGAAACAAGAGCATTCAGTTCAATTTCGGGTCGAGTCATGTCACATAATTTATACATACTATCCTTTGAGTCGAGAAACCCTATGGTGAAAATCGAATAACCTTTTTTCAAATATCAAACAAAGAACCAATCTAGAAAAAATTCTACAATATTACATGTCTGTGTTAACTAAGACACAAAAAACTGATTTATACTGAGATTTGGAAAATGATAAACATCAAAAATCCTCCCATTTTGACAGGTAACATCACCATGACCAACAATATCCAAAGAAAAATCACTAGTAACATAGATTTTCCTCTCTTCGTCTTCACTCAAGGACGTGAACAAGGAAGCATCCTTAACCATATGATGAGTGCACCTTGAGTCAACTACCCATGCATTCTATGAAGAATGAGACAATAAGGCTTGATAAGTTGTGACTTGGAAGGTGAAATTATTAGTTGGTCGGTGAAGAAATGACACATCCCCTTCAAGGTGTTTAACCTTCTCCTCTAAATCATCTCTCTTCTTTTGGAAGACCTTCTCTACATGTCCCATCTTTCCATAGTACTGACATGTCTTCTTATTTTGACTTTGAAATGGTGCATCTATTTTCCCTTTAGGTTTCTGGTTGAGTGTTGGTAGTAGGCCGAAGTGGAAAGAAGGATGATTGTGGGGAAATAAAGCGTGCATAAACTGAAGTAATAACTACAAGGAAACACGGCACAGGTGCATGCAAGAAAATGTGCACAAGGAAAGCGATATCTGGAGGAAGAACAACACACGTGCATGGGAGGAAGACCTAACGTAAGTAGGGTTAGGATTTTGGTAATGTATTTTAAATGAATGAAGATCCCAAAATGTATAAATATACATACGTAGGTATCATAGAGGGTTGCTGGTTTTTGCATTATTGTTCCATCATAGATATGTACGTGTTGATGAGATATGTAATGTTTTTATGAACTATTTTGTAAGTTGTTGAGCTAGAGGAGAGGAGAGAAGGTAGACCTTCAGGATTAGATCAAAGGCTAAGAAGCCTGGTGTGATCTAGTTCACCTCATATAGATCTTACCCATCTGAGGAGAATTGTAAGCGTGCAACGTTGTAGATGCATAACTACCATAATAAAAGAGCCAAGAGACAAATCTTTATGGACGTATCCCAGGAGGGGGTGAACCAGGATAATACCCGTGTGATGTGATGAATGCATACATATATTTATCTTCTTTCAACATTTAATTTTTGTTCTTAATGAATGAATGAACTGTTATATTAATATGAAATATGATTGTGTTGTTAAGGGAAAAAACTGTTGAAGGTAACGCATAGTTGCAAATACAGTAGATTTCAATCACAAGCTATAGTAGATGGCTTTGAATACAAATCTCATATCTCATACTCAATCCCGGGCTGTAAACACCTGAGTCTTACAACCACCCATTAAAGTTATCTTAGGTGATACTACACAGTGCATCCGTGTGATGTGTTGCCTTTTGGTTTACCAGGAGGGACGATAGTTTTAGAGACTTTATTGGAAACCCGGAAGACATGAACCCTGGGTCAATAACTCAGATGATAAATAAGGAATATTAACCAACAAATGGTTCCATTTCCATTGGTAGGAACAGAGGCGGATTGAGTAGCTGAGATAGGTTGAGCGAGGAACAAGCAAAGAAAAGAAGAGATCGATGAGTCATTAGAAGGGAATGTTGAGACCGTGGAACCCTACGAAAGAAAAAATCAAAAGCTGGTTGAAAACCAAAGAGCTAGAGTTTGCATAGAAAGACAATAGAAACCCTAGAATCACACCCCACAAATATCTGGACAAATACGCGTTTACTGATTTGGACAAAGTCTTTTTCTATGATTTTCCGCATCTACTGGACAATTGGATAGTAAGTTTGAATGATAACCACGCGACGAACCAGATTCGAAAACTATATTAGACCCTAGTACAGATTGAGTAGTTACAACAAGTGAACAAAAAATTCACCTGTGGAGTAGACTTTTGGCTTGACAGTATTGTGGTGGGCTTCATAATAGAGTTTGCAGTTGACACAACGAAGTCATACAGCATAGAGGAGCATGAATTTCTATGTGGACCCCAAGGAAGGTACATTCAGTCAATTTATACCTCTAATGGGTACCATTGTTGTATGCAAATTCCACCAAGGATAGGTAGTCTTCCCACTTGCTTGGTTTTGTTATTACGTACATGCATAGTATATATTTTATGATTCGGTTCGTTCGTTCAGTCTATACATCCGTTTGTGGATGATAACTCATGATGAAATTCAAGTTAGTATTTAACCCTGCAAACAATTATTTCCAAAAAGAAGATGTAAATTTTACGTCTCTATCTGAAATCACCATTTTAGAAATACCATGCAGTCTAAAAATTTCTTTCATGAATATTTCAGCGATGTTAATGGCTTTAAAAGTAGACTTTACATGAATAAAGTGTGCAGACTTACTAAGTTTACCGATTACCACCATAATCAAATCATTTTTTTTTTTGAGTTATAGGCAAACCTGTAATAAAGTCCAGTGATATATTCTCCCATTTCCATTCTGACACAAGTAAGGGATGCAATAAGCCAACTGGATGCTGGTGTTCGGCTTTTATATCCTAACAATCTTGACACTTAGATAAGTATTATGTTGTTTCTCCCTTCATATTAGGCTAGTAAAATAATTTCCTTAATGTTGTTACCATCTTCTGGTATCCCGGGTGACCAGAATATGGTTTCTTGTGTACTTCGTCCAAAATCGTTAATTTTAATTCCACCCAATCTGGTATGTATATTCTATTTTTAAATCATAGTAGACCTTCTCTATCCAAACTTAGATTTGTTTTGTCTGAATTTTTTGCATTACCTCATAATTCTTCCATCGTTCTAGTGTAATTTTCGTCGTTATCACCTATAGTCTTTATCCTCTATTCAAGATCACTTTCTACCCTTCTAATGTTTATTTCAAACAACTCATGAACTCTTCTATTTAAAGTATCAACCATCGTGTTTTCCTTACCCTTGATATGTCTTACCTCAAAGTCAAATTAGCTCAAGAAGGCTAGCCATCTTTCTTGCCTTGCATTAAGGTCCAGTTGACTAAACAAAAATTTCAGACCACTGTTATCCGTCAATAACAGAAATTTTCTGCCCATTATGTAGTGCGACCACATATTTAAGGTATGTATTGCAGCTGCCAACTCTAATTCATGAGACATAGTTTTATTTGTGTTATTTTAGTTTTTGGGACTCATAACAAATAACGTGCCCTTATTGAGTTAGGACACCACCTAGTCCTTCTTTACTTGCATCTACAAAGACGATGAATTATCTGTCCAGATCTGCTACCTTTAAAATGGGTGTGGTCGTTAAAAATTCCTTTAACTTATTAAAACTGTCTTGAAATTTCTATGCCCATTTAAACTTGGTTTCCTTATTTTGTAACGATGTGATAGGGTATGCAATTTTGGAAAATCCCTCTGTAACTCTATGGTAATATCCGGTGATCCCCATGAACGATCGAATGTCCGCTATGTCCTTAGGAATTGACCATTCCATGATGGCTCTTATTTTCTCAGGGTTGACTCCAATGCCTTCTACAGATATTACATGTCCTAGGTACTGTATTTTCTTCTAATAAAAGTCACACTTATCAATTTTAGCATACAATGTGTGCTTCCTTAAAGTTTGCAGAACTATCCTTAAGTGCTCTTCATGTTCTTCTTCTATTTTAGAATATACTAGAATATCGTCAATAAATACAAACACAAACTTGTCAAAGTACTGACTGAAAATGTTGTTCATTAAACACATAAATGTGGTTGGCATGTTAGTAAGTACAAAAGGTATAACAACAAATTTGTAATGTTCATATCTCGTTCGGAATGTTGTTACTTATGTCCTCATCTTTTATCCTAACCTGGTGATAACTAGATCATAAATCCATTTTCGAGAAGATCTTTTCCCCAGCTACTTGATCGAACAAATCATTTATCCTAGGTAAGGGGTACTTGTTCTTAATAGTCATTTTGTTTAATTGTCCATAATCGATGCATAATCTCAGAGTTCCATCTTTATTTTTTTTTAAAAGGATGGGTACGCCCCATGGTGAAACACTCAGTATGATATATTATTTGTCCAATAATTCCTGTAGTTGAATTTTTAGGTTTGTTAATTCCGACAGACTCATTCGGTAAGGTGCTTTAGATATAGGGGTTGAACCAGGTAGTAGGTCGATAGAGAAGTCTATCTCCCTCCTTGGGGTTAATTCATGTATCTCATCAACAAACACATATTTGAATTCATACAAAATGAATAAATCCTCCAAGATGGGTTTATTGTCCTTTTCTAACAAGTTTGTTACTTGGATGGCATAAACCCAACAACCCTTTCTCATGAATTTATTGAGTTGCACTGCTGAAATCTGTCTAACTGAGATTGGTTTTTGTATACCTTGAATTGTCCTATCAGTGTCATTTTCATCTTTATACTTGAGTGATTTTTCATAACAATCTAACACTACTTTATGCCTTTATAACCAATCCATTTCGATAATTATGTCACAAGACCCTAACGGTAGAATGTTCATATTTGTCTTTATGTTTTGACCACCTAAACTGAACTCATAATCAGGAATAAAATCAACCACATTTCTTTTTTTTCATGTTGCTAGTTGTATCAGCCAAGATTTTGCATGTCTTGTTTTCTTAATTTTATTTGAATCCACTATACTAGGAGTGATGTAACTCAACGTAGCTTCAGGATCAATTAAAAAAGAAATATGAGTGTCATCAATTTTACCTTCAATTTCCACTACATAGGACCGGTGTTCATCTTGTCGGCCATCCATGACTGCATTTATCCAATGTAAGCTTCTGCCCACATCTCCCACCATAGAGGCTTTCTGTAGGTTGTGAACCGTAGTTCTGGTTGCTGAAGTCAAACGTGGAAAATTCCTCCTTAAGTGAGGTTCTCCACATTCCCAACATTTTAACGGTTCACGAGGGTTGTCCCCAAACTTCTTTGTTCCTAGATTTACTAGTTTACTACCTCCTTGGGTGTTCTGATTGTTGGAGTGAAAATATTTTCTGGGAAAACTCTTTGTGGCATTCTGAAACGGGGTTGGTTGATATCCCTTCTTCCGTTGGTTCATTCGGTCTTGTTTCTTTTCTTTCCAAGCGTTGGGAAATTATGATAGTTGTTTGTATTGGTCATAACACATTCGGGCTTTCCTGAAAATTTTTCTCAAGGACTTGGGATTATCAAATTCGATTCTATCCTTATAGGATTGTGGTAAACAGCTTAGGAACCAATGGATTTTCACTTTTTCCTCTCGGATAGAAGGAATGAACCTTAGTAATTCCGGGAATTTGTTTATCAAATCTTCCATAGTCATTTGACCAAGTTGCAACTCATAAAATTCTTTAGTTTTTCTTTCATAGTAACTTTCAGATAGGTACTATTTCTTAAAGTATTTCTTAAAATCCAACCATTCCATATGTTTTTCCTTTAGACCCTTGGCCAACTTCAGGTCTTGCCACCATATGTTGGCTTTCCCTTTCAGATTATAGATGGCCATTCTAACCTTCATATTACTGGAATAGTTGTATATTTGGAAATAATTCTTGATGTCTAATAACCATGCTTCAGCTTCCTCCCCTGTTCTGGATTCCCTGTCAAAGGTAGATGGTTTGATTCTCTTAAACTCTCCCTCAAGGTGATCTTCATGTTTCCTCTTTCTTCTTGTTTTTGTTTTATCTTCAACTAAAGGTGTACCTTTAGATGAGTTGTCCCATTTTTCTACTTCAGAAACAGAACTCTTGGAGGTCCTTTTACTAACCTCTTCTTCCTGGTTATCTTCCTTTGGGATTTTCTTTGTCACTATACTTTGTAACAGGACTTCATTATTTCCTATTGTTCCTGCTCTGCCTTTTTTAGTTTCTCATTGTTTTCTTTGAAAACTTGTAGCTCAAAAATGAGACCTCTAATATTTTCCAGAACTTCGGTAGGTGAACTTGCGTGATTGTTCTGCCTCTGATATCTAGGAGGCCTTTATTCAGGATTCTCCTCAAGTTTGATTTCTGCTTCATCCTGGGATGCCATGATTACAACAAAATAAAGTGTTTTCTGTTTGTAACAGTAATTGTTTTGTTATTTTTACATAAATAGGAAAATATATGCTAATGCTTAAGGTCCAAGTGTTGTAACCGTTGCTCTAATACCATATGTAATGAACCCCAAATTTTCCAATTTAAAAAAAAAAAATGGAGGGACATTAATCTTCAATTTGTTCTAGGAAACTTGTAGTTAATAGAAGTAGGTATTCATCATCATAGCTAATTGTTTAATCTCCGCGAGATTCTTAATTTCTGGTTATTGAACAATGAACACACACATCACGAACCTTTCTACTCTAACTTAACTCTTCCTGCACATAATTCCTAGACGAATAATCCATATATTAGAATATCCATCCCTTTAAACCCTTCATACCTAACGTTATTCTAATACTTATACATATATATTATATTCTATTAGGCTTAGGACTCATCTTCCTATACTTTTCCCTAAGCATAGGCTTCAATTCTTGTACGCTAGGGCAAACTTCATTTGACTTTCAAAATAAACGCATATACCATGCACAATAAGAAGGGGTCGGGAGTGTACACCCTTAGTGAAAGGTTATCGGCCGAGTAGTGGGTATTAAAGTTACTTTATATGGATGAACAAACTAGAGAGAACCCCTGTGATCACTGTGTTGGATAACNGGGGGGGGGTGAATCAGTTGTTACCGAGCTTAAACAATTATGCTTATTTTAGACTCTTTGTAGAGAACTGAATGACAATCACAATAATGCAGAGAAGTAAGAAATAGAACATTCAACATCATTCACACATATGAAATATACAAAGACAGATATTTCTTGAGGAAACCCATAAAGGGTAAAAACCTCTTCTTCTTGGTATGATAAGTAATATTTACATTCTATACATTATCATACATGTAGTGTACCAATTGCTCTGATACCAATTTGTAGTGTACCAATTGCTCTGATACCAATTTGTAGTGTACCCGTTCACTACCGAAGTTTCCAAACCCCTCAATTTACCATTATACATGAATGTTTACATAATTGGTACATGAATTATAAGCACATGCATTTAACACAATTAAACACACTTAATTCTCAGAGTAAAACATATGGGTACTGCTATAATTAAACCAGTCAT